>CM039680.1:176328977-176918804 GCA_022537955.1 Schmidtea mediterranea
ATCGATAAAAATATGTATGAGTTGGAGTATATAAAAATATGGCTTATCTTGTCACATTTAAATTGTTTTTGTATTATGCTACTTTATCAGTATAATTCAGATTTTTTATGTTAGAAAATTACATTTTATTTATATTTTACGTAAATAATTCAAAAGGTTTTTATTTATTTAATAAAATAAAATCATGTCTGGTGTATACAAAATATAACACGATTCTAGATTTGAGAAACGAAAAAATAAAGAGAAAACTTTAAAAAGATGAAAGTTTTCTTGAGAAAGATAATTAATCACTTAAAAGTTTGTAAGTCCAAGCTTTACTTTTAATCAATGAACCTATAGAAGTTTTTGATGTTATTATTATTGTTAGACCTTATAAAATTCGAATTCTCTTCCTTCTTTTCTTTTATAAAATTGCAATTTTAAATTATTATTTATCTAGAATAAAAAACAACTGATTAATTATCTAAATCAGTGTTTCCCAACCTTTTCATATTCGCGATACACTGCCGAAAATGAGCATATTTCTGCGACACATCAAAAATTAAGAGGAAGTATATAATTAGGTTTTAGTTACAAATTTTTTCTACAAAATTTTATTACCAAATAAATATGTTTATTACATAGATTGGTACAATTTAAAACCAATTTTGTATTTTTATAATTTAAACTAAAAGAAAATAATTTTAACCAAATTTCTTAGAAAAAGTTACAACTTTTGTTAATCAAATTTAAGTTAATGTGATATTTGCGCTTGTTGTTTTTCGCATAGCATCATAATTCGTGGACGAATTGTAGAAAGGCATACTCTTAATTCGTCTTTTACGCAAAGTAGTCTCTCGCGTTTTTTTTTAATTTCCGTCAAAGATGAATATGCTAATTCGCATAAATAGGAAGTAGAAAAAGGCAATAAAATTTTTATAGCCTTTACAGATAAATTTGGATATTCTTTTGAAATTTGCATCCAAAACTCTGTTGGATTTGTTCCATCAAATTTTATTTTTAAAGTGCTATCATTTTTAATTTCTGCATATTCTTCTTCCTCTTCTACTGATAAATTTTGATTAGTGGTAATGTTTAAGAAAGGATTTCTAATCCAGTCGTACTCACTAATATTTAGAGAAGGAAAATAATGCTGAAGTTTTTCTTCTAAGTTAGTCAATATTTCAAATATTATATTTAAAATCCTACTGTCACGTTTAAGTTTTGAACTAAGGGGAAACATATCTAAATTGTTATCTTTTATTCTTCTCTTCCACATACCCAGTTTATCACTGAAAGAATTAATTTCATCAGTAGATACTAACAGATTTTCTTCTTTGCCTTGTAAACTTAAATTTAGTTTATTTAAGGGATGAAATAAATCTGCCAGAAATGCTACCTTTGAACACTATTCTTCATTACTCAAATAATCACTGAATTTATTCTGCTCAGTTGTAAAATATATAAGTAATTCTTCTCGTAATTCATAAAATCGTGCTAATACCTTGCCCTTTGATAGCCATCGCACTTCTGTGTGCAGTATTAACACTGAATGTTCTGCTACCATTGCTTCACATAGTTTGGAAAAAATGCGAACTTTTTGAGGCTTGCTTTTTATAAAATTGACCATTTTTACAACCTGCTGAAGAACATTTGTCAATTCATCGCCAATACATTTTGAAATTAAATTTTCTCGATGTAAAAAGCAGTGGGTTGTAATAATACAAGGATTGCATTCTTTAGCTCTTGTCACAAATCCTTTAATTTTTCCAGTCATTGATTTCGCTCCATCAGTGCATATTCCAACGCAAGATTTACAACTGAGATTAAAACCTTTCAAATATTTGTCAGTTGTCATGAATATATCTTCGCCAGTTGTTCTTTCAGGTAATTCTTTACAAAAGAAAAATTGATTAATCATATCTCCGTCGAAAATAATTCTAATAAAAGCAATTAATTGAGCTTTTCCACTTATATCTGTTGATTCATCGATTTACAGGGCAAATATGTTATCACGTTTGAGGTGTTATATTACTTGAGTTTCAACGTCTTCCGACATATCTTGAATTCGCCTGCTAATAGTGTTATTTGAAAGCGGGATTTTTAAAATTTCTTTTTCTGCATCATCTCCTATTAAAGTTTTGACCATTAAACGACAAGCTGGTAAAATTAAATTTTCAGCAATAGTATGAGGTTTCTTTTTTTGTGCTATAAGCTCAGCAACTAAGAAACTACATTTCTGTGCTTTACTTGAAGTTTTCGTGTAATTTGTAAATGACTCGGCTTGTTTGTAAGACGATTTTAATAACGTTTTGAAATAATCAGGAGGTTTTGATTTTAAATTAGGACGAAAATTGGTATACGACAGTATTTATCTCCTGTCCATGAAAATCCCAATGATATGTATTTTTCGTCATACTTTCTGTAAGTAATTTTTGACTTCTTAGTGGAAGTTGCTTCGGTGTCGTCATCATGATTACTTTCTTTATGTTTACTTCCTATTTCCTTCTGAATTAAAAATTTGTCCATTATTATACGGATAAAACTTTCATCATAAAAAACTAAAAATTGAAAATCAATAATTACTTTGATATAATTGTAAATACAAAATATAATGGCTGCTCTATTTAAGAAACCTTTTTAAAAGTAACATTTTTTATAAGCAATCTCTGTATAATTAATTTTTAGTTTCGAATTTTAACTTATTTATGCTGCTATTTTAGTTGATGAGTTGCCCATAATGAGCGGTTACTCTTACCATAATATTTAAATAATACAGGTACTTTAACAGTATTAGATGTATAAGATGTTTCACTTCTTTGCCGTTGCGTGGAAAAACGAAGTAGTCTGTATGCGTGACAGGCGTGACTATTGCCATCTAGCAACGTAATCTGGAAGAGTTTTAATTTTTGAACCCTTACCACACGAACGGCTCCGCTAAGGGACATTAAGTGTAGCTGTAACCCGACCGCGTTACGCCAGCCTACTGGTGGGTAGATACAAAATTCTTTTCGAGCTTTTAAAGGTTAAATTAGCCGTGTTACAGCCGCCATCGCTTCAAAAATGTTTACTAATATAATACCTTCTTAGGGATAAACAGAGTAATTCTACAAATATTTATTTTTTTAAACGTTTTTTTTAACATTTTATAAAAATGTTAACTTTTCTAACACCATTGTGTCGCGGCACACCGGTTGGGAAACACTCATCTATATTAATGTTACTATTGGTCATATCTCTGATTACTTTAATCTAAGGTTCTTTAAAATAATTTGATATAATATAATATGATATAAAATAAAATAGATTTTAATATATTCAAATTAAACACAAATAGTTATTTCATTTATCTGATCGCAATTATAACATTTAAATTTTAAATTTAAATTTTAAACTGTATTATTGAGTTTTTATCTTCTTAAAATTATTATTGGCGTTTTTATTTCCCTCCTTTTATATCCTGTTTTGAATTTAAAATAATATGAATTTAAAAATTTCCCATATTGAGAATTAAATCGCTTACAATAGAAATAAAAAAATTGAATAAAAAATTATGATAATCTGAGGAAATGCAAAATTGGAAGATTGATATACAATCTTCTAAATTTGAAAGCGGTTTTTATTGAAAGTGTTTTTAAGATAGTAGTTTCGATATAATTATATATATTCATACGTATGCAATAATATAAATACACTATTGAACCGCAACTATGTATTATATAAATACATAATAGGTTTTGATAAAGACGATTCTGAATAGCAAAAGAAGTTGCAAGGTCTCCCAGTCAGTTGCTAATGATATAAACCGCTACGAACAACTTTATATTTTTTTATAACTTCTTATAACTTAGATTTCGGGAGATAGTTTTAATAATTTTGCGACCCAGTTTATGAAATATTTGCCCTTAGATTATTCAAATCTAAAAAATTTTGTTTATAGTAATATCACTATCAATTTAGGATGTTGCTGTTATGTTCTCCGAGACTGTGTATTGGGCCCATGCCATGAATTTGCTGGAATATCGAGCAATTGCTGAGTGTGATATTGGAATGATGGTGGGAATTCCGCGAATAACTGTTCTTTATGGTTGTGGAATAGCAAATGAAGGTCCTTTATCGGAATGGTGAAACATTTATGTTTATGATATAGTTATAATTGCACCGTGTTCTCCTAAATCAGGGCACTGAATTGTCACAGTGATGAGGAAATTGAAGAACGCTTAGCTCCAGTGTTTCAGGAACACAGATTACAATTATGTCGTTTACGCCGTCAACTTAACGCATTGAATATTCAGGAAATACATTACCTTTGCAAGATATTGATGGACCATAATGAGATACCGCAAGTTTCAACCAGCATAATGAATCAGAGTAAATTTAAAGCAGTTGATGACCAGAACATTATTTCTGGAGACATGCACGCTCTCTTTAAATTGATCAGCTCGGTTTCTGATCGGATGCAGTCTAAACACGCTTCAGATTACAGGTTTTTTATGGAGGTGCTAGTTTATTATTAATAAATTAATTAATTAAATTTTGCATCAAAAATATTTTTATCAATTTTAATAATTAATAATATTTCATTTTATCGAATTTATGCATTTTTAAATTTTTGTATTTGGGGCCGTTTGTAAATGACGTCACGCACCTAAGGGGAGGAGGTCACACAGTTGTGACGATAAGTGACAAAGGAGAGGAGGGGATAAAAATCTGTCAAAATCGCGTGACGTCATTTATGAAATGCCTCTTTGTTTATCGAATAATTATTAGAAACATCTCACTAAAGTTTCTAGCGATTTCACTGTTATTATCAGATGATGTTTTAACAAAACTTTACTTATATTTAAATATCGAAAAAATGATGACCTATTATTAATAAAACCTCGAAAACGCCAAATAACAGAAATATATTTCGAGGAAATTATCCTCATCTTCAGTCTGCCATCATAATCTTTGTTAAACCTTATATACGGAAACAAAAATGGCGATCCACCGTTGAACCACAGTTTCGTTGCTATCATCTCGTCGCGCAGTTTCCCGTGTGTTTCTGAATCAATTATATACTTCAATAATTTCTTTTTTCTCAACTGAACTGAAAGAATTTCGCTCTTTTGTTTTGGTTCACTGTCGTTAGCCATTTTTAATCACAGATTTAAAAATCACACAAAATATTGCAGAAAGAAGTCTGACGATATAAACAATTAATACAAATCTGTTATTATTAAATTAAATATTTAATTACTTCTGCAAAATAGATTTTAATTTCTTTTTGAATTTATATTTTTGGTTCGAATTCTTGTTGTAATGTTGGCAAAGTAAATTTAAAATGTTTAATCATTTCATTTATTGTAAACATTCATGGGAAAGAAAGATCAATCATAAAAGAAGCAGAAACGGAAGACTTGGTAAATTTTGTTTTGCGAGCGATCATGACCTATTTTAGGTCAAAATATTTCATTTTATGAATAAACATTGCGGAAATCGGCTTACATAGTTATTTATTGAAATCAAGTTTTTATTATTGTCGCAATTGTTTTTCAAAGATATGTTTAATTTTGAGTCACTAGTGTTTTTTATGGATAAAATCAATGAAAATTGTTTTTACTTTATTTGACGACTAAAAAATACCCTCTCTACAAATTTTACTCGGGATTTTACAATTTTCGCTATGCAATTTCTTAAATATTTATTTTTAAATTTATATTTTATCCAAAAAGATTCTATGAACAATCTTTCTTATCACAAAATTTCTCGAAACTAAAAAATTTAAAATTCAAGTGTTAATGAATTACAGTGATTCTCAACCTTGTGTGTCGCAAGAAGTTTAGAAAATATTTAAAGTTGCTTGGGTTTTTAAGGAAAATTTAAAATATACTGAAAATATTTTAATGGATTTTTAAACAATTTTTTGTTTTTGATATAACTTTTGAACTTTTCTAAAGTGTTAAAAATTTGAGTTATTATTTAAAAAAAAAATTTTAATACAATTTATGAAATATGTCAATAAATCTTGAATTACAATACTTTGATGCATATAAGGAACAACAATAAAATTGATAAATATTACATTGCTTACAACTTAAATGCTATAAAAATTTCTACTTTTGAAGCGAAAATTTTAAGATTCATTTAGTGTGCCGAAAGCCTAAACAAGTTAAATGCCTACCTATTTATAGTTTCATTGTAGCTGTATATCGTAAATTATATGAATTGGAATACTTAATCCTGAGACAAATTGTAATGAATTGAAAATTAGGTTGAAAGATTAAAATCTTTCAAACCTAAATATTTGTGGTTTAAATTGTTTGAATGTTAATATTGTAAACAGTTATCAAGAACAGCAATATGGAAATACTTCTTTATGGGCAAGACTACAATATTGACTAGGCTTGATATCAGGTTGAAAAAACTTATTTTATAATCAAAAATTATCCGGAAAGCCACAGAATATTAAGATGAAAGATATTGTAAAAAATTGTAATAAAAACTTCGATTGAAATGTTCGAATTTATTGCAAATGGTGTGAAAATAGTTTAAATGGATTTTGAAAGCTCTAAGCCTTTGAAAAACATCAAGAATTAAGTTAGAAAAATCAGTTGGATGCTACACTATATGCATTACCAAAAGATAACGATAAAAATTTGAAGTTCAAATATTGGTAAAAAACGATAACATGTTATCTATGCATATTTTGAATCTATTTTACCAAAAGATACCATTTATTTTCATAAACATTTTGCCAATTTCTGCTGGAACAATTTTTACGGAAATGTCAAGTTACTTAGTTTGTTGCCTAAAAATAAGATGAGTACGCAATCTCAAATTATACTTATATATCCACTAAAGACTAGATGTTTTCTCAAATGTAAACTTTAATGTAAATTATGTCAGGTAACAAAACAAGGAAATCTCAAATACTCCCATAGGTATGATATCTGATTTTATAATACGATCATAATGCGATTTTGAGGAAATTTTCTTTATGGATTTGACAGATTTTCTAAATTAAACCTTTACATAAAAAGGAAAAAAGAAATACTTTTACTTATTTTTTTGCTTTATGATTTTATTTTTTTTGAATTTAATTTCTTGTGCTTTGTAATTTATTAATAAATACATTTTATTTCACTGAAATAATTATTTCAAGTGTTGATTTTCAAATAAACATTTGACAGTTGTATTATATGAAGTAAGACGCCTTTACTTTACTTTACTCAAACACTTTCAAATCATTAGTTGATGTAAACAAACTTTAATTTTTGGACCCATTCAATTCCGATGGGATCTCTACATTCACGCTTATTAACGTTTGAACAGCTAAAATACATTCAATTGATATTTTTTATTAACTTTATTATTAATAAATACAAAGAATCATATATTATCCATAGCTATAAGTTGTAAGAGTTGATAGAAATTCTTTTTGGCAGAGGGAAACTGGATTTTGATTTCTTTAAAAGACAGGAAAAGAAGTCTTCAATGAAATCATGCACTATTTTCGACCGAAAATAATTGATTTTATTTTGAATGAAATCTTTTGAATAGTGAAATCATGACAATATTAAACTATTTCTTTTGTTGTTATTTGGCGGTCCATATCAGTGAGCAAACAAAAATATTTCATTAGCAAATTTGCAGTCCATGTAAAGTTAGATTTTTAGCTTAGCATATTTTGACTTATTATGAGTTCTATAAGTTTTCGCAGTTATTATTCTAATCAGTTTAGTTAATAAGAATAGATAGAATATTTATTTAAGTACAAGTGAAATAGCACCAACATCTCTATTTCAAACTATTTTTAGCACATTTTCACTTTTTTTTATAATTTTGAAGCAATTTCAAACAGTTAGAATAAACGATTGTCAGTTATTCAACAATTGAGTCTGAGGTTTTGAGAATTCGTTAGTTCTAGAAAAGGTTTATATTGAAGAAAAAGAGGGGCTATTGAAAAATTAATTTCGGTATCAATTCATTCGAGCTTCATATGTTGTTAGTTTTTATAGTTTATACTGGACTTTTAAAGTAGATATAATTAATGGTTTTGAAACGATTTGGATTATTGTATTGAAATTAAAGGAACTATTTATGAATTAAGATTATGTTTTATATGAGAATAACAAATATATCAGTTTTTTAGTAGTTTGCACCACACTAAAATACGAATAGTAAGAACTGTGAAACAGAACAGTAAAGTTACTTAAAGCTGAATTTTTAGAAAATAACACAAGATATCCCATTATTTTGAGCAATGAGAGTTGGATAGAGGCTTATAATAAGAGAACTGTATGTAAAGAACAAGCATTATGCAGGTGTCAATCACACTCTGGGAGAATTGAACCGGGAATACTCTGTGGTTTGTGCGAGAAAGTTGATTAAGAAATGTATCAAAGGGTGTTTAAAATGCAGAAGGCGAAAGGCAAAGGGAATGTAGCAGATTATGGCTCCGTTGCCATCATCCAGGTTTCAGGAGCCTTTACAGGCATTTGCGAGAACTGCGGTCGATTTTTCCCGCCCGTTTGAAACCATTCAGGGAAGAGGAAAAACGAGACAAAAGAGATATATGTGTTTATTTACGTGTCTCCAAACTAGAGTGGTTCACTTGGAAGTAGCGTATGCATTAGACGCAGATGCATTAATTCGTGCGTTCATCCGTTTTACGGGAAGGAGAGGGAAGTCGTTGATGATCCTTTCGGATAACGGTACGAATTTTGTTGGCGCTACAAACGAAGTTCAAGAAATTAAAGTGGATTGTTACAAGGTCAATAAAATAATGTCGGAAAATAATATTAGATGGATTTTTAATCCTTCACTTGCGCCACATTTTGGAGGAGTTTTTGAGGCTTTTATAAAGTCATCTAAGAAAGCCTTACAAGTTATTTTCGGGAGCGCTGATCTTTCTGATGAGGAATAGAATAGTGTTTTTATCAAGGTAGAAAGCCTATTGAACGTTCGGCCGTTGACAACTTAATGTTCAGATAGCAAAGAAGGTCTGGTCTTGACACCGAACCACTTCCTGTTGCTTTAACAACCACATAACAGAGATGAAATATTGAACCCAAAAAATGGTGTGTCTTATAGAAGCAGGTGGAGAAAGATTTTGGAAGTAACTGATCAATTTTGGGAACGGGGGAAGAAAGAGATAGTCTCATTATGGAGCACTAGGCGTAAGTTGTGGAATGAAAGCAATAATATCGCAGTTGGAGATATAGTATGGTTGTTAGGAAAGTCCACTTATAATGAAAAATGGCCACTTGCACGGATAAGTGAGGTTATTTCGAATCAAGACGGTATAGTCCGAGTTGAGAAAATTCGATTAGATGGAAGGTAAAGTGCAGACCCATCTCGAAGATAAAGCTGTTGGTGTTAACGAGGTCAAGGGGAGAGGATTTTGAGAATTTGGTCTATTTGTTCCCTTAACTCCCATGTAATTTAGTAACTTGGAGAATGGATTCCAAATTTGAGTCTTTTTTCCAAGTAACAACAATAATTGAAATTAAGATTTATAAAGACATGAAAGAAAAAAAAATTATATCTCAAAAAAGCTTTTGATTGAGAGTTGTGTTTTTAAATTAAAATACTGGTTAAAAAGTTTTTGGTCGTTTAAGTGGTCTCTGTAAATTGGAGAAGTTTGAAAATATAAATTTTTAAAATTGTCATTCTTTGAAATTTTAATTATGCAAAATTTGGACAGCAGTATTTATGACAATTACCACAAATAATTTTCTTTAGTCAAGTTATTTTAAAGATGACAGGGAATGGTGTAATAATAATTATAGTGGCAGTCATCAAAATATTGAAACTAATGATCTTCCTTACAGTAACAGAATATCCCAAGATCAGTGGACCAATAATAACAGAATATCAATTTCACCGAAGACTCAATGTGTCTCTTCATCAAGCCACGCTCAAATATCAATTAATAACAAAAATAGGGTACCCGTTATCGAAAAGAAAACGCTGTATTACAATTGCGAACTCAATAGAATTTTGTAAAAATCTTCAAGAAAAGAATCGGAACTGTGATTTAGATCAGAAAGATATCGATTTTATTGAGGAAACAAGAAGTATATTTAAATTCCATATGATTATCGCGAATGGACCAATGAAAACATTGAGAACTGGCTTTATTGGATTACCCATTCAAATTTCCAAAACTATCCAAGGAAATAATCGACATTCGAAAAGAAGAATTTCAAACCATTGAGGTTTGGCAAGAGAAATTCGTGCTGATGCCGGTGGATGCATGTTTAAGCATTTCAAAATGTGGTTGAAATCAGATAAGTTTACAATGATTGAAGATATTTCTAATTATAGCAATAGATTTTGCAAAGATTATATCAGATGGAAAATTAATATCTCATTTTTATATGATTTGGTAATGACTCATAATTTAAATTGGCCTAGTCTAACAGCTCAATGGATTCCAGATATAACTAAACTCGACGATAAGGATTATTTTACTCAACGAATTATAGTTGGTACACAAACTGAAGAACAAAATTATCTTCTCATTGCATCAGTGACTGAACCAAATGAATATAAATGCTTCGAATCCAGGCATTATGATGCTGAGAAAGATTAATTTGGATGATATGGTTTAGTCACTGCTCATACAGATATTAATATTAAAATTAATCATGATGGATATATAAATCGGGCTAGATATCTATCTCGATGTCCTAACGTAATTGCAACTAAATCATTAAATGGAAATGTATATTTGTTTGATTATATGAGACATCCCAGGAAGCCAAATCAAAGTGGCAAATGTAAGCCTGATCTCGTTCTTCAAGGACATTCTGAGGAAGGTTTTGGATTTTCTTGGAATATCAAAAACGCTGGTGCATTACTTAGTTTTGCAGTGAATGGAACAATTCAATTGTGGGATATTAATTGTTTTCCAGAAAATAAAATGGAATTCTTCACTACATATAAAAGTAAGATGTCAAATTTAATAGTTTCAAGCTTCCAGACCTTTGGCAAAAAAATAATGATATTTATGCTTTATTAAAAAATAATTATCAGTTAAATAGTTTATCTTACTGATATGTAAGTATCGTTCTCAAAAGCAAGAGTACATCTAAAGGGGTACCAATAAGAATCAAGAAATTGAAGAAAGTCATTTTTCGATAATCAAAATCAAGAAAGTGAAAAAACATTCTTTAAAAAATATGTATTAATTCGAAATATATTTATAACACCGACACAATTTGCAATTTTATTATTCCTTCTCGCTGCTATATTCTAATTTTTTCTTTCAAATGGTTTCAAATCACCAATATTATCAAATTCATATTCAGTAGTAGGTTCTTCTGTATAAACTTTGATAAAATAGTCTATAACTAATTTTTGTGTCTTTTTAATTAAATCCCTGTAAATTTTTTGATATTTATTAGAAATGTTTTTGAGGTTTAGTTAAAATTTAACAGCATCTTCATTAAGTTGATCCGTTGTTAAAACCTTATTGTATATCTGTATTCTACTTGACAATTTCTTCCAGTTAAGCTCAGTTTCATCAGAGTTAAAAATTTGATGCGGATAATAACAATTCTCAGTAACTTTCTTCAGAAATGTTGACAAAAATATTTTATCGTCACCTTTTATTTGGAGATTATATATTAGGTCGTGTAAAAAATTCCCGGGTAGCAGCAGCAAGTGAATTTACAAAGTATTTTGCATACATGGAAGTTATAAGTTAATAAACTCTTTTTACACGACCTAGTATATTACACTTTGATGAATAAAACGGTTGGTTAATCATGTTTGCTTTCATTGTCATTCTATATGTTGAAATTGTAATCCAAAACTTTTTACACAACCTACTAATGCGTAATACTTTTCTAATTATCTATTTCTCGTAAAATGACTTTTTTTCATTGAATAATGTAGATTCATCTTTCTCTAAGAAGCTTATAAATTCTTTAAGATTTTTTTATTACGTTGCTATTGATATATAGTCTTTTTTGTTTATGATATTCTATCCATATTATTAATGTCTTTTAAATACTTTCCATATTTGAGTCTGTTACGCTTAGAAATAATAACGGACCCATATGTGACACAGATATTTCATTGTTTTTAATTGTACGGAAAGTTCATTTATTTATCCCATAATTTTTGCAAGAGATACAAAATCTTAACGTTTTTGAAAGGAATTCAGAATTTCAATTTTCATATCCAGAGATTGGTTTTCTTTTCTTATTAAAAATTGACATAGACATTCTAGGATTAAGAAATAACTTTGCGACATAAGGAAATGAAATTAGTAGTAAAATAATTAAATTCAAATGTACTTTTTAATGTTTCTTGTATAAGTATATTCATATATAAAAACTTCTAAAATAGTAACCATGGAATAACCACTGGTGATCCTAACATATTCAAAATGGACACAACTAACTATTCCAATCAATTCCACTTGGATTAATTGAAAGTTTCTGTAGTATGTGCTTTAAAATCATATATTATGTTCATACTTAATAATTCGAAAATGTCCTATTATAGAAACATACAGACTCGCCTGTGTGCATAATTTTAATGTTCCGTGGAATAAAAACATGCATTTTTGATTTTTATTTAAAAACTTTTTTCTTAATCGTGCAAAATTGGTACCGAGTAAATCAAGGGATGAGTGACATGATTTTATCAATGAACAAAATTTTCAAACCAATTAAATGCAAATCACGGTTCGACTGACATTCAAAGATTAATATATAATTTATTTTTAAATTCACTTGATAAAAAAAATTTACTTCATTTACAAGAAAATATATGCGCGTGCATTGAAAATATTTCTCAATTCCTTAACCCTTAACTACTCAAGTCTATTTTATTGAAAATTAGAATGTAAACTTTAAACATTAATTTCTTCAGATGCGAAAACGACGATTACATCATATATGGCATTTCAAAATCGAATGCAGTTAGCTGAGCTTCATAAAATTGGTTTGCGTTGGAAGTTTCGAAAATTTATGTAGAGATATAGATTTTAACGGTTCAATGTTTTAAGATTCGAGGGGTATTTCGAAAATTTCATATTAATTTATTTAAAAAATTTATAATATAATTTTGTCAACTCTAAATTACTTTGAAAATTTTCAACTTTAAAAAATGTATAATAAATTATAACTTAAAAAATTTCATCTTAAAAAATAATGTATAAAAATTTTATTGCAAATTATATTAAAATATAAATTATATTAAAAATGAAATTACATTGAAAATTTAAATTCGAAAATAATTTCGAAAAATAAATACACACAAATATCAATTATCTTAATTGCATAATTATGTAATCAAGATTAATTCGGATTAATTGCGTAATTATGTAATTTAATCCGTCACCGCGTGGGAGGGCGACTGGGAATTTTGTGTGTGGGGCCAGTAAGCCACTAAACTACCTACTTTTAAGAGTTAAAGGGTTAGTGCATCACATCTTACAAATATATTTCTATGCTAAAACTATCAAGTAATAGAGTATTTCTTGATTGCTATTTTCTATTTTAGACCATATTTAAACTGTATAAAGATGAAGAGGATGCCAATTCCATTCAATCAGTGAATAACTCAAATTCTTTCACGACTTCAGATTTATTTCTATCCCAATACAAAAATGTCATGTCAAAATATACGAACATTGATGAAGCTGTTGATGCATTGAGTTATTCGCTAGCAGAACAATTTCCCGATGACCGATGCTGTGATCTAACAATTCTTGCTCAGATGGAGTCCAAAACATATCTCCCGTCTCCAGTTCAAGTTAATAGAGAAAATACATCCATTTCCCGACAACAATCTATTACAAAACGTAAGATTTATTTCTTAGACATTTAAATTAGACTTTCAAAGTAATTTTTAAAATCTCATGAATGCTGCTATGCTAATTTTGTTTATCTGCAATTATTAGAATGCGCTTTCCAAATTGTAAAAAAAACATTCAAAAAATAGCTACAAAATTTTAATTTTTATATTTGAAATATTTTATTTTCATTCATATAAATTGTTTATTTTAATTATATTAAAGATATCGAAACTGTCTCTCAATAATGTGATTTGTGTTGTGAAGATACAAGATTGTGAAGATTGGTTTGATTCCAGCTACGCTTGCTCACTCCTTTAAAAATTTTCTTCGAATTTCTTCCGACAATCTACATAAAGTTCTATTGTAGTACCACATTAGATATCCAGTTGTTGATATGTTCTTACAATAGTAGTCAGATTTTCCGCATATATTCTTCTTTTTATTAAACGTTTCTTTCAATATCTCCATAAATATTATCTCGAATTGTTTACTGCTCACTGTTATCCGAGTTCCCTTCTTTGTCTTCGTCGTTATTTTTTCCGACATTTGTCACAACTCTTTATTTCCATTTTTTTCTTTCGCTAAATTTTCCAAATAAAAGCTAATCTGAATGTATTCAGTCACTTTCTGTGTTCATCCATAACATAGTAATATCTAGTATCCTGCTGGTATCCATATCTTATTTTCTTTCGTCTGCACTGTGCTGTTCTCCATCATAAATTTTTAATCCTTCCAATCTTATTTTGTATTTCTTGTATCTCCTCAATGTATCTTTGCTATTTGTTACCGGCATCCTTTGTTGTTACTGTTAATATTCTATCATCCCACATGGTTTCCCGGAAAGCATATCTGCGTTTTTATGTATTTCATTTTAATATACAGACTGTTTAAATAGTTTATCTCTTTTTGAGACTGAGTTGTTATTGGTTTGTTCGCTGTCAACATAAAGTTAATAGCTTTATGGTATATTCTCAATAAAAGTAATTTCCATATAAATTGTGAGGAGGAAAATAATTTTAAATTGTTCATAGTATAATATTTACAAAAGAAATGTTTACAATTTCATATTAGATGAATGCAGTTTTTATGAATGATGCTGATTGGAATTTTTATTGTCGATGTCGAATTATTAGAAATTGTCTCAACAAAAAAATATTGTTTTTAATAATAATAATAATTAAAATAATTAAACTTTGATATGACTGATGAGTTAAATATTATTGCATCTAATATAAATGAGGATTGAAATGCTTGCAAAAATATTATATTCCCAATAATTATTTTCTATGGAGGCAGTTTCCTTTTTCATGGATATCCATTGTGTGTTAACCACATGCAATGACATGCTCGTTTGCTCTTTCATCATTTTGTGACAGAACTTCTTCTATAGCATTGAAACTCGAGTTCGTGTCCAATATAAATTCTTTTTTATCTATTGAGATTCGGTGAAAATGGGAAATTAATTGAGCTTTTCTAAAATTTTCTTTTCCACATATTTAATTTGAAAATTTCGGTTGTAATCTTTTCAAAGAATTCTTGCAGACTTAAATGATGATAATTTTCACTCAAATAAGCAGGGCTGACAAGAGACCCACGACGTTTTGAATGTTAAATTATATTTTAAATACCGCATCGTCTCTGTAAACTTGATTCTCACATATTCCTCTCTAAATACTGGATGACATGTGCTGTCATTACTCCTTCATAAATATGAAACGACATTATTTCATTGTTAGAATCCCTCGATATCTGATTTTGATGTATCAAAATATAAACATTACGTATTTTCATAAGTAACTTCCAATGTATATTATAAAATTTATTTATTTATTTATTATCTAGTTGCAATTGATATGTGAATTAATCAGTTATTGCACTGTGTGCAAAATTGGACTGGTGATACAATATTGTGATTTATAAACACATACAGATTGGAAAGTGCTAGTTTGTATTTGGCTTAATCCTACTGTTATTTATATTTATATGTGGTCATGTCCATTTCATCCGACTATCAAATGAATAATTAACTATTTTGGTCAGTTATATTAACCATGCGTTAGTCTCAATACGTTAAGGAACCTCGTGAGTCGCAATGCATCCCATAGATACATAAGTTAAAAATCAGATTTACAAAAAAATTAATATGTATTTTGACGAATAGAGTCAAGATTAAATTATTCTATATTGTTTTAAAGTAAATTATTCAAAAGTTTTGAAAAGCTGTTCACAGATATAATTATTTTTCAAATAAAGTACCACAAGACATACAAAAATCTGATTATAAGTTTAATATGGTAATATTTATTTTTATTAATCTTCTATTAATTTTTATTAGAAAAACATTCCTCTCATAAAATTTTTGCATGCTCTAAGCAAAGATGTTTTTCACATTGGCCACATTGGTACCTCGTCAACCGTGTTCTCTTATCTGAGGTCCAACATGACTTGCAGCGTATTCTTCTACTAGTTGTTTTTCCATGAATTGTTAAATTTTCAGAGGTAAGTGGCTTGAATTTTCCCAATCTGACTTTAAGATCCTTCGGCATTCCTAAAGTGTTTGTGCTGCGTCTGATTAGATGTTCTTCGATTAATCCATTCGCTACCATGCGTAGAAATTTGAGCCGGCTCTTAGCTTCAAAATTGTTTCCAATGTACAATATTCTCGAATTTATACCACAAACGTTTAAGATGCTGAAGAAAATTACCATAGGCCGTCTTTTTACATTACTAGCAACATCAATAAAACCTTTAAACAAATATTTTGTAATAATTACATAAATAGTCGCAATATACTACTAGATACAGATTAGCTGTATCAGACAACGAAAATCCTCATAGCAAAGTTAGATCACTACTAAATCAAAATCACCCTTGCGTTACGAGGCTAGATGGAGTGTCACCCCCTCCACTGTTACCGTAAATTAATGGCGTCTAAATAAATATCGTGTGTATCTCTCAGATCAAATGCGATTAACGAAGAGTTAAACAAACATCTCAAATCTATTCGATTATAACTATAAAGAATTTTACAAATTTTTATATGAATAATCGATAATAATGTTTTATCAAATTGCATTTTTGAACAAATGTTTTAAAGAATTCATTAGGAGATATGAGCATACAGGGTCACGGTTATATTACTCATTGACGGAGTAACGTCAGAATTACAAAGAACTTCATTTTTATGTCTGAAAAAATACGAGGATGTATCTTTGTTCTCAAAACAACAACATTTGGAATATTTTGCGGTTCAAAGTACTTAAAAATTTTGTAATTAAAAATTTATGCAGTTTTGTGCACTTAAATAAGTTTTTGGCAATATAGTTGGATATTTTTATTGCCATACACCTCATGAATTTTGTGAACTGAAAAATTCCTTACAAGTATTCTTACAATAGCATTTATATTATAAGTCTCTACAAAAAAGCAATAACTGACATCTTAAATATATAAATCAGATTTTTTAAAACCAAATATCTTGTTAATAATAATCACTAGTAAATAACGCACTCAGCTCAGTTGATAGGAGTACAAGAAACTGAAGTTTTCTATACATACTTTGATTTCACAGATAATTACTTACAGATATATATATATCAAAGCAGTAGTATTATAGTTAGTTGTTGGGGTTCCACCAAATATTATGTTGAAACAAATAACATTGAATAAATGAATAATAGTAGGAATTACAGATATCAGTGTTCATCAACTACATACACTTTATTTTCGATTATTGACTTTTTCTTTACAAACCTCCCGCATTGAATTAATAAATAAATTAAATCGCCAATCCAACATATATATTATATTACAATATATTCCAACAGACTCACTGTCATTGTCAGGTAGATATGAACTTGAAACTATTTAGAATAAATTACTTTTATTTAAACAAATTTCTTAAAAAAATTACTTTTAATTGAATATTTTTGAAATATAAAAGAAGAAATTTTATATTTATATATATATATATATATATATATATCCTTGTCGCACCTAATTTATAACTGCTAGTGTTTCCACTAGACAGTTTTGTACCTTTGGACAGTATCATAAAGTTGAAATACGTCATTTTTAAAGATTTGTTATTGTTCTTTTGTGTATAATTAAAACATAACATAAAAAGATTAGTCAGAAAACGACCACTTTCTGATTTTTTAGGGTCGTTAAGAAGTTAATACTCAGTCCTAGATGTGTAAAGATAAAGAGTAAATTCATAAAAAATTAAATAAATTTGGCAGCTATTTAATTACAAGATAACGCCAATAAATAACTCTTCGTACGATACATTTCGACAGCATAACTGTCATCTTCGGGTACACAAAACCAACTAAAAATATTATGAATTAACTTATAATTTAAACAAATTATTTTTTTTAATATTAATTTAATTTTCTAATAAATAAACACTTAAAAAAAATATTTAAATACATTTAACTAATTTTAAAATAATGTAATTTTTAATAAATTAAATTATTTTAATAATATTAAAATTTAAAAATGTTTTTAAAAACAATGCACAAACAGGATTTAACATTAAAAGATTTAAAATCATTCAAAACATTCGTAGACATAGCACTTTGGATCCAATGACCTTATCACCTATGCTTTACATATCACGCGTTCTCAATAATTATTAAAACTTTTCAACAAAATTCTAAAATCAGACATTCCTATTTCACTTTTACAGCATCTATTGTGCTCACTAACCCTTCAATCGACAATTTTACAATAATGACCTCTTAGTTTTTACTGAAAATGAAAAAAAATTAAAATTAATTATAACACATTAATTTGCATTGACAACGAAACCATTATTGACTCAATAAGAGTTACAGCTATTGCATTATGCAGTTCAAAATTTGAGATTTATTAAAATTAAATAATCTTTATTATTTTTGCAGAAATTTCTACTCAAAGTCTTGATTCCAGTTTTCAACTTAGCCGACCTCAATGGAGAACAGACTCATTTTTTCCAAAATGTTGCCACTGTGACAGGAGTTTTAACATATTTCGGCGCAGGCATCATTGTAGAAGATGTGGATATTTGTTTTGTAGTTCTTGTTGGGGAACAAAACTCACCCTTCCTACACTTGGCATCCATACTAGAGTTTCGATCTGTGTTGAATGTGAAGAATTTCTCAGAGGGAAAGCTACCCAATCCACAACATCCCCACAAAGTGCTTCGACGAGTTGAATATTAATTTCGTCTGTCCTATTTCAGATTTTAACTTGCTCATGAATCAGAATTATTTAAATATAAAATTTTTATTTGTTAATTTTTGTAAGGAGCTATTTAATTATCTGGAGGGTGAAATTTTGCGGAAATTGATGAAATATTGCGGTGATCTGTCGGTTCATTCCTGTCACTAATTATTGAGTATATTTTTATGATTATTATTTAATATTAATTAGCATTGATTGTGATAATTAATTAAAGTCGTTGATCATTGGTTTTGGTTATGACTGGCCACTGAAAACATCGATTTCTGAATCAGATATAAAAAATTGTGATCAGAAGAAAAAATTTCAATAAATGCTTTAAGAATGAGAAAATAAATTTAAATCTGTTAAAAATTTAGCAACTCGGAGGTTCTCAAATGTAGCCAAGTGGATCAGAAAAGTTTTCGGATGATCCGATCATAATACGTAAAAATTTCCTTTGGCAAAAGTTTAGATTAGGTTATTATTTTTCAAGTTTTCATTCATCGGATCAATAGCTGGAGAGCTCGGATGAGTCAGAAAAAGTTTGTCGCTGACTATAGTTAGCATTTGCACTTTGTACAATTTTTTGATTAAAAATCAATATTACACATAAAAATTACTGCAATTCCTCATAGTAAAATTTCAACGGCCCAGAACGCTCAGATCTATTTATCTATTAATTTCACACTTAATGTCACTGAAATTATGTTATGATTGGACTTTCGGTTTCTATTCTCGTCTATTTATTCTGACTCCTTATCTTATCCGTAATTTCTCTGATCGATATATTTTGCTGCTTTTAGAATCTGTGAACTTTTCCCGGTGTTATGTCAAGGTTTTGATTTTCTCTATATTTGTCTGAAGTTTATTATTTATATTAGATTGGTGTGTTTAGATAGACTAATAACAAATATACGGATAATTAGTGGTCAAAAATACAAATCAATATATATATTCTAAGGTGTAAGGGGAATATTTTTTATATTTTTTTGCTCAACGGAGAGTGATATGTTTAACTACAATTCTTTTTGGAATTTGATTGAATTCTATGATGGCACAGAAACCAATTTTTAATTAAGATTCTATTCAACTCTCAACTTTTCATCTGAACATTATTTTAAGTTAAAATAACTGAAGTCGCCAACGGGTTTTCAAATGTCGGAATTAAAGAAAGATCATTCTATTTTCTTTATGAATATATTCTCGATAAAGAGATACTTTAAAATGAAAGCGTAATATTAATATATAAAGCAATGAACCAAGCGGTTTAGATCAGCTGTTCAATTCATAGAGTAATTGACCATCGAATTCCCTGGGCCTCGACCATAGCTCCGGTTATTGTCTTTTTGCTAATTCAATAAAAATATAAAGTTTGCTACATTGACAGACCTAGGAACCTTTTTAGAAAGTTTTTAATTCAACGGAAAAATTAACGATTAGTGATTATCAAACTAGAGGTCACAGACATTATTTCAAGGAATGTCAACGCATATGTCTGTGTTAGAGAACATTCTAGAAATTGAATATTTTGTTGCAGATATTTTTTAGAGTAATGAGAGATTAAGAGCTTAATTGAACAAATAATCCCTAATATTCAATGGGGATGTTAGAGGTTACAATGTTCCAATAAATGTCGTCTGAGTCAAATAAATAATATTATTTAGTTATTTTTCGATGTATCAACTTTCATTGAATTTCATTTTTTATCATTAAAATAATTTATAATTTTTGCAAAAAAAGTCGTGATTCGTAGACGAGATCTTTTCGATCTGATATTAAATTCAATCGACAGTTATTTAGTACCACCAAAGGAATAATAAATCACCATGTGGTAAACATCACAACTTTGACAGGTTGTTTTCAAAACGAGTTCAAATTTTTATATCCCTTAAATTTTTAATATTATTTATGAAAGAATTGAAAGAGTCATGGAAACTATTAACAGATTCTACTGAATCATCGTCACAAATTACAAGTTAGGTCTTTCAGAATTGTTTAATAAAAAACAATGACAATTTTGGTTCCCTTTTCAGACGAAATGCCGTCATATATTGGACTAATCACCTTTTCCCACAATCAAATGAATACGTTGTGTCTTATATCCGCTCATATCCGATCTTCCCTCTGTTGTACTTACCATCATTCAGTCTTCTTTGAAATTTATCATGTTGTTTGTGTTGTTTGTGTTGTTTTTGTTCATGCACTTAAATGTATTACCACTTTGGTCCATTTGTCGATTTTGACTTTTGATGTTAATGTAACATTCAGGAACATTTGTATAATTCAATAGTAAAGCTCCTGATTTGCTTTATTTACTTGTTTGAATAGAGTCTTTCAGATCCCACCAAGTTCTATCTCTTACCAGTTCCTTTCATTTTTTGCAGTTTTTACCTTTTTACTTCCACCAAATTTCCTGAACACTGCCAATAGATGTAGATAATTTCACCGTTCATGTCAAAATCTTCACTAACAATAATTTTGGAATCTCCTTCCTCACTCTAAAGAGGTAAGTGAGTTCCAAAATCTTCACATACAATCTCAAACTATTTAAAAGTTATGGAGCTTAGCTGCATTACTTTCCTTTAGTTTTGTTTGTTAATCTTCTGTGGATTCCGTCTCTCCAAATTTTCTCGTCAATAGCAATATGGTGTCAAATACCCAAGCTTTCTAGCTTTTTGTACACATCTAATCCAGTTTCAGGTGTGAAATTCTGTAATTCACCATCGGTTCACTGAACACTTTCCACCATTTCCTTTTCAAGCACTACATAGCGTAATCGTTCACGTTTTCGTACCTTACTGACCTCAAATTCTTCACACATGGACAACTCTGTGATATGTTATTTGAGCTTTTTGGTTAGAGATTGTGATCATGAATTCTCAATTCTTCATTTCTCAATGATTCGAGAATTTTCGAAAATTATCTTTTTCTCGAAAAAAAGAAACCCGGTGTTAAGGACACAGCTATATTTAATACATGTAAAAAATCTATATCATGCAAAGCATCGCAAACTACTGAGCTTCATCGACATTTAAGAGAAATAGTAAATGCAAAATCACAAAATGACCTTAATACGGATTATCTCTTAATGAACGCTGATGTCAATATTGCGAGAAATATCTTGGATGTTTTTAAACCTGCTCGAATAGCGATAGAGACATTAATTCATTGTGATACTTCGCTATTAAAAGCGGAAGGAGTTCTTAAGTTGGTTTTTATGAACTAGAAAAAAAATCATTCTGTTTTAGTTTTTTAGTTGCTTGACGAATTAAAGGCTCATTTAGGGCAGAGAAGAGATAAATCACTGGTGTCTTGTGAAACTTTTTACAGGACCAATCCTCGCTAAAAAGTGTTGAAGAAGACGAGTTTTTCCCTATGATTAGAAGAAACGACATTATTAAGTCAGCTAAAATTTGGATGTTAAGGCTTTTCCTGCACCACCTTGACCTGATGAATTGTGTGTTACTAATGAAGATCTTGTGGTAGATGAAGAGAATGACTCAGTTAAGGAAATTCAAGATTACAATACAATGAAATTACGATTGGTAAAAAACTTCAACAGCAGCTAGAAATTTTTTTTTTCGTGACTGTAAAAAAATAAAAAAAGGTTTTGTTCCATTTTTTATATAGTGTGAACGAAGGGAAACTCATGCGACTTTCTCAATCCTGTATCATCATTACTCTCATACAGATATTCCTCATCGCTTCGTAGAATTCTGCCTTTTTCTTGTTGATATTTTGTTGATTATCAAAGATTTTCTTCACTTTCCCAGCCATTTTATGATCACAGAATGTTCTAACAAACTTACAACTACATTGTTCTTTGATTTAATAATATACTCCCACCGAGGATGAAATTCTAGTAAACATGTATTTGTTTGAAACAAATGAAGTTGGCATATTGTAAATTCACCGATGAGAACTCTTCATTGGAGAAGAGAAAGGATTTCAACCATGGGCATGGTATGATTTTTTGTACTTTTTTGGGTCAAAAAGGCAGAATTATTAGTGATTTCACAGACAAAAATTTCAGAATAAATTCTGTTTATAGTAAATCGTTTCAAAATACCAGGCATAAAATGAGAAAGACAAGTAACTGCTTCTTGTACGACAATGGTCAGTTGCATATAACAGGTGTTTGCTGAATCACAATTGAATCCTTACAGTCCTGACCTTTCTCTATTTTGATGCAATTTAGAAATATAGAATTTAAAGTCATACTTTTCAAAATTTGTTAAAATTTAATTAATGTTTCAAAAATTTATTTGATTGGAATTATGTAAAATCAATTTTATTAGTAGTTTGGTTTCGTAAATTTAGCACATCCATCTAAACTAAGTAATAATAAATTCAGAACAAGCATGAGTTGAGAATTGAAAACATGCATAAACATTCAATAAATATTCTATATTTTTAAATTACAAACATTCCACGATTTAACTTTAAACTTATTTATATTCTTTTTAAATTTATTATTATAATTTTTCCAAAGTTTGTTATATATATTTAACGCGAGAATTAAGTCTTCTATTTAATTATCCTCACAAATGTAAAAACACAGAAATGGGTGAAAAGCTGTTAAGAAATAAAATTTAACGCAAAAACTCGATAATAAAATTTAAGTGCAATATTAATTAAAACTTATAAAAAATTTAAAAATTGATATTTTATGTGATAAAGTAATTTAATTTGTAAATGATTGACTAGGTAGGAAAGAGCTCAATGAGTGGCTTAAAATACTATAGAGTTGCCATAACGGTCGAAGAGAGAAATCGGTTAAGGTGATAAAAGGAAATGAGGAAATTAAAGAAACTTCATTCGGAGAGGAATTTTTATATGCTAAATCAGATTTGTTAAGCTTGGGGTCGTTTTCATTAGAGTCACCTAACCAAGTATCAAGAGAAAGCTTTATATTTTGTCAGTTAAAATCGGAGCAGTTGTGATGTTGTGGTACAAATGAAAATTATTGTGTTGAGTTTCTTATTTTGATCGAGAAAGTGAGAAATTTGATCTAATCTCTGTCCTACCGAATAAATATTAGCTGAAAAATTCCATGTAAAGGTAATTATGGTATGTTGAGTCTATTCAATGTATTCATTGTAAATGTACGTTTTCTTCATTATAGTTTCCCTTTCTGTTTAATAATTACATTTATCTGCTTATATTTTCATAAATTTTCCAATTATTTTCTTAATCGATTGACTTTTTGTTCATTTTTCACCTCAAAATTTCAGCATATTTTTTATTATTCTTTGTACGTTAGTAATTTGACCGTTTCGAGTACCAAAGACGAAAATAATTTAGTAGCGAATTGATAGGGTAGAGAGACAGAAAGTAAGGTGACCACTACCCTTCACCTTTTAATCATCCGTTGGATACCAGGATCAATGGTAGGTGAAACTCATTTTATAAATTTTGGTTAATTATATTGTTTTAGAAATATAAATTGATAATCAAATACATATAAAACTTTTCCAAAAATAAAATCATAAAATGATATAAAATACAAAATGATGTATTTTAAAATCAATTTCACTGCCATTTCCCCACTTATTTAAAGGAATTTTTGGTGTGTGGGCCTTTGGTGTTGGAAAATAAATATGAACTTTGATAATTATTTTAAATTTTTCACTTATAGTTTTCGTTTTTTTACGGTATAAATTATTTTTTTATTTTTTCTCTAATTTTTTTTAAAAAAAATTGGGATTTTCAATATTTTCATTTTTTTAAAATTCAAATTGTTATATTTTTATTTCTTAAATTATTTTCTGTTTATATTATAATACTTGGTGTTTGCTGTGCTTTCCTACACATCAGATTACCGGACGATTAAAACAATAGTAAAACCTTTTAGATTTAAATAAACGATGAAATTAACATAATTTTAATCAATTCATTTTAATTTTTATGAAAAATCTTCTTTTTTTTTAATTCTCATTGGTTTTCAGTTTCCTTCTAAAACTATGTGGATTTGTTTTACCATAATTCAAGCAATTATCTTTAAATTAATTTTTGATTGATTCATAACATCTTTCTATAGTCCTTTAATTTGTTTTAAATCACATAAAAAATTGTTTCCAGTGATTTTCACAAAAGGAAAATTTTGCAACATTGAAATCCTAGGAAAATATGTCGATATTTACTTCAGTAAAATATTTGGCAAACAGAATTCAGGTAAAAATGGAAATCTAATTTATTCTGCACATTAAATTTTTCTAGGTAACAATAGGTTTTGCTGTGCCGCTTTCAATGAATTTTGATTGGCTGAAAGTTTGTGAGAAGCATTAAACAATCGATTTGGTGCGTATTTCAAGTAATTTAGTCAAATTTAACATTACAATGAGCTTTCAATTTAATTTTCTATGAGCATTACCATTTTTATAGTGCAATAGAAATCTTTTTCGTTTGCCTCTCATCAATATTTCTTATTTTTAATGAAACGTCAATCTGACCTCATCACTAGCTATGAGTTGGACAATAATTTCAATTCGGTTTTCGATCGAGGCCCTTTAAATGACAAATTCGATGACAGAAGAAGATCGGTTTTTGGGAGTGGATATTTTGACACATTCAATCAAATGTCTCGAGCAAGTTCAACGGAATCTTTATTGGATGATCTGTCAATGAGAGCCACCACTCTTTTCCACACTTTAGATCCCATGCAAAGAGGATTCATAAATAAAGAAGATTTATTTTCGATGAATTGTGATTTGAATGAAGATGATCTTTTGGATGTTTTTAGTCAACTAGACCAAGACAAAGACGGTTGCATAAATGTCGATGATTTTAAAGCTGGATTGAAACTCATCAATAAACAAATTCATAAAAAGAATTTAGAAAAACGACGGAGTCGAGTCAATTCTATTTCGAGTTGGTCTCCACCTCAGGAGTTCGATAAAACAAACAATTCAAATTATTCAAAAAATAGAATGTGTTTAAATAATCGATCTTCAGACGAAGGAATGTCTCTCTTTTCGTGGTAAATATTTTTTTTATTTCAAAAATTTTTGCCGGATTTAATTTGGAATTAGTTTGTTTGAATAATCTAATTAAACAACAATTACTATTTTCATTATTTATAAAAATAATGAGCTTGATCATCAAGTGAAATCAAGACAAGGGAAAGGATTGAGAAAAACGATTAAAACAGTGAAAAAATTAATTAATTTTAACCAAAAAAATATTTACACTATTTAATTAGTTAAAATTTACAAATTAAAACAAAAACAAATTTTTTTAGGCGTAAGCCTAAAAAGTTGCGGTAGGCATTCACAGCATAAAAATTGTTGTTATTTTAGAGCTAACATTATTTATAAAAATAATGAAAATAATAAAGTTTTTATGATTAAATGAAAATAAAGAATATGTCTAGACGTCTTCATATTAGGTTGGCTGTCTTCCTTTTCATTGTGTTGATCTCACAAAATATCTCATCTTTATACTTCTTCGGCGAAAACTTTCCTCTTAGGCTCATCCGATATAGAATATTTTAATTTTCTATTTAAACACTAATATCTCAATAAAATATAAATTCAAAATATTTCAAATAAAAAAAGCTAAGTCAGATTTCCAGCTTTAAAGGTTATTTTATAATTAAAGATTTTACTGTGTTGAAACTAAAGAAAAAGATTTGGTCGCAAATGAATTTGAAACTCTTCTTTCAGTTTTCTTACTGTTCATTTAGGTGGATGTAAAACATCAAATTAAAATAGTCAGTGAAGGAATTAAATAGTTTAGAGAAGCATCAAATATCAGAAGGATAAGTTATTATTCATCAAGTGAAATCAAGACAAGAGAAACGATTGAGAAAAATTATTAAAACAGTGAAAAAATTATTTAATTTTAACCAAAAAAATATTTACACTATTTAATTAGTTAAAATTTACAAATTAAAACAAAAACAAATTTTTTTAGGCGGAAGTCTAAAAAGTTGCGGTAGGCATTCACAGCATAAAAATTGTTGTTATTTTAGAGCTAACATTAAGATAATTTTATTTACTTTCTTAGCAAATAGCAATAATGCAGTCTTATTGCATCTACCAATTTATGTTTTGAGAAAAAACCCAGAATTAACATTGCTATTGTAGTGGAGTGTAATTTGACAACAAATGTTCTCTCTAATTGAATCTTTCTTTTCAATTTTTTTCTGTTCACTTAATATGCTTCCACAAAATATAACCATTTTAACAAATAAAAATACAGTCTTTATTTTTTTTGGAAGCATGCCAAGTGAACAGCAAAAAGGCAGAAAAGATTTATTTAGAGAGGATGAGAGAGATGGAGATGTCAGTTAGATTTTGTATTTCTTATTCAATGATGTGCTCATGATTAAATCTCGATGGAGCCCAGTTCAGCTATAAAACTTTCTTAATATTCATTTAGTTAAAGCATATATCCCGTTTTCTTTTTTATATTTTCAGAAATACACTTTGTTACCCAAAGCGCTGTAAATATATTTACTCAATTATAGAAATATATCTCACACTTTGAAATTTAAAAATTTATCGAAAAATGAATTTTACAACTCAAAATATTTCCAAGCATAAAATATCGTTGGGAGTCAGAAGTGTTACTGAAAAGGCAGTTTTAACCACAACGATTTTTTCCATAAAATTTTAATGCATAAAAAGTAAACACTGATCCAAAAAAAGCAAATTTTAAATACAAATATTTTATTTTGACACTTAAACTTTTATTCAAATTTTCATTGTCACAATTCTTTTTTCCATTCGTCCGCATGTGCTATAGTATCTCTCTTAGTCTTTTATCCTCCATGATCTAGAAATAATTCAATTGTTATAATTGAAATTAATTTATATATTACTTACTATCAAAAGCCAATGTTGTTTATTTCCCCATTAAGTAATCAACAAGCTGAAAGTTATTGCTTGAGCATTTCAATATTCTTTTTTATTTTACAGTCACTTGAAAAAGTGAAAATGATTTTCACATTATTTTCTCAATATAATTTACTATTTATAATATTATCGTCCGTGTAAATAATTTTTTTTATAAAACTAAAATATACAAAGTTCTTGGAAATTATTTTTTCTTCAAATGAGAAATAAACAAACAACAAATTATAAAAATAGTATTCTCAAATAAATTTAAAAATTATATTATATAAATTATATTATATAAAATAAATAAATAAATAAATAAATAATAATAATAATAATAATAATATTAATAATAATAATAATAATAATAATAATAATAATAATAATAATAATAATATTAATAATAATAAAACCAAACTTTGCAAAGTTATTTGATGTCGAGTGCATCAGGATAAGTGTATAACAGTGTTAATTTGACGCTGTTTTTACACTTACCTGGTGCTCATAGAAATCTGAGCGCCTCCTGGCATAGTACTGATGAGAGCCATTAGGTCGAAACTAGTATACTATTGGGAAATGTACTGGGTATCACTTAATGTATCGTATAATAATAATAAATAATGATAATAATAATAATAATATACATAATCACATATGTAAGAATAAAGATTCAATCAGAGAAGAAGCAAAGAGCGAAAGACTTGTTAAATTTTGCTTTGGAGTGATCAGAACCTATCTTAGGTCGAAATATTTCATTATTCATTTTATGAATAAACATTGTGGAAATTGATTTACATATTTATTTAAATTATATTTTAATAATAATTATTATTATTGCTACAATTATACATTAATTACTATTTTAAAAATCCCCGGGAAAATTAATAATTTGTTTAAATAACATTATGCATACTAAATGTTATATTGGAAAATAAATTGATTTAACTTTTCATGTAATCAATCAACACCTGAAGGTCTCTATGGATATGAATAATAATAAATGTAATTAATTTCATTTAAATTTTAATAATTAAATGTGGTTGAGTGTAAAAATTGTTCTTTAGCTTCCAGCAACAATTACAAATACATAGAACTTAGTGAAATTGATAATACTTCCTTCATATTCTATTATTAATTTTTCAGCATTAAAACCAGGTTGTATTTTTTATAATTATCGTTATTTTGTCTAAAAATAAAAAAATGTTAAGCAAGTCACCGTAATTTTTGGCAGCGCGTTTAGATCATTGACAATGAAGTTTTATTAATCAAACCATTTCACATAGTGATTATATTTAATTTCGGTAAACTTTCAAAGGCTGCCAAATTTTACCAAAATAGTAATAATGATCATCAAATATGAATAACTATTTTGAATTTTTTAATAACAAAACCCTTCAACGTCTGTTACTGAAGCTTTTTTTCAATTGATTGTTTAAATTTATACAAAGACTAGATGTTGAAATCTTTTCATTTGAATTCGAGATAATCTCATACTTCGGATGGATCATAATTGTAAAAGCTTACAGCTGGAGCTTAAACATGGGTATACCTACGCTATTTTATACATACGATATCGGTATATATGCAGGTTATACAAGACTATTTGTGGTGCACTGTCCAGTAACACGTTATTTTGTGTAATTTGTCACATAGATGATGCATTATATATAGCATTATATGAGTTGAATAGCTTGAATGACTCTATTTCAGCACGGAACTCAGAACAAATATGAGGAATAATGAGTTATCTGTGATGAAGGCATGTTAATAGAAAAGATAAAACTGCAATATTTCAACGACTTCTAAACAGTATTTAAGATGATGTCACATTGAGTATCCCTACTCCATGGCATATTGAAGAAGAATCGGGAAGGATCTTTAAAAATGCTAGTTGCTATGTCAACATAAAATCTTGTCAGTTGTAAGGGAAAAGTGACGTCAAATATATTTGTCTATTTATTCCAAATATGGTGAAAGAAATGAAGAATAAGTTGACACATGAATGTATTTACTTAGTAGAATTTAATTGCGTCGTTGTTTAAATTTATATATATATATATATATATATATATATATATATACGTGTGTGTGTGTGTGGTATAATATTAGAGCGATTAGGCAGAAGCATGATTTGTATGCTCCCTTACATTGAAAGGCTAGTCAAATTAATATGCGGTAAGCGAGGTGAAATTCTCTATATATTTTCCATTGAAATCCCGATCACCTGATTTGTTTTATGTTTAGCCACGTAATAATTTTATTGTTCTCTATGGACACAAATCAGAAAATGAATTTCCCGATTTGATTATTAATTTTAATGGCTATTTTTTTCCTTTTCAGTGGCATGATCTTTCTCTACAGCCTTTCAATTATAGGGACACCATCGCATATATATACATAAATATTGGTTAAAACAATATAACGCTTATATTTGTCAATAATATTAGAGACACAATGTGGTTCGGTAAAACAATAAAACTCAAAATTAAATAGATCTGATAATTTAAAACTAATTAGTAAAGTATAATTATTATTACTATTATTATTATTATTATTATTATTATTATTATTATTATTATTATTATTATTATTTTCATAATAATAATAAATATAAAATATTCCATCAACTCAACGAGAATTATAACGATCAGCTTTAAATATAAACATTTAATTATCTCCCAATGATTTATACAAATAGTTCTCCCTTAACAAGTAATAATTATTGTAATAAAATAATAATAATAGTTATGATATATTATTAAATATTTTAATGTGTTCGAAAATTTGATGGAATAAGCATGAAGAGTTATCGAATTGGATGAAAGATATTGGATCAAAGTCTGATTTTGAAAGAAATGTTACAACAACGTTCGTTGATTACCTGAACTAAAGTAAGAAATTTTATCACCAAGTCAAAGCTACTATTGTTACCCTTCGAAGGTTCATTGAAAAATAAATGCCTAATATGTAGAAAAGGAGGCTGCAGTTTTCATTTCTTGTTCAACATCGAGAGCAATGTAATACAATTTTTCTTTAATATCTCGGACAAGTTCTCTTTAGGTCAAATCCCTTCTGCATGTTTTATTATGTAGAAGAGAATCTCTTCATTATCCACTCATGAAGATGCGTTTGTTACATCCAGTAGATTTGGATCGAACAAAAACATAGTTATCTTTTCTCTCATTGTCAACACTAATGAATCCGTATCCATAACCATCTAAATCTATCATCATAAACAGGAACTCTGCTTCCATTTGAATCACTTGTACATAGTTGAAAATTGTCTGCAGCTGCTTGGCTTTTCGTTAAAACTTTCAGTCCAGCTTTAATTCTTCTTAACAAAATAGTCTTCTTAGTCTCATCTCCATTTCTGGTAGACATTTTATCTGATATTGATAATAATTGAATCAAACAAAATCTTTGACGAAATATATATTTCCAAACCCCGAAACAAGTAAACAAATTCCAAAAAAAATCATAACATAAAATGTCTATTTGATCAAAATTCAAAACATCATAGAAAATTCCGAATTAAAACAACTGGATTCGATAACTTTTAATTACGTAAATTTACAAAAGTATATCCGCCAGCATAAATCGATTCATCAAACTCGAGCAAAACCTCATCTAAACAAACTACTCACGTTCGTGTGCGCACCCAAAGAAAAAACTTAACAACACATCAAATCTCGCACACAGAGGCGACAAACAAATTCATAACATAACAAGTCCTTAATTTTAAACTTTGATAACAAATTTATTAGAATATTATTTTGAACTTCAATAAGAAATGGAACCGAGCATAATAATACAGATGGGATATAAAAAATTGGAGAAGCATTTTTCTCATAATGTCAAACAAAACAAGATGATGACAAAGACTCCAACTCACGAATTAAGTATATAAGTTATATGACGAATATCTCAAGCAGGAATCTCATGGGAAAAATCAAGTTCAAACAAGAAAATGATTCGAATTTCAATGGAGTTAAATATTTAAGGAAAAGTGATATTCAAAATAGTTAAGTGTATAAAAATAAATTTAAAGAAAGATAATCGATGAATTTCTAGTGTTAGAAGAATGAAATAATATCTTAATACTAATTCCACCAGACTTTGCCGAAGATTTTGTGATCACAATTCAAGAAGACTTATGTCACCTTGCGAAAAAAATGTATAACTATCTTAAAGATCATAGAAAAGAATGCCTGAAAAAATACATTGCCTGCGAAAAGAGGGATAACTTAAAATAAAACTAGCTAATTAATGATTTCGAAACGAAGAAGAAATTTCCTTGAACAAATTGCAGTAAATATTGCTTACTCGGATACAACAGAAGCTAACAAAAAGTATATAATTTGTATTATTGACAGATTTAGCAAACTGGTTAGTTTTACTGCAGTATCTGGAATAGATGATAAAGTTATATTGTATAATTGTATATATAATTGTATATATGTTTGGTAAACCTATCAGTATTTTACAGATAGAAGTAAAACATTTAAAGGTGCTTATATAAAGATTCAGAACTAACCATTAAGCAAAGATTTACCTAACCATATCAAGATCAATCAAATGAACTAGCAGAACACGTGATATAGACCGTGAGAGCTATGATTATAAAGTAAACGTTAGGCAAGAATCGGTTTGAATTGCTACCAAGGATTGAATTCAACATTAATGGTACTAAACCACAAAATTTAAACAAAAGTATATGGAAGAAAGATATATATATATATATATATATATATATATATATATATATTCCAAATTCAATGTCCAAGAAACAAATAAATCAGTTAGAATAAATTTAGAGAAATTGAGTGAGTTTGAAAGTGAAAATGAGTGTAAATACATTTTGAAGAGGAAAATTGGGTTTTAGTTCGAATATAATTGTTAAAATTAATTATGATAAAAATTTTGAAATCCTCTTTAGTTTAGAAGAATAAGAGTCCAAAAAATTGAAAGTAGTCGGAAATTTTCATTTAACAACTCATTTTTTCATTGTTTATTAAATGGTTCACAAAAATGTATTGACTCTCCTAATAAAGCAAATTTAAAACTTTCACTACTAATTTTTGTATACAAATAACATTATTTTAAGTCTTCAATTCTTCACTGATGGATTTAATTTTTTTTAATTTAAAGTGAAGAAAAGATCTGTGATTTCTACGATACTATTAGCAAGTCAAGTCCAGACCGGGCGGAGCAATTCAATGATATCATTGAAAGCATCCTCAACGATACTAAAGAATTATCCAAAGAAAAGCAAGCTCTCCTTGCTAGATTCCACAGGTGATTATTAAAATTTTCTAATTTTTTTTCAAATTTATATTTATAAAGGGAAAAACTTGCGTATGAAAATAATCTTCGGCATTTAGAAGAGGAATACGAATCTCAAATAGAGTTGATTTACAAAAAAGAAACAAAATCTGTAAATATTTTAAACTAAATTATAATTTGAGTTGATTGTTTTCCAAGGAGGCCGAGAAAATAGAAAAAGATTTTCGAATGCAGCTCCAAAAAAAAGATGAAGAAATCAGCCGGTTGAAAGAAAAGTTTAAAGAAAATGAAGAAGTAAGTAAAATATGTGATAAAAAATTTAATATTTTTTATTTATTACATTTCATCCTCTTCTCTTCTTAACACGTTAGCTGCCACAATGTTAAGAAAAAATTGTCCTCCTGGACCAAGTCGGTTGTTCGGCTAATATTACTTGTAATTGTGAATTATAAGACATGTTCCCTTTGACTTGAAATTCCTATAAAAACAATCAGACGCGACACAAGTGTCTCGCGGCTCAAACGAACGAAAATCTGAGGCACGACATGTATGTCTCATTGCAGCTAAGGTGTTAAACACAGTTTCTACTTGTATACATCCCACGAAATGAAAATGAATTAAAACATACTGAAAATACATTTAAATTTATTTAAGATTTACATTTTGAAAATTTCAAATCTTAACCATAAAACAAAAAATCTTTGAATCCAATTGAACATCTCTCGAACATTGAGTCCTGAAATCTTAAACCTTTTTAACTTATTCAAGCGATAATTTTTAGATGAAAGTAATGATTTTCAGCTCTATATTTTGTTCTTTTCTCCAGTATGAGGTAAATAAACACCACTCAAAAGTTTAGCCTTCAAAGCATAATTTAATGAAAATTTAATGACAATAATAATAATAATAATAATAATAATAATAATAATAATAATAATAATAATAATAATAATAATAATAATAATAATAATAATAATAATAATAATAATAATAATAATAATAATAATAATAATAATAATAATAATAATAATAATAATAATAATAATAATAATAATAATAATAATAATAATAATAAATAATAATAATAATAATAATAAAATAATAATAATAATAATAATAATAATAAAATAAATAATAATAATAATAATAATAATAATAATAATAATAAATAATAATAATAATAATAATAATAATATAATAATAATAATAATAATAATAATAATAATAATAATAATAATAATAATAAAATAATAATAATAATAATAATAAAATAATAATAATAATAATAATAATAATAATAATAATAATAATAATAATAAATAATAATAATAATAATAATAATAATAATAATAATAATAATAATAATAATAATAATAATAATAATAATAATAATAATAATAATAATAATAATAATAATAATAATAATAATAATAATAATAATAATAATAATAATAATAATAATAATAATAATAATAATAATAATAATAATAATAATAATAATAATAATAATAATAATAATAATAATAATAATAATAATAATAATAATAATAATAATAATAATAAAAAAAAAAAAAAAAAAAAAAAAAATAATAAAAAATAATAATAATAATAATAATAATAATAATAATAATAATAATAATAATAATAATAATAATAATAATAATAATAATAATAATAATAATAATAATAATAATAATAATTAAAAGAAAACGCCAAAAAAACACTTTTCCTACGATATATTTCGACAGTTTAACTGTCATCTTCAGGCACAAAAGACCAACGAAAAATTTTATGAATTAACTTTTTTTAATTTAAACAAATTATTTTTTTACATTAATTAAATATTCTAATAAATAAAAACTTAAATAAATATTTAAATACTTTATAATAATTTTTTAAAAATTTTTAAAAATTTTTTTTATATAAATATTATAAATGTTATCTATATTATAATAAAATTTTAAAATAATAATGCAATATTTTATAAATTAAATTAAATTATTTAATTAATATTAAAATTTATAAATTTTTAAAACAATACTGAAACATCAATTTATCACAATTTTACATACTCAAACTATTTAAAAATATTCAAAACAATCGTTGTTATAGAACTTTGCACATTAACCTTTGAATCCAATGACCTCATTACTATTGGTCGAACCCTTCAATCGACAATGTTCCAGAAATCGAGTACAGAGGGGACGGGCATTACACCCATTACATGTAAATTGATAAACGAAATCAGAACACAATCCAACCGAAATTTACAGTAAAATAAAGGCTGTAAAAGTAAAATAGGAACATCTGATTTTTAAATTTTTTTGAAAAGTTTTAATAATTATTGGGAACGTGTTATATGTGAGGCATTGTTGATAAGGTAATAATAATAAATAATATATTATTTTAAATATTTAAAAAATCAACTTAAGACATTGATATTTAATATTTCGATTTAAATAAATTGTTTTCAGATAATAAATATTATGGAAATGTTGGGCTCAGAGCCAAAAGTAAAACAAAAATTACATAACCAATTTAAACAAAAAGGTGAAAATTGTATAAGTTAGAACAAAATGATTAATGTCGTTTGGAAATTGTCAATATGGCTGCTGTAACATAAGCACTCACCGCAAGAAGAAACCAAAAATAAAATAAAACATATTAATTAAAACAAATTAAAAATATAACAAAAATTAAATAAAACAAATAATTAATTAAAATTCGGAAAAATGGCTACAGATGCAAAAAGAAACATACGAAAAATAAAATAAACTGCCAAAACCTTGCAAAATAAGGTTTAGAAAAAACACAGGCAGAAGAGGCGACCAGAAAACAAAATATTGGGGTTAAAAAATAATATTGTAATAAAATAATAATAAAAATAAAATTCAACATTGTTATATTAATATATCAAAAAATAAGGAAAAATATATAAAAAATTACAAAAATATTTTGAAATAAATAAAATAATTAAAAAACCCGAAAAATCGTAAAAAATCGCCTATTGGTCGCACACAGGCACAAAAATACTATATATACGGCAGTCATTTTCACAATTTTTAGACAGACTTACAGAATTCTAGACTACAAATTTTTAGACATTTTTCAGTCAGACAAAGTGTTTATGCCAATTTATGCCAATTTTTCAAATCTGGTTGCATGATTGTGGATTGTAAGTACTGTTATTTTTTTGTATAAATATATATTTCGAAGTCTTGTTACTTTGATTTTATTCTGGATGGTCGTGGAATCTTTTGGTGCCACTGACAAATCCCCCTAAAATCTTATTTATAATACGTATTTCAATAGCATTCGATGGGACGGACCGTGTGCCGGCTGGGGATTAAGTTCCCTAGTTGAGCTCGTGGCTCATGCCTCGTTGGAGCCTCGGCAGTCCGCAGTCGGGTCTGGCGTTATGCACAGGACCACTACGCAGGGCGCCGTTGTATAACTCGAGGCGGCTGCTGAAAAGTGGCCGGAGCGAGTCGGAATAAAATTCGGGAAGTACGACTTTAGTTAAGGGGAATAAAGTTTTGTAGGGAAAATTTAAAACATCGCCAGGAAATTAATTGGAAAATCGAGTAGGAAAGGATAGGATAGTGTAGGAATGTAAATTTGAAAGTATTTTTCCAATAGTTGAATGATATGATCTGACAGAAGAGAGTAGCGTTTATTGAAGTGATCGCAGAGGGTTATAATTACTTAAAATCATGGGAAACGTACCGGGAATTAAGGAATTGTTGATCAAAATTTTAATATAGGGAAAGATAAATGTAAATTGGGAAAAATGTAGTCGATTCCGTGATTAAACAAATAAAATAGGAAATTTACCGAAAAATAAGGGAGGAACGCTGCCCAAATTTTTGAAGGATACATTTATAAATAACGCGTAAAGATGACAAATAAGTATGGAAATTGTAGGAATAGACGAGTAAGGACCAGGACATAGAAAAAGAAAGACTTAAGACCTTTCATCGGCAGTCCAGAACCCGAAAGAGAAAATATCATGAGGAGTAGTTCTAGTAATTGAGCTCACCTGCTCATGAATTTTCAACCTCTATATACAGTACCAACATGGCAATCACCATGGGTACATAGGAGGGATAGAATAATAATCTTGCTGGCGTTTAGGGGGTAGATGCACAAAAGCCGTAGGAAAAAAATAAATAAGAAACCAACCCCATTCGCCAACAGAAAAAAGACTTACCTATTGAAAATGTTCTTATTGATTTAAGTTTTGCATAGTAATTGCGGTAATGGTAACTAAAATTTTGGAACAATATGGCAATATTAAAAGGTCAAAAAGTATTTTTGGTAGTTATGCTAAATTATTAATTTTTTTGAAATATTTTATTTCACAATAAAACCGATTTTTTTGATAGGCGTCGTACTATTTTTTCTAATAAATATTGCCTTCACATCGAAAAATAGCGAACAGTTACAAAGAGCAATGAAATTTTGCTTTGGTATTCCGAATGGAAAAAATGGAGATGAGAAGTTGTATTTTCCATGGGAAAAGTGTCAAAAAATAGTCCACAGGTGTAATATAATAAATGAAAAACCAAGAGCAATTAAATTAAGCAAGATTTTTTAATTTCCGCGTTCTGTAATTCTGGATAAAGTTTAGCACTTTGGTTAATTTATTATAAAATAAATATCTAATTTATTATTACATCTATGGATTTGTTTTAATTAATTCATTCGTCCTAAAAAAATATTATAAATCCTCATAAGTTAATCACGCTAAAAGACAACATGCACTAACTTATTTTATGAACATGATAAAATAAATATGGTGTTTTTGCATTTTTTAGAAATTTAGAGTTTTTGAAGCATTAAAGTATCGAATAATATCATCATTTATATGCCAGATGAGTTTACTGACTTTATGCATCATTATAACAATTATAGGAGTTCAAGAAAGTTTTATCGGCTGCAGAGAATGTTCAAGTGTTGTCCGAAAGAAAAGATCAACTGATGGATCTACAGAGAGAAAATAATAATTTCCAAGTACAACTGTCAGCAACACAGACAGAATGCACGATGCTCCGCAGTGAGTTGGTCACTTTAAAGCAACAAATGAACAATAAAATATCTAGGCTTCAACAGTAAGCATTGCTCTTTTGGTTTCTATAACTATTTATTGAAATAAACATTGAATGAATGGTAGCGGTATGTTGTGTAGAATGAAGTGCTAAATGCTTGTTTGAATGAATTGAAATACTTAATTCATTTCTATTGAAATGCTACTATAACTTTAGTTATGGTCCATCGCTGATGGAGCCGTTGATTTATCCTTTACTGCATATTAATTATTTTGCAATTAAGTTCAAAATAAAGTGGTATTTTCAGTGATATGGTTATTAGAATCATGAGCCGGAATTAGTTTGCAATTAAAGATATAACCTTGAATGATTTCAGCTATAAAATTTGTTTTTATTGAGTGGTGTTTGATAAATAATTGATTTTTTTTTGATTATATATTTTGATTATATCATTTTTTCTCTATGTAAAATAAGTGTTCTGCACTGCTTATTTTATAAAGATGTTAAAAAGATTTATGTAAAATACAATAAAAACATTCAAAGCATATATTTTTCTTTATTGAAAATTTGTATTTTCCTTTTTCAAATTAAATTGTGCTAGTCAGCAATTATTTGTTTTTTATTTTTTTTAATAAATAAGATTTTTTTTAAATGTATTATATCGATGTTATGTTTATCTATTAATTTTATGAAAATCAAAACTAGAATGTATTAATTTCTTTCATAATTTTTGATTTAAATTAATTTTTTATCTGAAATAGTAAAATTAATATAAAAAATCTTGTGTGTGCCTATTTTCACAATACAATTACTTTATGACGGGTATATTATATTTTATCAATGATCTTTGTTTTTTTAATCAGTTTTCTTGCTAAGATATCAAGCGTGTAGAACTTTTGTTTATAAACGTATGTGAAATTCAGAATTCAGTTGTAAAAGTTTGGTCAATCATAAAGACCTGTTTTGGAGACAATATTTGGTTTTATTGGAAAGAGAAACACTAAGAAAATATTTCCATGTATGTAGAAAACATCTGGAATGTTTTTGAAATATTAAATATTAAATTGGCTATGATTTTAAGTAGTATCAGTACTGATGATGCAGAAGTTGTTGAAGATAAATAATTTTTGTTTAAATGATGAGATGAGAAATGATTCAGATGATAAAGTATTTTGATTTTTTAAGTTATTTTCTAATAAAATCAGCTTTTATACTTGATTTTTTAAATTATTATAAAATTGTTGATTTTCGAAAGTAAGACTTAGTGTTATTTTTGATCGAATATGTAAAACTGAATTTCGCTTTGGAATTAAACATTAATAAACATTGTTATAAGTGATTTTGAATCAAAAATTATGTTGGGGACTCAAACTTTTTTATAATGAATTAAAACATTTGGGTTAGTAAACTTTCCAATATTTCAAGCTTTATTTGGACAGCATAAACACTTACATAAAACAAAATCATGTAATCCTACGAAAATAAGTTATTGTTTTAATTGAAGTAAAAAATCAATACAAATGAAATTTTGTGTAATTAAGAAATTAAAACTATTTAAAATTGATTACACTGGCTTACAAAAAAAATATTATGATTTAGATTGAAAATATCTTATTTTTGTAGATGTTTCATCTAATTAATGCAAAGGTTTTGAAATTTTTTTGGAATGAAATTTTAGTTGTTCAAAGATTATTTAATAATATGTGAAATTTAATTTTAATCAAAACTGTTAGATAAACTTTAAAATATTTTGTCGATAGCAGATTTATTTATATAAATATAATTCAAATAAATAACTCGGTAAGCCTTGTTAGGTCACCTAACTTAGGTGTCATCAAAATTATTGTCTTAGATTTCTTTGAGTACATAAGATTGATGAAGATATACTTTTGCATTGGAATACATCTATATGGCTTTGGAAATTAATAAATGAGATGAAATAAACAATATTTTCTTGGTGGATGGGGGAAAAAGTAGCAAATCAAAAAGATGAATTGGAATTTGATAATTTCAGATTGATGATTGGTTTTTAGGAAGCAAAAACTCAAATTAATTAAAAATTATTTACATCCTCGTTCATAATTATTAAAGAAACAAAAATACAAAGGCAAACGGGTGATTATTAGCTACGGTAGCTTTTGTATTTATAACATTCATAATAACACTGTGAAAATAATTTATTTCACGAAAAACTCAATAAACTGCTATTTTTCAATATTATTGAAACGCACAATATTTTTTAGAAGTTTTTCTTAAATGTAAACTTTATGCATTCAATTCACCTTAATATACTAAATTTATTATTTTATATTTACAAAACATTTTACAATATGTATTTGAAAATACTATTTTAATAATATTTTACATCATTAATATTTACAGTTAATATTTAATTTTTAAATATTGTTGGGGTATTACAAAAGCACTGTAAAATCAATAAAACACCAAAATGATAAAAGTGCAACATTAATTAAAAAATTTACAAAAATTCGAAAGTAGTATTGATCGAGGGAAATTGGTATGGTTGAACGCCAAATTGAAAGACGAGTTCAGAAATAATAATAAAAATTTAGTTAGGGGTCCCTAGAAAATAATATAAGACAAAAACAAATTAATTAAAAAAATTAATTACTAATGGGAAGCCCAAGTCGTTGGGAAGTCCGAGGAAGTGGGAAACCCGAGAGATGAGAAAAACCCGGCGTGTAGACGGAATAATATAAAAGGGTAAATTGGTCTAAACAATATAAAATGGGCGCCACTGATCTATGGGGAGATAAATTTTTTTCAAATTTGTAATTTGGTAATGTAGCAAACGTTGTTGACAAATGTCGGCTAAGGTGGTCTGTGGGAAGTAATTATGTTTAATAATTTAGTATGGCAGCAAATGTTGTTGGCAATTGTCTGAAAACAGTCTGAGCAGGAGTATAAAAGGAAAAGGGAAAAACACGAAAGGGCCAGTGGTCGAAGCAAACCAGTAGTCTAATCAGGTCAGTAAAAGAGTCTAAGCCCAAGTAAAGTCAAAAGTTATCTATCAGAAAAGGTGATTATCCATTGGATAAACTACCCTAAAGTAATCAAAGTTATTCGGTGGTTGAAGGGTGCAAATAAATCACAAATTGTAATTACAAAACATTGAAATAAGTTGGATTGAGTTGTAATTGTGGTAAAGTGCAAATAAAATTATTCTGTATTGGGTTTACTTATTTGATTCGAAAAGGACACGAGGAGTCAGAGGGAACCAACTTTCAATAATAATAACCCAGCAATATATACTTACAGAGATTGCCTTGTGAGGTAAAGATAATTTCTTTGGAGAAACCCTGGGAAATTTGGTGACCATTTCAAATCTTTTTTTCTGAATCAAAATTTAAATGATCAATAGACATTTCTTAATATATTAACTATGAAAATTGTATAGTCACCCGGACGGTCGAAGAAACAGGGCCTATGTAGCTTGTTAGGAAAGAAAAAGTGTTAACAAGAGAATATTATAAACTATTTGGATAAGAAAATTTTTTTCCAATTTTCTAACAAATAAATTTTATTAAAAAAAATTTAATAACCTTATCATTTGTACACAATCGAAAAATTGAATTTATTGACGAAAACATCATCAATACATCTTTTAGTATTCGTATTGAATTTTCCTAACTTTCATAGTTTCCTATTATAGACCTTGGGGGCGCTGTTACCATTTTCTTTGTTGTAACCCACTAAATTAACCAGCGATAACCTTTGCCTTTTATTTAATAAAATTTATTGAAAAAAATAGCATTTAAACAGATGAATCAATAAAATTCTGTTAAATAATTTTAAAGGTGTCAATTGAAGCCTTTGGTCTTTCTAGTGCTAAACTTTTTTGGCCTTCCTAGTGTTAACACGATTTTTTGGCATATGGTGAATATGCCTATATTTATAATTAAGAAATTTCGACTCCCAGAAAACTGGATGTAAAATAGTTTCCCAAATTTCGCGAGGTTTCTTCAACGAAATCATTCGATCTGATGAGATTATCTCTATTCGTCAAATTTATTCATTTATTACCTCAAAGAAATTGCATTATTGTTTTCTCACTCAGAGTAAATGAGGCCGTATAAAAAACTTTTAATTAGTTTTGAGATCATGCCTCCAGTTTGAGATTTTTGATTTTTTTTCAAATTTTAAATAATACATGTTTGGCTTAAAAGTTTCTGCCGAAATTTCAGCTACAAATGAAAATACCTAATTATCAACCTCACACAAGTTTTCAAAATATTCACCATTCGTTTTTGCCGTTTTTCAAAACCAGCTGGATTTAAGTTTTCTAATAAGTCGCAGTAAAATTTATTCAAAATTTATTAGAATAAAACAAAAATTTAATAAAATGTATTATTGCAATGTTAATTTCTGCAAATTTTATTTTAAAAATTCATAGTTTGAAATAATTAATTTCCAACATTTTGCCTTAGTATTATTATAATTTATTATATTTAAAATATTTATTTTTACCATTTTATATTGTAGGGAAAATATTAATTTGAGGTCATATGAAAAAGACTGGCAAAATTTAATGAAGCAATTACAAATTTTAAGGTGAAATTTTATATAAATTTACAGTGTATAAAATCTTTATTTTATGATTTATTTCAGAGAAATTAATAGGAAGCTTCAAGATACCAATGACAGTCTCAGATCAGCATTGGAAACATCTCCTTCTGCTAGTGAAATTATTCGTAGAATTAGTTGTACATCTCCTCCAGTCTCATACAAAGCAGAATGTAAATTAGTTCAGTGTGATCCGGCTTATCACAAAGCGAACACATGTGTATACACCAGAGAGAAAATAGATAGTGTTACCCAGGATTCTCTTCCTGATGAGCATGGTGCGTTATGGGTGTAAATAACAGTTGCTTATCATTAATAGTTTTAATTGTAGGAGACAGCGGCTTGTCAACTCTACGAGATGTTACAGAACTGGAATCAGAGGTAGAACCAGTGAATGTTTTTTCAGAAGTGTGCGTAAGACAATGTAAATTTGGTACGTCACTCAAGTCTTTGGATAAAATAGATGATTTAGTAAATGATTGTCAAACACAGGTGTGTTAACATGTGTTATGGACCGATATTAAATTGAACATTTTGTATTCAGTCTAATGATAAGACGATGGTTAGTAGACCCAATAGTCTGCAGACAGATAAATTCAGAAGTAGACGATCAAGTAAAGATTCGTCTCTTCATCAAAAATCTGACGTTGGAGAGTTGTCAGGAAACAGTGCACAAGGAACTTCGTGTAGACAAAAGGGAATTAAAGAAAAGCGAAAATATCAATCAAAATATAGAGATAGATATCCTAGAGGGGATGCAAGTGATTCCGAATATCCACTTGATAAATGGGATAGTGCCACTAATTTGGCAAGACCGTCACAGAATCAATCTAAACAGTTGCATTACATGCCAGAAAGGTTATATAAAATAGTTTTTGCTGGTGATGCTTCTGTTGGTAAATCTACTTTCATTACGCGTTTATGCACGGATTCATTTGTTTCGGACTGCATGGCAACTATTGGTTAGCGATTTGTTTCTTAGTATTTTTATTAGTACTTTCTTTAAAATTATCAAATTTCTTTATATTTTCGACTCAAATAACCGTTGTTATGTCAATTCAAAGGTAAACTTTAAAACAGCTTCCACACGCCCCTGCCGTGTCTTGCATGTCTTACAGAATCGCCCTCGTATCCAGTCTTATATGCTTCACCTTCTAGAAAATTCTGACCTCGAGTGTTGAAACTTTCAATAGTCAATTTTTAATATATGAACACTGGTAAGGAGTTGTCATTTAGATTTCTTAATTGGAATTTCCCACGAAATATTTCAAAGGGGTATTTAATAGTAGCATTTGAATCTTCTTTCAGTATTTTTAAAAATATTTATTACGCCTTATAATCAATCACTCACGAAATAATAGATATCTGACTAAATATTAGCTTTTTAATGCAAACTGGATGGTGAAGAATATTCAGAAACATTCTTAGGGGGTTATGAAAAGATGACTCCAATGAAAAATTGCGTTTGCAGCACTACTGATTTGACATTCCTAATTGTTAAAAGAAGACATTGTTATACAATATTTATTTAAGATATTATTAATAGTTATTATTTATTTAAAATACTATTTATAGCGCTTTCAATTTCATGATCTAGAAAAGCGAGTAATATTAATTTAAGCTATATTATTGATACATATTACATACATAATAACCTCACTTCATCACTTGCATTAGTCGACAAACATAAAGGTCATAGTGATTTGGTTATATTAATAGTTTATTATAAATTACTATAATATCCTTTTACACTCATAATTACAAATTTGATTAATTTACGCTACTAAATTATTCATTTTAATTATTAAGGTTTTTGATTTAAATTTTCTACGTGTTTTACAATCCGCTTAATAATTTTATCTTCAATCACGATGACGAATTAAGTTGAGTTCGTTTCCATTTTTATCTGCTGTGATTAATATTAATCAGAATTAAGTCGCAATCTGAAAATGTTTATCTCTAAATTGTGTACAATAAATTTAATTATTAAGTTATAGTTTGATAAAATTATAACGTTGGTTAAATTTGGTGATTTTGAATTCCTATTAAAATTATTGATGTCGTCAACACATATTTTAATTAATTCATTTGTATTTATTTTATTACACTGTCTGGTACCCATCATAGATTTGATATTATTATATTTCTTTTTAACTTTACGTTAGCTACTTTCTCATTTTTCTTCTGCAAAATATTGATTTTTCGATTTCAAAATTTGTTAAGGAAGCTGAAAATCTTATATTTATAGGCATTGACTTCCGCAACAAAACAATAGAAGTTGATGGTAAATACATTGGATTGCAATTGTGGGACACTGCAGGTCAAGAAAGGTAGAGATCGAGTATTTATCATAAATTTATACCTATGATTTAGATTTCGTTCCATGACGGCAAACTATTTTAGAAAGGCTGATGGGGTGTTACTGCTTTACGACTGTACGTACATAGAATCATTTATTCATGTCAGAGATTGGGTGGAAACCATTAGAGTAATCTAATAAATTTTATTTTCAGATAACAATTTATTTCATTTTTAGAAAGCGGCAGGGAATGAAATTCCAATAGTTCTTGCATCGAATAAATCTGATCTTAGAGATAGATATGCTGAAGAAGGACGTAAAACCGTCAGTCGAGAACTCGGAGAGAATTTAGCATCGGTAAGAATTGTATGATAATATTCATCGCATTAATTAAAAGAAAATTATCTCTAAATTATATTTAAATAGAATTCTGAGGTTTATCTTTTATATTTGTTGATTGAAGAGGACTATTTTATAATCGATAAAATTCTCATTTCTGTTTTTTAAACAATTGAAACTTTGAGAAAATGTTTATTGTAGCATTTACTAAATATTTTATTTTGCATTGATGCTGATACAAGAAAACCATCGCTTATATTATTCTAATTATTTCATTAATTTACAAAAATATTTGTTTTTGTTGAATTAAAATAATTGAATTTAAAAAAAGTAATAAAAGAAATTTATTTACACGGTAGATGGGTTCCAGGATAATTCGTGTAAATTCAAATCCGTGCACCGAGGCATAAAATGCATATAAAAATGGAAAATAGATTTCAAAAAATAAAAATCCGCCTAAATTTCTTTGAAAAAAAATTTAAAATAAAATCTTTGTGTTTGATCTTAAAATAAAAAAAGCAAACAAGATGAAAATGTATATTTTAATTTTGATAGATTTCTATTGAAATTACATTTTCAATTATTACACGGGCCCCACAAAGGGTCTCACTACTAGTTCGGCTTATTCTAATCCGGTCCTGGTATTCCGCTTAAAAGTCCATTACATATGCCAAGTTATGGAGGTCAAGTCTAGGGTTATCTTGTACTTTGAAAAAGAAACTTCTGAAATTGAAGATTTAAGAAGCTAAACATTCTTATAATCAATTTTAAAAATCTTTAATTGAAATTTTGATTTTTATATATTTTTAAAGTAAATTTAGACTGATCTTGATTTTATTGAAAAACTGTATTGAATTGTATTGTCGATAAAAAAAGTTTTGATTAAATTATATTAATTTTAGGAACACCAGTTGATATTTGTGGAAACTAGTGCAAAGAGCGGGGAAAATATTTTACAAACAATGGAAGAACTTGCCAGGTATTTCGATGCCAAACCAGAAAAAATGTTTTGATTTTTTATTAGAGTTCTAGCAAAAAATGAGGATTTGCAAGTTATGAACCCAATCATTGATCTCACTAAAGAAGCAATAACCTCTCAGAAGAATAGTAAGGCCTCACCTCAGTGTTGCAAATGAGGAGATGGTCCATTCCTATTAATTCTCATCACCTCATTTTTGAAATTTTTCATTTTTATTATTTCTCGTAAAAGGATGTTTATTATTTATTCTCGAATAGAGTAACAATTTATTTTCTGTATTCAGGTGTGGTTATTTTACCAAGTTAAATTTGATATTTTTTATTTCAATCTTAATTATTATTTATATTATCATTTTTATTGTTATTATTATCATTAATTAATTACTATTAATTATTATTATTATTAATTATTAATTATTATTATTATTATTATTATTATTATTATTATTATTATTATTATTATTATTATTATTATTATTATTATTATTATTATTATTATTATTATTATTATTATTATTATTATTATTATTATTATTATTATTATTAACGTAACTGCTAGTTTTCAGTCTACTGCGATTTATTTCTGAAATTCCTTTTCCGACCTCATTAAATATGGCATTGGATATCAATTATTTTTGACTTAACCTGATTGGAATATAAAACCTTAAGTCCGGAAGAAAATTATTGAGGAATCCATAATCTAGACTTTTAATTTGTGATAAAAAGATATCAAATTGTTATACATTCAAAACTTGAGTATTTTTCTGATTTTATTTAATTTGAAAAAAATTTCCTCGCGATCCATGTAAGAATTATAATAGTCTGATTTTGATTTCTTGATATAAATTTTATTGTTTTTTTATAATTTATGATTGGTCCAATTGATCTCATGGTTCATTGGATTATTTTAGATGAGATTATGAATAATTCGCTGATCCGGCGAGGAATAAAACATTAGTTTTTTGGAGTTTATTTTTTTGAAAATACTTTTACTGTCAGAGATTACGGACTTCTATAATGAAATTAAATTATAGTTTAAATTAACAAATAGGTTAAAACAGTTACAAAATAATTGGAGTAAGTGTAATTTTCTTTAATTATTCATTTTAATAAAGTTGGTTTTTAATTTCGTCCCTCTCCAAAAATAACCAAAATAAATCTTCAGCAATTAAATTTACTATAGAGATCTATATAGATTTAAAAGTAGATAGAAAATAAAATGAAAGTTAAAAGATTGACAGGAAATAATAATTTTATTAAATACTACAAAAAACTTATACCAACCACAGAGATTAAAATAGCACCACCATGACAGTCTAAACAGATAATAGTTCTTCCTTGTCAATGTCTATTGGAAGGCACGATATTATTAGGTTTTTCTCGGTAATGGCATTTCTTCTCGTATTCTAAGGTGTCTCGATTTAATTAGTTTGCATTTACTTTTCTTATATACCACTATTGTCAACTTCATGTTGTATTAAGTTGATGAATAATATTCACCTGACCAGCTAACTCTATATTTCAATCCAGCTTAGGTGTAGACCATTGTCAGACCACTAATTTGTTCATTTATTCTACTCTACAATTAGTTCGTCACGACATTTTTCCCGTCTAAATAATTTTTGCTGCAACTCAAAACCATGTCTTTCGAAGCTTTTCTATTCCCTCTTTAACATTAGACAATTCCTTCTTCAGCTTCTCATTTGAATACGGAATACTTTCACACACTAATCTTAATTATTAGAGATGGGTTTGACATTACATGAAATGATTAACGTCTAAAAATGGAAATATTTTGAAGGTCTCAGAATAAAGTAAAGGAAAACTAAAAATAATAATTATTATAGAATGAGAAATTCAATGATCATTGTATTGACATACTAATGAATCTCGTTACAACATAGAGTAAAAAAATTAATTTAATTTAACATATATTTATTTATTTATGAAATTCTACTACGAATATATATCAATGGTACTGTTTGTTCATCGTCGCGTGAAGGGTATTTATAAAAGTTGGTATCGATATCTGACTTCTTTACTGAATAAATCAAACCACCCAACAAAATAAAGTTTATTTTCAATTTCAACAATTACACTGTTTCACTTTTCAGGCGCTTTGATACAATAACTTCAAATTTTTACATTTTGACTCTGCAACAAGTCAAGCGTAGGCATATGTCTTCCAACGAGAGATTTCCCTTTCTTGTGCGCAAGACTTTTAATTTAATTGGCTATCACTATGTTAAAATTCGCTTTCCGCTCCGATTTCTGTCTTAAAGTTTAATTTTCTTTTGATACACATCTTATAATTAATTTATTTCCAACTCGAATTGGTGTTGTCATTTTTGGACATCTTTCTCCGGGCTTTCTCGTGCTAACTAATTTGCTATCAATTTAGGGCTTCCAGGCTTCCAGGCTTCCACCTAAGCCATTTACTTAAAATAATTTTGGGTTCCCTTTTTACCTTAGGTTTTCTTCCTCATCCAGTTTTTCTTGTCCAAATTAGATAATTTTGTTGATGACTCCGGTTTCTCACATGACTTGGTTTTTCCATTAGTTCGGGTTTTCTATTAGCCAATTAATTTTTTGTAGATATTTCCTTCTGGGAACCCCCCATTTACACTCAATTCTTTTTTATGAGGTAGATACATTCCTCAGAAAACTACATAAAACAAAACACGACTTACATTGTATAAATAGGGATACGTTCCATAATTTTCGAAAAGCACATAAAACCAAAAAATCGCTTAAAAGCCGTGTCACCTCAGAAAAAAGAAATTCGTATTACAGTAACAGGTCTCTCATTGTACTTAACATGCACCAAAAATTTTAATGAAAAGAATTACAAAAAACAAATAAAAACTAATAACAACGGAAATTCACATACAAAATATCTAGAATAAAAGGAAAAATTACATTATTTCAAAGACTTAAAAAGTTCGCTTAAAAGCGTTTTGAAAAACCGCATAACTTCAAAAACGCATAAAAAAATAATTGGTTGTATTTAGTTTTAATATATTTGAATTCGTCTCATCAATTGACATCTGCTTATACCAGTTTTTTCCGAAAATATTTATTTCTAATTCTTGATTAATTTTATTAATATTTTTGTAATTTAATTATTATTTTGAATTTGATGTTTTTATTGATTTCCGTTTTATTATTTTGAATATGTTATCGAACTCCAACATATTGTAAAAATGTACATATCTATTCACCAGATCCTTATTTTCTAGAAAATTATATACCCATTATGTACATTCTATTAAATGCTGGAAATGATATTCTTTACTCGGATAGAAGCACTTCTGATGTAGGTGTTACTGCGTTCTCAGGTATTCATTAGAAATAAAACTTATTATTAACCTGAGTTGTCCCTGTTGTTCAATTTTCTTGTGTTCTATTGTCTACAAAGTTCGAATCTTTTAAATTTTTGTTATCAATAATGTATTATCTCGGGTATCGTGTCATAGGATCTCGTATAAACTTGATGTCTCAATAACTAGTGTATTTTATACTTTATCACATAATGAGGGCGAATAATCTCGTTGCGTTAACGAATTACTTTAACCCTTTTGCGACATATATGCTCCGGCTGATATGAATTTTAACTTAACTTAAAAGTACCAACGGGATATAAATGTGTCAGGGCCCTCAAAATACAGGAAATGTTAAAAATCAGAAATGTCTTTACATGCCCCTATGAGTACATTAAAACCATTTTTGTTTATTATACATAAATTTCAGTCCGAAAGGGTTAAATAATGAATTCCAAACTTTAATTGAATTGTTAATAATATTAATTGATTTAATTAATCAATTTAACAATATTCTTATAATAAATATCAAAACAAAGATTTAATGATTTATTATTATTCATGGGAATCCTCAACATCAGACTCCAAACTTTCGCCAAAGCAATAATTTCTATCACCATTGTCCTTTCTAGCGGCCGCGACAACGTCGACCGGTTCCATGCCACACAGACGCAACAAATGGCTGCGCTCGTGAACGCCTACATAATGACGCAGACTGCTGCGTCCCCTCCATCCTGCAAACCGCAGCGGAATGCGTGGCATTTCCTCCGAATCGTCATTTTGCAGATCGTACTGGAACATCACTGGGCCAATTGACAGGATCTGGAAGGCCTGCTGCATCGGCTGAGAGAACTCAGTGATCAATGGCATGTCATAGGTGAGCAGAGTCATCAAATCCGATCGGGTTGACAACACAAGCCGCCGTACTGGGCCAATGAACCTCTCAATGATCTCGACGCCCTCCTGCAAGATCCGGTATCCATTGAACGATCGATCCTCACTGATACCGAACAGCTTGACACCGAGATTAACAAAATTTATATCCCTATCGGAATTCGCCTCCACCAATTGCTTCAGCAGCTCATTAGTGAAATAGTAATTCCTCCGTTTCCCATCGGCATTCCGGTACATCAATTGCTGATTCGGGAATTCCTCGGAGATCTCATAGAACTGCTTCAATCCATACCACGCTTTATCATCGGGTTTGATGTAATAGAACGGATCCTCTTTGAATATGCGAGCTTTCTTTTTCGGTGGCTCCGATTTCTCACTATTTGTCACGGTTGCCGATGGCCGAATCCGGATTTGGGACTCGTCAGTTTCTTTCTCCACGGAATCCTCTTTGGCTTCAGATTTAATTTCCATCAATTCTTCTTCGCTTGGTAAGCCGCTTTCTCCCGGCACCGGTTTCATTTCACTGGGATCTGAGAATTCTGATGTTTCTTGACTTGCAACGGTCTCCATTGGTGACGGCTGAGATTCTTTCTCTCCGGATTTGCTCGGCTTCATCCACGGTAAACCGGAAACTTTCTCAAGGAGCGCAATGAAAAATCCTCCGGTATTCTGATTTTGTGGCAAAATACGCCGGCAATACTGCAGGTTGAGCGAGTCCACGTCAGCGGGCGGGAAAAGGCTGGACCGGAAACTGCGACGCATTCTAATATAATGATATGGTTACCATGAGAATAATCACAGGCGTTAGCATTTATTATAAACCAACGCGGAAAATCAGGGTGGGTTATAAATGGGCAGGAGTAATCATCACAATATCAAAAGGGGCGTTGGGGGGGGCGGCGATAATCCCATAATAATTAGTTATCAACATAACGGCAAATAACTTACGCGATTGGAACCTCGTCGATTGAAGAGCACCAACTGCAGTCCTTCATCATGACTTTCCATCTAGTCAAGCCAGATTCACTGATCAAACCAGTCAATCGATTACTGATATCAACTAATCGAACTGTGCCTTGCGCTTGAGATAGAATTGCCGCTAACACCGCCTCATCCTCGATTGGATTCAAACTGCAAGTTGAATAGACCATCCGCCCACCTTCGGTTAACATTTCTAATGAACGGCGCAAAATTTTCATCTGTAAGAAATGCTCATTGACCCCGAGAAACGGTGACCATCTCGGCCACAAATCTTGGTTCTTTCTCAGTGTCCCGTCACCACTGCATGGAACATCAGCCAGAATACGATCGAACAACATTGGGGATTTTCCGAATTTCGATTGGGAATCTGGTAGGAAAATTCGAGGAAAAATTGATGCATCTTGACGAACTACGACAATGCAAGGGCTTTGCAATCGTTGCAATTGATGAACCATCATGTAGCAGCGTTTACTTTCAATATCGTTTGCTATAACAACACCTGTCGGAATCTTGTCGGTGCCAGCATGAAGCATTTCTACCAGTTGTGCGGTTTTTGATCCAGGAGCTGCACACAAGTCCAAAACTTTGTGATGGGATTCAATGTCCAGTAGCAATGGTGGTAACATGCTGACTGCTTCTTGTCGGGAAATAAACCCTGAACGAAATCCAATTAAATTATAAAGCTTATATTCTATCAGTACCGCAATCTGTTTCTGAAATAAGAAAATTGTGTAATTTCTTCAATTCAGGTGTCTTTCTTATTTCCATTTTACTGGCATTCAATTGCCAAGCCATTTCATCTGGATACCACGAAAATGGTTTGGCTAAGGGGCCAGATACAACGCTTTCATTATTATCAATTTTGTTTTTTACAATGAGTTGTTCTAGAAATTTGTTTTTAATCAACCATTGAACTTCTCTACTTTGTTGTCGAAAACCAGTAACACGAAATGTAGCTGGTAATTCAGTTCTCATTGTAGTATAAAATTCATTCCATTTCTCAGTATTCCAATTGAATATTCCTTTATAATATTCCATCATTAAATCATTTTTCCTATCTTCCTCATTTAGATATTTATTGGCCCTTCCACGATTATGTCTTTTTTTAACCATTCTTAATGAAGAAAATTAAAATAAATATAGAAACAAAAAACCAAAATAAATAAAATAAAATTATCATGTGTAATTATTGAATTCATACATTCAAGTATTAATATTTAAACACTTGAAAATTTATTTAATTTATGAAAATTTAATTAATTGTTTTTAAGAAATTTTAAAAATCATAATTGGTTTTATGTCTTAATTTCTTTAATTCTTAATTAAATTATAGTTGACCCTATTTTGTAAAACAGATCAAATTGAAATTAAAACTTAATCAATTACCAACTTTCTGGTTAGAAATGTCTTTTTCATTATTTATTTGCTCGAATTATTAATATTTGGAATTTAAAAAAATATTCAAACGAAAGTTAAATAATTAGAAATACAATTAACGAATTTTAAATAATAAAAAGTTTTTTTTTAAAAAACAATACATAAACATGATTAAACATACGTAAACTATTTAAAAACATTCAAAACATTCGTAGTCACAGCACTTGGCACATTAATCTTTGGATCCAATGACCTTATCAACAATGCTTCACATATCACACGTTTCCAATAATTATTAATGTAGGGTTAAGGGTTTTGACCACCTCGACCCCAGATGTAAAATATGTTTCGCGCCCAATGGTTACCCGTTGTTGAGCAACGTTGGTAATTTAACCATGGGTTTTGAGGTCGCCAAAGGTGAGCGCCACGGAGGAACTACTCTGGCCCGACCTCAAGCTGGGTTCAACACACCACCGTTAGAAGGCCTGCGTGTGCTTTATTTACTCTGGTCCCATCTTTGTTAGTTCGGTCAACTTATAAATCAATTAATCACTGAGCTATACTTAATTACTGCTAAGGCACTATTTGGACGACTATCGGAAATACAGAAAGTGATTAAACGACACAACTATATATTTTAAAGGACGACAACTACACGTTAGGTTATGCTCGAGCAGCACGGCGCTTGACTCGCTCCTTCCTCCCTGGTCGATGGCCGCTGGGCTTCGGCGTAGTCTTTGGACCTGTTGTTGCATCTCTATACGCCAGTTGCACAGGAGCGAAGACGAGAGGATACGTCACTGTCGTTCCTTCTTGGCAGGCTGACACGGCCACCTCCAGACATCTTATTTGAGTTTTCAAGCTCTGGTTGACCTGCTTTTCCTCTGACCAGCCTTTTTGGGCCGCTGCTATCTTCTGGTAGAGCGTCTTCACCTTCTTCGGCTCTACCCAAGTGACTTTGAGTTGTTGCATCTCCTATGTTAGCTGCACGATTTGTTCATAGAAACTCTTGTTAACTCTGCGTGCGTGCTCTAACTCCTGTTGCAGGACTCTCAGAGGTTCCATATCTACAAAAGGGTGCGATTAAATCGGATTAATTCATTTAATTTAGCTGAGTAATCATAATAATTAGTTAAAGGGTCCTACAGGCATTATTATCAAATAACACAGGTTTTTTCAAGCAAACAATGTATTCGTATTCAACTAAATAAACATTTATTTCGAACTCGTCTAACTAAGCTTTCATGATCAATCAATATGTTCCATTGATAATTGCTAGTAGTAGCGATGATCTCGACGATGCTTATCGACATTCCTTTCCAGGGCCGGCCGAGCGTAAGGGTGCTCGCGATGTTCTTCGGTTAGTTTCTCAGGCCTTCTCATGTGTCGGGGCAGCACCTTTTGGGAACGACCACATTGATGGCCGTAGATCGAATATTCAACCTTTCGTCGTCCAGATTGTACGACGTATTGTACGGCAGGGCATACCCGTCCGTACTGGCGATCCGGCCCGCGGCAATGTCGTCGTTTACATTGGCGAGGTAGCGTCTTGCCCGATCCACTTGTTCGTTGGTTTGTCGCTGATGTTCCTCAAGCCGCGCGAGGAGGAACTCAGCTTGGCCACGGATCTCCCTGGCCGGATTTCGTCCTGGCTCCCACTTTATCGCGACGAACGGGAGCTCGACATCTGCTGCCTGTTGTATGCTACCGGCTCTGGCCTCTCTGACTTGGGATACGGTGAATCCGGCATCCCACATTGCCTGACGGCAACGGTTTACCGCATGCGCGGGAAAACGCACTGTGATCCGGGATTCATCAATCCACGAATCGTCTAAAAGAAAACTAGATTTACAATTGTTATGCATTCTATGTGCACTCTGAGGAGAAGAAATTGTTTTTCATTCCCTATATTTCCGTCGAGAAGTTAAGACAGTGTCCAAAGATTTTAAGATTGTTTGTATGGTTTTCAGGAGTATGGTCATTTTATTGAGTTAATTTATAATACGATGTTTGTAATTGGATTCATTTTCGGACTCTCCAATTTAGGGTACATAACTAGATTAGCAAGGTATTTATGAATTAACTTAATTAAAACTAAAACTAGAGGTTAATTGCGTGGTAATGTTTAAATACATTCTTTTCTCGGGCTAATAAAATGTAATACGATTTTGCATTGAATCCCCTTCATTGTGGTTCAAATCAAATAGTGAGTTAAATCTTATATCATAGGCAACGAAATTTTGGTTACAAAAGTTGAGGCAAAATTTAACCTTCCCATTAATCTTTATGGAAATTTCTAATTATAAGTAAAACTAAATATAATCAAAAAAAAATTCATATTGTCTTAAATCGGTTATGTCACTTCTAAATATATTTTATATGGATTTCATTTACGGAAGTTGTTTAATTGGGATTGAAAGTTGTTTTCTAAAGAAAACAATATTTTAAAAGGTTCTTAACTCAATAAAAATGGGATCATTAAATTTAATAAAAAAAATTGGTTATCTTCAGGATGTCGAACCTAATAACTACACATAAAAATTGTGATGTTTTCCCCAATTAGTCATTAACGATAATAACATTGGATTTTGAAGTTCCCACAAACACTCAAGAATTTCCGAATACCCAGAATGCTAAGCGTTCGTTTTCGTTATTTCGTCATAACCCATAATGATGTAATGTAATCATACTTCAATAATTTCGTGTACATTATTGTACCGATTTATCCTTTCCCATTCCTTAGGTAAATGAAAATCCAGAGTATTTGTAGTAACTTGGCAAAGATGCTCGATTTTTTCCAATCATTTTAATCAAAATATATTCGTAGGTCTACTCTTTGACATTATCCAATTAAAATAATAAAAAAAATTAAATAAAAAATTAAAATGAATACTTATATGAATTCGATAAAGATATTTAAATTTATTTACAGTATAGGGTTGACGTACATTATAGCTATCTATTGCTAACGCATAATAGGTTAAATGAATACAAAACAAACCAAAAGAATTAAAATTAAAAGTTTTATTCGTTAAAAGAGAATTATAAAAATTATACATCGTATTATTTCGTCTTATTTTTGTTGTTACATTTAGTTATCTTAGCACGTTTTAGTTATTAATATAGCAATAACCTGGATTCTGGAAAATATATCAAGATAACAAGACATTTTGTCATTTGAAGTGATTTTGGGATTCCGAACTTCCAATAATCATCCCCAAAAAAGGGTTTTGAGTCATTTTAATATTCGGATCGTTTATCTATGACTACCTGATTCACGCCATTAAAAATCTCTGCGTAATTTTATGATTAACGGCTATGGTAGTTGTGAATAGGTTCTGTATCGTCTATCTTCTCGAACTAGTTCCAATGTACATAAGCTTTACGGGTCGTGGTCTTTGGTACAATAAACTAATCAAGATGAACCACTGAACTTCCGACATCAAATTTTATATTTTCTAATTTGTCATGGTTATCGGCTTTCCTAACTTAGAAGGCATCGCTGAGATTGGGGCTGTAAGATTTTTATCTAGGACTCGTATAAGTTAATGACAAATTTATGGAAATGGAAATAAAATTTACCTAATTGTCGAGCTCGTGGATTTAGGACTATGTCCTAGTCCGGAATCCGGGCCGTCGTGTCTTCATTAGTTTGGTTCGCTTGGCGATACATTTTTAATTCTCCAAAAATATTTTCTGTCAGTCCCGGCTTGTCGACATTCCTTATATAGTTCGGCGTATTAAACAAGAATGTGTGTGACTATCGGCACACTAGGTGGATTCGGCCTGCACAATGAGTATGTATCGTAAAGGTCAGGTCGCACAACATCCCTAAGAAATCCTCTGCCTAGCGCATGTGCGTGCCATCTAAGTTGTGTGCGCTTATCAAGTTCGGTTGTGCAGTGTTAGGCATGAAAGCTTATGATCCGAGTTGGCTGTGACATTTATATGGATAGTGTGCGATTTGGATGGGTGTGTACTTGTTAATGTCACGCCGACTCGTATTTTAAGACAGTCCCTGGCATTGCGTATGGGTGTGCTAACTGAATTTAGTGTGTGCCTGCAAATGTACTTGTAGGATGGGATTTATCGATTTTCTTAGAGCTAAATGTCGCGTCTTGGTATATAGTAGGTATTTTTAATCTGTCTACAACATTTACTTTATCAATTTATTTAGGATATCATGCTCGCTTGACTTCGATCGGCGAAATATTCTGGTGGAAAATACTATAATCACAGGTATTAGCGGACAATTAGATTCTTTTTATTTTAATAGTTTTTATCCTTTCAGGGTCGACTCGCAGTGGACACAGGTTGGCCAGAAAAGAACCACGCTGAAACAACTCCTCTGTTCATGAACGAATTTATCTTTTAATAAATGATTACAATTTGTTGTTGGTGGTTATTTTTGGGATTGATGTTGGTTGGGAGATACCGGATGGGTGGATTGTTTTATTTTATTCGAGAAGTTATCGTCTTACAATTACCAGTAAGGGTTTCGGTGCCTGTGCCTTTCGATATATTCTATGGGTATGTTATTAAATACTTATAGTTTAGCCGAGTCTTTAGTCGGGAAATATAGAGTTGCATTTATCGCTGTGAGGTTTCGTCGTGTTGGGGAGATATGGGTCTCTATTTATCCAATTGTTATTTTCTCGCCGATTTTGACTAAAGATGGTTTTCCGTGCTTAGTCTATTAATTGAGTTTAGGCTGTCGGGGATTTTTCTCTGTTAATGTGGCGATTTTATCTTATCATCAGAAAATCTTGGCGATTCGGGGTTTGATTTGAGAATTTTCAACGTCATAAATATTTGTTCCTTGATTAAATCTTCGATTTTTATTCAATGGGTAATGCTGATCTGAAAGGACTTAGCGAAATCTTAACCTAGTTATTTTCTACTTTTAATAGGTTTTATTGATTTTTGATGTTGCATCGGAAAACTATAACGTCTACATCAGTTATTCATTACCATTGCGAAGTTTTATGAGTTTCATCCTCAACTTTTTGTATCTATAATATTTATTCTTTCCTACTAAATAATTTGGTTGATTTTAGTTGTTGTACCTGATGTCCGTTATTTATATTTCCTCTCAAGTCCTTTTATCGATTTAAATGCTGTATTAAAGGTTCATATAAAGCTACTTTCTAGACTTCGAATAACGTATTAGGAGTTTCTAATATTTGCATTACTTACTTCCTATTCCTAATATCGTATTAGAAATTCGAACGTTTACATCATTAATTCTTTACTCCTATGTAAACGTTATAAATTTTTAAACCTCGTATTGAAAATCCATAACAGCTACTTCATTGATTTTAGTGCGAAGTAACCTCTCAAATTTATAACTATATTTCATTTAATTTTAGTTAAAATATACATATTAAGTACATAACAACTACTTTATTGGTTTTAGTGCGAAATAACATCTCAAAATTTATAACTAATTTTCATTTAATTTTTAGTTAAAATATACATATTAAGTTCATAACAACTAATAACATCTCGAAATTTATAACTAATTTTCATTTAATTTTAGTTAAAATATACACATTAAGTTCATAACAACGATTTCATTTTTTCTATTTCCCCGTTACCTTTCCCTCGGTTGACCTTGAGCGCATTGTGTTCATATTATAGTTAATGAATGCCCACTGGACTACTCGTGTGATGATTTTGAGCCGTATGTGAATATAATTTAGGTCGATTTTATAGGATTTGGGAGACGAGGAAACAGCCAAAAGACTATTTCCCCTTCACCCTTTTCCCCTATACGGAATGATATTGACGTTCCAGTTCCTGCGTTCTCACGCCGGAACCTTCATGGGCACGAATCATTGGCGATAATACACGCACTTACACGATTACGAATTGTGTGTTTGATTTTATTATCTTGATGTATGTTTCGGCTGTGGGCCGGAAAAATTTCGACAATACAAAACAAAGTTTTGGTTCTATTTAAATAATTTATTGAAATATAAGTTACCCGATAGTTACATTCATAAAAATAACACACCGGTCTCCCCGCGCCGACACCCAAGCAGAGCTCAATCGAGGTTGCGAGGATGTGACGAGGAGAGAGTTCCGAACAATACTCCCACTTACATCTTAATTCTGTACTGGTATCAAGTTTTTTTAAAAACGATTCTAGTAAAAAACCGATTGCTGGTTAAAACTGGTTAAAATTGTGTAAAAATGAATCGGTTAATATACCTATTGTACGACCCTAACCTTGCGTGTTCTTTTTGATTTAGTAAAACAAAATTTGACCTTGTGATTTTCTGGTATATTCTAATCTTTAATTTTATTATTTTGAAATTTTATTTGACAATTTTTCTTTTGAATTTTTAATTGAATTATTTCTAATTCAAATTATTTGATTTTTTTTCATTTTCATGAAATTTCACATTTTGTTAAATTATCAAATTTGGTCGAATTTGTTAGGTTTTCGTGTTATGTTTATATTTATATCGTGCGGATCTTGTTTCTTTTTGTTATTATTTTAATTTATTTTTATGTTGATTATTTTATATGTAGTTGTCTTCTTTCTCATATTTTGATAGGGTTTAATTGGTGTTTTAATAGGGTTGAATTTAAATCTGCATGTTATATTTGCATGTGTGTTACCGATTCATTGTAACATTTACAAGGCCGTTTGTGTTTTGGTCAAACACATATTACAAAATCTAATCAATCTTGGTCCATACTGGGTTACTATCTTCGTCTTGGGTATTTCCGAGCATATGGATGCTCACGATGTATGCTCGATTGGGGGTCTCTGTCTCACATTTCCCGTGGCAATACCTTTTTCGGGACCACCACGTTGATTGCCTTTGTCGTTACGGCTAGTCTTGGGTCGTCCAAGTTGAATGAGGTATTGTACGGAGGGGCGTCCCGTCCGTACTCGGGATCCGTCCAGCAGCTATACCCCTGTTGATTTCTTCTAAATATCTCCTGACCTTCTCCACTTGCCGGTCCGTCTACCGCTGGTGTTCCTCTAACCGAGCGAGCAGATATTCGGCTTGGCCTCTGATTTCCCGTGCCAGGTTGCGGCCGGGTTCACGTTTAATGGTGACGAAGGGGAGGTCGGTGTCATCGCTGTTCGTTTGGCCTCCACTCCGGGATTCTCTGACCGGTGAGATCGAGAATCCCGCATCCCGCATCGCTTGTCGACACCGGGCAGCCGAGTGTGCCGGGAATCGAAGCGTGACTCGGGAGGCGTCTATCCACGAATTGTCTAAAACAAACAGATAGGTATTAATGCTAAGTCTTGCCCTGTAGTCATTTATATGTCAGCTTGTTAGGGGGAGGGTTTTGGTCGGAGGTTGTCCGGTGGGTCCACGGAAATCGTGTATTCGTGTGTCATCATTAGGAACCGATGGGTATGTGTACGTATGATTTACAGGGTAGTTCGCTTATGTGGCATTCGCAGTGTGGTTGAGTCGTCTTAAGGCCGTGTACCTATCTTAATCTGTCTGACGGGTCTATTGTCCTCATGGCAGCCTTAGTTGCAAATTAGTTCGTTTTGTCGGCAAGGTCTTGGCGGTTTCGTATCTTTCCAGCTCTCACATCTATCAGAAGCTTTTATCAGACATTCGAGGGTTAAGATGCCTAATTTTTTGAAGGTAACTATTCTATATTACTCATCGATTCTTCATTAAAAACATTTTTTATATTAAAACAAAATTTACTCTATGATCTTTTAATGTAGAATACACTCAGACTCACCTGTGTGTGACAAAACCATATTTCCTGAATTAAATTTATTTTGTTCTATTGACCGACAAAATTCTAATAATAAGATATCAACATTTCTACTCGATATCAATAAATAAGAACAAGCAAACTTGTACTGGAACTTAACGTTTCGCTTTTAGCATTTTTTAAATATTTATTCCTATTATCTCAAAAAATTAACTTTAATTTACTATACCTGAATTTTATACACATACGGCAACATAGGAACCCTAAATGGTAAGATGACTAAAGCCTTAAGATTATGATAAATAATTACAAAATGCATATGAAATCATGATAATTATAAAATAGCGTGACATAAGCAAATTATTACCTTAAATTTCGAATACATTAAAAGTAAAATATGAATAAAATATTGACGGTAAATCTTTACCGCCAAACAGCTTGCATAATCTCATAATATCTTTATGATGTATATGGTTAATGAGAATTCACTGTTTGCGCCTGTTTGATTAAAGAAGTTACCCTAAAATTTTTATAATATATATCAGATCGCAATCCCTGTTTAAACGAATCTTTAAAATCATATCCCGTTCAATCCTCAACTACTACTGTTTCAAACGCCATGAAATTAAAAATAAAAATGTTGAATTGCGAAATTGTCATCGCCGTAACGAGTGAACCATACGATAACTCTAGATTACTTCGATTCTACATTATGATAAATAACATTTACAATAATAAGAAAAATGGATTATGACAATTATGGCATTTCTAGTGCTAAGGGATTATACAAATAATTTAACTTATTTTTAATTTAGTCGGTGGCGCGAATACTGAAAATCTGTGAGAGCTGGAGTCTACGTCTTCTTCCCACGAACGGGTTTCACTGGAATTGGATCATAGGCTATATGAGAAAATCCCTAACTGGTTCACTATCTACGCTATCTGGTTTGGAGTTGCTATTCAGATTTAGTTGAAGATTATTTGTAATTCACTAGAACACATGGAAGAGTATAATTTGTATTTGATAATATATGAGTTTCGTCTAATCTTGGTCAACATTGCCTTCGGGGTTCGCGTGCATTCATCTGGGTGGCATCATTGTGACTAAGCCTGCCAAAATTAATTAATGCTCAATAATTAGGTTGAAAATTTACTCTCTCGATTAGGAATCTTCTGCCCTATTGTACCTTCATCATCTATAGTTCTTGGTGCTCGGGTTGAGTCGCTGCGTGTTGGATGTCCATAATTGGATTTCATATTGTCAGCAAAAGTTATCACAAAAATATTGACGGCAATCAAACGATCAGTGACATTTATACCGACATGGCCATTTCTCGACGTCGGTCCGGGTAAGGTGTGTGCATCAACTAGATGTCACAGGTTATCTCTGTTACAGTTAGTCTATGGTTTGCCCTCACGTGAATTGTATAGGCAAAATTCTATCCAGTTATGCTAATCGGCAGGCCTTCTATCGATCGTGGGTTGAAAATGCCAAAATTTGACCTTGTAATTTTCTAGTATATTGGTGGGTTTCTGGGTGTTGTTATTTTGAAACTATATGGTTGTTACCCAGACAACCCCATACAAATATCCTTTCGCTTACCACTCGGCACCCGTTGCTAAGCAACGTTGGAACTGTGTTCGAGTGGGTAGATCGTCCGCAAAAAGTGAGCGTTATTGCTAATGCTATAATTGACCGAACGACCCATGGGTCCGACGAGCTGCCTATAGAAGGCCTGTGCTCGATTTCGATTTTTAGGTCCCATTGTTCTCCTTTCTCCTTCAAATGTTAACCCATATTTTCCTATCATTTATCTTTATGTCCGTTCGCCTAGTCCTTCTTATCGTTGTTCGTATTATCGACTTTTACCATGGCCTGTACACTTTTGTTATGTTAAATATCCTCACAGTATCTCTCTTACTCATATCCCTATTATAACTACAATGTTCCCTATTATTATTACTAGCATTGTGATTGTCACTATTATATGTATTACCTTTATAATTTGTTACTACTATTACATTTATTATTATTCTTGTTACTATAATTACCATTATATTTATTAATATTACCACTATTATTATTATTATTACTATTATTATTATCATCATAATTATTATCATTATCATTATAAATACCATGATCATTATTATTATTATTATTATCCTCATTATTATTGTCATTATTATTATTATTATTATTATTTATTATTATTATTATTATTATTATTATTATTATTATAATTACCATTATCCTTACCATTATCATTATTATTATCAAATTTTTGTGTAGGAATTCGTTCTTATTCCTCAGCTTTATAAAAATATTTTACTTATATAAAAATTTAGCCTTACTTCATCTTTATTCTACAGTTTCCGACAGAGTGTTTTCATTGATTCGGAAAATTTGAGCAGCGATCCGCTCTTATTTTGTGGTTTCAAGAGAATATTATACTAACAATCGAACAACATTTCACTTTTACTTTACTATTTTCTATAAGTAATTTAACAAATTCGGAAAATTTGAGCAGCGTTCCGCCCTTATTTTACAGTTTTACGATAAATGTTTTAATTATTTCCAAAAATTTGCGCAGCATTCTGCCTATATTTTCCGTCTCAATTCAACATAATTTATTTAATTCTTATATATTATTTAAAAACATTATTTTCCATAATTTTGGTCGTTCGGATTAATCTTTTTCCGATGGCTATTCATTTTAACTGTTGCAACGATTTCGCTATTTTCCCCGCTACCCTTTCCCTCTTTTTGTCCTTATGATCTATTTATGTTTGTTGGGGTATCATGAAAAAGCACAGTAAAATCGATAAAACACAAAAATGATAAAAGTGCAATATTAATTTAAAAATTTATAAAAATTCGAAAGTAATATTGATCGGGGGAAATTGGTATGGTTAAACGCCAAATTAAGAGACGAGTCCAGAAATAATAATAAAAATTTAGGGAGGGGTCCCTAGAAAATAATATAAGATAAAAAAGGAAATTAATTAAGAAAAATTAATTACTAATGGGAAGCCCGAGTCAATGGGAAGCCCAAGGCAATGGGAAACCCGAGAGATGTGGAAAAGCCGAGAGCTGAGGAAAACCCGAGAGATGAGGAAAACCCGGCGCATAGACGGAATAATATAGTAGGATAAATTAGCCTAAACAACATTGAACGGGCGCCACTGGGTAACGGAGATGTAATTATTTTGCAATTAGTAATTTGGTAATGGACCAAACGTTGTTGACAAATATCGGTCTGGAAAGTAATTATTATTGATAATTTAATAATGTAGAAAATATTGTTGACAATCGTCGGAAAACAGTCTGAGCAGGAGTAATAAAAGAAAGAGGGAAAAACACGAAAGGACAATCATTATTAACTAGATACGAAAGACAGACATTATTAACCAGGCAATAAAGAACAGTCATTGTCAACCAGACACGAAGAGTAGATATTATCAACTAGAGTGAATCGACGTGAACGAGCAGTAACTAGGTTAGTAGAGGAATCCAAATCAAAGTTATCTATCAGAAAGAGTGGTTCTCCCTTGGACAACCTACCCTAAGATAATCAGAGTCATACGGTGGTTAAAAGGTGCAAATCAATTAGTGAAATTGTGATTACAAACAGTGAAATAAAGCGGATTGATCTGTCATTGTGATAAAGTGTAAATAAAATTATTCTGTGTTGGGTTTGCTTATTTGATTGAAAAAGGACACGAGGAGTCAGAGGAAACCGACTTTCAATAATAATAACCCAACATGTTCATATTATAGTTAATGAGTGCCCACTGGACTACTCGGTATAAGTGATTTTTAGTCGATTGTTGTTTAAAATTTTTTTCGATTTTATCGAAATTGAATGCAAGAAAGTTGAGCCAAAAGACTCACTCTCAAGCTACTCTCTTTCGCTATTTAGGTTCAATGATTTGACGTTCGAGCCCATCGTTGCGCACGACGGAACCCTCACGGGCACAAGCTATAGGCGGAGAAACCGCACTTAAACAGATTGGTAGTTATGTGTAATTTTACTTTCTTGCTGTGTTTTGGCTGTGGGCCGAAAAAGAAATAAATAAATGTTACCAGATCAATTGGGTAAAAGTTTCGATGCGTAAAGGTTTTATTTGGCATGTCACATCTCACATAGAAATCGGAAGTTCGTGGCATTGTTCATCGCTTCATCACCATACATTTAATCAATAAACTCATGAATCGTTCATTCATGTATCAATAGATTCATAAACAGGCATGCGTATGGCTTCATAATTGGTCAAACAATTCATTAATCATTCATCCATATCGCTTCATACGGCAATGTACAGCAAAAAAATAAAACTGAAAACTGAAAATTAAGCTTTTAAATCAATACTGAAAAATGAGATTAAAATCTGTCAAAACATATCAGTATATATACCTATAATTTGACCTTAACCTTGCGTGTTATTTTTATTGCGATTAAACAAATTTGACCTTGAAATTATTTATGTTATCTAAATTAAATTTTTATTAATTTCTTAATTTAAATTGGTAATTTATTTTTAATATTTTTAATTAAATTTATTCAGCCAAAAATATTTCATTTTCGTTCATTTAATTTATTAATTTTTTCTTTTATATAAATTGTCATTTTACGGTCAAATTTTCTTGTTATTGTGTTATTTTTTATGTAAATTTCGTGAGGTTCTTGATGCATTTTGTATTTATTTTATTTTACTTTTATGTTTTTTGATTTTATATTTATTTATATTCTCTCAGATTTAAAAGTATTTAGTTGATGTTGTATATTGTATTTTAAGTTATCTTGGTGCTGGGTTTTCGTGCTGTATTACTGATGCATTTAAACAATTTTCAAAGCCATTTGTGTTCTGGCCCAACAATATTCTAATCTTAAATTTTATTATTTTCGTAATTTAATTTGACAATGTTGCTTTTTATTTTTTAATTGAATTGTTTCCAATTCAAATTATTTAATTTTAGTTCTATTTTCATGGACTTTCGCTCTTTTTGGTAAATTGTCAAATTTCGATCAAATTTTCGTGTTCTCATGTTATTTCGATGTTTATTTCGGGCGGATCTTGTTGCATTTTGTTATTATTTTAATTTTCTTTTGTGTTTCTTGATTTTATATTTAATTGTTTTCTTTCTCATATTTTAGCATGGTTAATTGATGTTTTATGGGTCTGATTTTAAATCTGCATGTTGTATTTGCGTGCGTGTTACCGACTCATTTAAACAAAATCGTGTCTTGGCCCAACACTTTGTTTAATCACACTTTTATTACTATAGTTATTTGGTTTTTTATCAAATTATAATATTAATTTATTGGCAAAATTCATTACCCAGACACTCCATTTAAAGCTACATTTATCAACCACATGCGTTTAGATCACACTCAGACAAAAATTCACCATAAATCAGAAAATCCACCATAAATCAAAAAATCCACCAAATCGAACCTGTTTAAACAAAAACCGAATAATTTCATAGATCTCCAATTCTTGAAACCAAAAATTCCTCAAAATTCGGCAAATAATAAACTTAATTTCCTGGCAAACGATTCCTAAAATCTAAAACACTTCTCGCGTATGTGTGTGCACACAACAATCCAACAAAAAAACCCACAGACGCAACAAACGAAATTTAAGCCACTGCGACCGAACCGTCTGACAAATTTGTTTTATTACGCAATTTAATTTCTTGAAGCGTTATCATACGGTTCAATGTTTGTCCTGATGTTCAGTTTCAGTAGTGGGATGTGTCATATCCAGCACATGTCATATCCAGCACACTACCCCCTCCCCCCCCCGCTGAGTCCAAAAGTACAAAAAATTTTTAAGATAAAGACAATGACTCATTCAAGGTCATTTAAACAAAGACCATGACTCATTCAAGGTCATTGGATGACTCATCATATTTTTTCAAGGCCATTTAAACAAAGACCATGACTCATTCAAGGTCATTGGATGATTCATCAAACACATTCAAGGTCATTTAAACAAAGACCATGACTCATTCAAGGTCGTTGGATGACTCATCATATTTTTTAAGGTCATTTAAACAAAGACAATGACTCACTCAAGGTCATTGGATGACTCATCATATTTTTTCAAGGTCATTCAAAATTTCTCAAGGTCATATTATTTTTAAACATTTTTAAATTTAAATTTACTACTTATAAAAATAAGTAGTATATATTTTGTAAATTTATTTTATTATTATTAAATTAAATTGTTTGTTTTAATCAAGTCAATTATTTTATTATTATTATTATTAATATTATTAATATTATTATTCTTATTATTATTTTTATTATTATTTTTATTATTATTTTTATTATTATTTATTATTATTATTAACATTATTACTATATAATGAAAACCACGACATATACAACAAATTTATTATAAAGAGATAATTCTACTATAGTAGTATTGTCGAAGAGCTTTATTCAAAGCCCATTCCACATACTTCCGATATCTGGCAGCGCAGCAATGACATCCATCACCACAAGGGTATTCCGGTTCCATATCTTTGGACAAATTGTTTTGTTCGATATCCCATAGGAACTCATCGATTACAGTAAATATCCATATTGATGTATGATTGAATATCAAGTCTGGAATTATTGATTCTGGCTTATCCATGATTCCATGTATTTCTGGATAATAGAATTCCAGACGTTCTTTAATAACTTTAAAATAATCATCTAAAAACAAGTAATAATAATAATAGTAATAATAAATTACCATAATGTTTAATTTTATTCATAGCTTGAACTGCGCTCGGTTCAATCATTTTAATGATAAAAATTGAAATAACAATTACTTTTATACTAATTTAGACACACACACACATCTTTAGCTATAAACAATAAATATTAATTTATATAGATTTGAAAATGATTAAAGAAATTTTAATAATATTATTAGTTTTTAATATGGTCAACTCAATTGTTGTAACCGTTCAAGGTAAAAATTCAACAAGATGTGTATGTCCTGATACCACTGTATTGATGGATATTTTGTATATGATAGATAGGCCTAGATATTTGAAAACTCCAGTCAAAAGATTATCTGAAAGAATGAGTAATTTAGAATTCCGATTGAACATACATATGAGACTTTAAAAAGAGCTAAAAACGAATTATATGATGATATTATATATTTAAATAAGACCATTGGTACTATCAAAAATGAATTAAGAAAATCAATATTAGAATTGAAAGAAAATCATAAACTTAATGAAAAAATGATGAATCAAGTTCAATATAGTATAAAATTTTATTCTAATAAAACAACTGATCAGTTCAATCGTATAATGAAATTACAACAACACCCAGTTAACAGTGGCTGCAACAGCTTGAAAGAAGTTAACAGTGCCAACAAATCATCATTGCCATTGCCATTTCCATTATATATTTTTACATATTTTCTTAGTATTACATGATTCTGATTGGTCGAATATAGTATAAATAAGCTTACACTTTCATATATTTTTATAAAATGCCAGAAACTAAATTTTTTATAACTTTGTTGAATGAGCTGGTCTCTAATAATAGAGAAGAAGATGAAATCATTAAAAACATGAAATTTATGGTAAACCGTACCGAGAAAATCGTTGAAGAAATCCCATTCGATTATGAAAAAATTCTCAATTTGCCGCCATTGGAGAGAAAGAAGGCATTCCAATCAATATTTAGTTACATGTTCGATGAAAATAATAAATGGATGCGAATAATAGTAGGATTAATGTACATGAAACACATGATATAAAAATCTGGATCCGACTATGAAATTATTTCCAATGGTCTATAGAGTATATTACTTTATATTGTTATTAATTTATTATTATTTAGGTGATAGAAACAAAAATTGATCCGTGGGTAGAATCAAACGGTGGATGGACAGCTATTATTCAAGTTGCCGCAGAAGCCAAACGCTCTGATATTTATATCGAGAATTGCAAATTTTTATTAAAACTATTCACTGGAGTATCTGTTTTATATTTATGTAACAAGGTTTATCATAGATTTTAATAATATTTCTTTGTTATTTTATTAATAAAAACTATATTTTAAAGATTTATTGATTATTACATGTACATTCTTCATCACCACAAGATTCTATCATAATATTTCTATAACATGATCAATACAATTCTTAAATTCGGTAGGCTCATCTTTAATAATTTCGGTAGCTTCTTCAACATTAATAATTTCTCAGAATCATTAATAATTTCAGTATCTCCATCATTAACAATTTCATCACTCTGACATCCAGAATCACTCTGACATTCAGATTCGCAATCCGATTCTTTACTCAATGCTTCAACTAGAGTCAACATATCTCTAATTTTACACCGGTTATTTCTTCAAGTTTATCAAACAAAAAGTTTATTAAATATTCTAAACCAAAATTAATTAATTATTTATATTTTATATTTTACCTTTTTCAGACATCATTTAACACTATTTTAAAACTACTTATAACTTTGTTTATAGAATAACAAAGAAACATTAATACATTTATTAAACACTAAAACACTAAAATAACTGTGAAAGTCTAGCAGTAACAATTTCCAGATTGGAGAAAGCACATCGTTTTGATCTGCTTTATATCCTTGATTGTATTGTTATATACCAGTTTTCCTGTTCTTTGAATCCAATTTCTGTAAATGCATCATAATATCTGGTATATTGACTCGTGAAGAAAGCATTTTCATTGCATTTAAATTGGAATTGATCTTTTTGAATGTATTATCAATATCCTTGATATCTAACATTGAGAGAGTACCAGCAAGAGATTGAAATTGCGTTTTATTGAGTTTGACTGGATTTGCCAATTGCATATTGATAGGCTCATTTAAAAAATACATTTTATAATTGTGGAACATCTGAACTGGTTGGACACTTATTTTCTTGGTCATGTTTGATTTATGATCTTTATAATGTAGTGACGCACTTTTATACTCTTGACAGATACTGATTAACCAATCAGAATCATGCATGATCACAAAGACAATGCATGATAAGTGCATGATAAGTGCAAGACAAGTGCGTGATTGGAAAACTGTATGTAAATTAACCCATTGAGTTTACATATATGATTTTACACATACCATCTATATAAAATGTATTATTAATATCACGTGTTTTATTATCATTATTATTATTATTGTTATTATTATTTTAATTATCATGATTTTATTATTATTATTATATTATTATTATGATACTAATAAAATTACTATTTTATTATGTTACCACCATCAAATAAAACTATTACTATCAAAAAACATTTATTATTATTACCAAAATAAAACTAACAAAACAACAAAAATAAAATACAAAAACATTTATTACCAACAATAAAACTACCAAAACAATCAAAATAAAATACATTTATTGTCGTAAAAGTTTCATTTTTTGAAAATTTCGTATTGAATTTGTAAGATTCCATTCGACATAGCGCTGATATCGGAAATCACAACAGCTACACCCCAGAATGCAGGGGTATTCAGTTTCCATCTCCTTGACCATTCGGTTTATTTCATTATCCCAAAGGGCTTGCCTAATCAGATTGGAAATATCGATTCTTGTTTCATTATATATTAGCTGTTGATGCATTGACAGTTCTTGATTCTTCAAAATCTCCTTTATTTGAGGATAGTAATAAATAATGCGATCTATTATCATTGGGACATATTGGTCTAAATAAAATATAAAAAATGAAATAAAAAAAAGATAAATTTACCGTATTCAGCGATATTTTTCTTTGGCATAGCATACATAATATTTTCCATTTTAAAAATGAAATCAAATGAATAAGCAAGTTGTTTTAAAACAATCATTGGCCAATCAGATATCGACCAATCCGGTGATTTCATTTTGTATGTCACAAACAATATTTTTGTACTCTAGATTTCGCACCCTAATATGACTATTTTGCCACTAGCAAACACGTTAACACACATTGGGTTGTATTTTAAAAGCCTCAGTGCAGGAAATAATTCTGGTTCGAACATACAAAGACATTTTGTTGACATGTTGTATAGATGATATATTGTCCTATATCCATGGTAACTGTAATTGACTGTATTTTAATATCCTTTATTCTATATTGTAATTTATTGACATCTAAAGTTTCTTACATCCCATGATTCTGCATTGCCTGATTTGAAAAATATTATAGGGTATTTTCCACTCCTATCTACAATTTGCTGGGTTTACCATTTGGAAACGTCATTTGATACATCGAATGTTCCTTTATAATTTATATTTGATAACATAATTAAACAATAAAGAAATATTAAGCTATATATATATAATTTTAGAAGAGTTCATTAAATCATATAATATAAACAAAAACCTATAATTATACAAATTAATAATGGAATTAAGAAATGATGCGGTATATCAAATCGTCGGCCCAAGTGGTAGTGGTAAAACTATGTTTGTGTGTAAATTACTGAAATCTAATTTATTTCAAACAAAATTCAACAAGATTATTGGCATAAGGGTGCAGATGAAGAACATGGATTAACTCAAGATAATTTCTGTAAATTGAAAAACATGAAAATAGTAAAGGGTTTCGATAAAAACTGGTCAAGTCGATTAAGAAAGGTGATGTCATCATTATTGATGATTTGTATCAGGAAGCTAATAAAGAAAAGGATTTTAATAATTTATTCACAAAAATCAGTAGACATGTTGGTTTACTGTGATCTTTATTACTCAAAATCTATTTCATCAGGGTGGCGCACATCGAACAAGGAATTTAAATGTTCAATATTTAGTTATTTTCAAGAATCCTAGAGATGCAACAGTTATTGATTTTCTTGCTCGACAGGCATACCCTAATAATCGTAATTTTCTCATCAGTGCATTTCAAGATGCTACAAAATCACCACATGGAAATATATTTCTTGATTTCACCAACAATGCAATGATGATTTACGGGTAAAAACCGATATTTTAAATAAAGAAGGTGCCATGGTATATAAACAAAGTTGAAAACTTTAACATGTAAAAATGTTTATGAAATCCAGGCTTAAAAATATCCGAAAACTTAGACAAAGTATTAAAAAGACAATAAATAAAGTCTAAAAAACTAATAACCGAGAATTACCCTGCGATGAATCTAATTTCGAAAAACATTATTAAAAAGAGTAAGAAAACAGATAAAATTGTAAAAAATCATAGGAGTTTCCCATATTTTAATGCATTGTTAAAGGCTTCGAGTATGAAAAGAATGTCTATTTTACAATCATTTCCAACTTTTGTTGTCGATGATTTACTCAAAAATTCTATTAAAAGTAGTCAGAGGTAAAATTAAAATCAGTAATTCTAAAAAACTAGTACTGAATAAACATCGTAAGCCTTTGTTATCACTAGTAAATAATAAAAATCGTAAGCAAATGAGAAAAATCATATATAAACAACAGGGTGGTTTTATTGGAGCAATGTTACCATTAGCATTATCATTATTATCACAATAAACGATGGGGCAATCATTACCTAATGTTAAATTAAAATTTAAATCATCTTGTTGTAATGGAGAAGATTTGGACGAACCCAGAAGACGAAGCAGGTTTCGGTGGAGTGGCAAAGTTAAAGAAAAGAGTCCCAAAGTCGAAAAAGGAAACGCAAAAGTGGTTGTCAGATCAGCTTGCGTACAGTTTAAACAAACCAATGTGGAAAAGATTTCCAACAAGAGCTTATAAAGCATTCGGTATTAATGATTTATGGCAAATGGATTTGATGGAGATGATACCGTATTCGAAGATTAACAAGGGTTATAAATATATTTTAACGTGTATTGATGTTTTCAGTCGTTTTGCTCGCGGTGTACCAACAAAGACAAAATCTGCAGAGGAAATATCTAAAGCAATTAACTTAATGTTTAAAAATGAGCATCCAGACAATTTGCAAACCGATTTAGGTATTATTATTATTATAATTATTATCATTATTATTATTATCATTATTAATATTATTATTATTATTATTATTATTATTATTACTATTATTATTATTATTATAGGCAAGGAGTTTTACAATAGTAAAGTTAAGCAAATCCTGGATCGTCTCAAAATAAATCATTATTCTGTACATTCTCAATACAAAGCCGCACATGTTGAAAGATTTAACCGGACATTGAGGGATAGATTGAAGAAATATTTCGTGCATCAAGGTAATAAAATATGGATAAATGTATTACCGAAAATACTTGTTAGTTATAATAATTCATCACATCGAGTCTGAATGGCTTGAGACCCGTAGATATCAGCTCGAAAACACGAGTACGATCTAAAACAGTTGCTATTACAAAACCAAAATATTGAAAGTTGTGATCGTGAATTAGTAAAATATCTGCCTTCCGCTGTCTCAAAATTTCGATGTAATTGATGATGAGATTTCATACTAAAATAATACTAGAACAGAGTCCGTTAATGTATTGTTATTAAATAGTGATAAAACAATTTAAATACAAGGGAAATTCTAGAACAGGAATTACAAGTTATTCCAAACCTACATGTTTCAGGAATTCCAGAAAATAATTGAAAACTGTAATAATGTGGGTAAGGATAAACAATACTATGTCAAAGTGCATGGATATCAAAAACTGCCTCGATGGATATTCATCAAAGACCTAAGTTTGTAGAAATGAGTTTCTATACAATTTACCGAGTAATAGTTGCCACAATCCATCCGGAAAATCAAGGCAAGTAAATTTATGGTTGATCTTCAAAATCCCATTTATTTACATGGAAATGGAAGTTGCTTTCTAAGACTTACATTTGTGTACAATACATTCCCATTTTATAGTCATTGTAAAATCGGATTCAAGAAACGTGTACCCAAAACCTGTAGTGGTATTTTCTCAATCAATAATTTTGAACGATATTGTCATATTCCGAATCAGATTTTAGATGAAAATTGTGGCATGTTTTTCAAAGATGGATTGAATGTTAGTTGTGATTATAGTCCATTTACAATAAAGTTTGAAAGTATTGAGGATGCCAAGCGAATGGGTTGTGATAAGCTTAGCATTGTTGTTCCTGGTACTGAATACCTAATACGTTTCAAAACATTTGATGAAAAAAGTGTAACAATCGAAAACATCAAAATATCACTATCATATATTAATGAAGTTGAAGAGACATTTACATTTACTAATGATTATATATTGAAACACTTGAAGAATACATAAATATATTTCATTCAATTGTTTACATATATTTAAAACTATTGAATTTGTTAAAGATGGATTATGTAAATTCAGTCTGAATAATAACATTTGTGAAATTACATTTGATAAAAATTTGGCTAATACATTGGGATTAGATAAGCAAACATATAGGACAAGTGCTTTTGGTGTATGCAAACCAAAAATAATAAAACTTCATAGGCAAATGTTCATATATACTAACATCATCGATCCTATAATTTTGGTGATTCTTTGGTTCCTCTTTTGAAATCTGTTTGGGTTGATAAACATGACCAGGATGAAGTTGTCAATATAAATATCGATAATCATATGTACTTACCGGTATCAACATCATGTATAAACAATATAGAAATAAATATTCGTGATGATAGCGGTAAATTTATTGAATTTAGTAAAGATACAAAAACTCATTTGACATTACATTTTCGTAAATTAGATGGCCAATAACGATATAATTAGTATGTATAGTGGTAGCCAAAGTGGTGGCGAATTACCATATTTTATTGGTAAACAGTACGGATCAGGATGGTTGAGAACTCTTGGTAGATTTGCACTTCCTATTCTTAAACGCATTGGTAGTTTTGGTATGAAAACTGCTAAAGATGTGATAATGAATGAGCAGAAAATATTGCCATCTCTGAAATCAAATGCATTATCCGAGTTAGGGAAAGTTCTACCTAGTGTTGCAGGTATGTTTCAAAAACAAGAACCTGCACCAACACCGATTCCAAAACGTAAAAGACATCATAAACATATAAACAAACGAATGAAAGGACATGGAACTATATTTCAAAAATGATTTGTGGTAAATCTGAATTGTGTTTATTTGATAGACCATCTCCCCAAGCAGTAATTGAAATGGGGGCCTTTGAAGAGGTATTCCTGATGAATTCTATTATGGATAGTAGAACCGATATTGAATTTTATATTAATGTTCCCAAACTGAATATTTAGATTTGAATGATACATTGTTAACTGTTCAGATCAAAGTTGTAGATAAAGATAGAAAACCGTTGGGTGAACCTAGTGATGTAATACCAAACAATTTCTTGTTTCATACACTTTTTAAAGATGCAGTTCTCGGATTTAATAATATCAAGATTGAGGGTGGAAACAGTACATATATTCACAAAGCTCTAATAGAAACTATTATAAATTACAATAGTGATACTAAAAATACATGTTTAACTCCTATGGGTTATGGTAGTGATGATGATAGGAAAAAGTGGATTAAAGGTTCGAAATTATTTACCATGTGCTCATCATTACAACTCGATTTTATGGATCAACCGAAATATTTACTCCCAGGTGTTAATGTACACATTAGATTGAAAAGATCTGATTCGGCATTATCACTAACAAGTGCTACCATAACACCAATTCTTCAATTAGTTGATGCAAAATTATTGGTGAGAAGAGTTCGGGTTGAGCCCTCTGTATTAGCCGGTCATCAATTGGGGCTTAATTCTAAGCATGCAATATATCCATTGAAAACAAAGGAAATTGTTCAATTTGCTATTGCTAAAGGTTCAGCTTCTTTCTATAAGGAACAAATATTTGGAGATAGAAGAATGCCCAACTTTATATTGGTAACATTTCAAAGTGAATCTCAATATAATGAATCCTACTTAACATCGAGCTCAATTTTCAAAATTTTGGAGTAACATCGCTAACTTTATCGAAAAATAGTGATTATAGAGAAACATATACTCAAGATTTCGATAATTATTGTGCTACATATATGCAGAGTATAGTTAGAAATATGGGTTATTTGGATAAAAACCTTAATTGTGGTATAACTCTTGAAGATTTTAAAAGCAAATATCCATTCTTCACATTTGTTTTGGCACCCGATTTCGATTTAAATCAGAGTCAATTACCTCAAAATGGAAATTTACGATTAGATATAAAGTTTGCTAAAGCTACATCTGAACCGGTACATGTTGTAATATATGGAGTATTTGAAAATGATGTTCAAATAACTGCAAACAGAACAGTGTTGGTTTGAACAGAGTTCAAACATTGTTGGTTTGAAAATGTTGGTACAAATGTATAGATAATTTATGATAATTTGTCATGGAGTAAGTTTTTAAATGTATTATTTAATATTATTGATGTAGTTCTGTTCAGGTCTATCGAATTGGAAAACAAATACTAGGACATGAATTTTTAGGGGTTTTTCCTCTTGATAAAATTCCATATTTACGTAATAATCAAGCCATAATCGTCAATACTCAATCATCTCATCTCGGTGGAGAACATTGGTTAGCAATATATATGAAACCTAGCAAGATATTTGTATTTGATCCTATGGGTTTCTATTATCCGGCTTTAATGGTTTCGAAACTGCAAACAATGGGTAAACCTATTGTCTATAATAAAACTATGTATCAAAAACCATGGACCTAAACATGTGGTCAACATTGTTTAGCTTGGTTATTATCCAAGAGATTTGATGATTAATAAATGTATTAATGTTTATTGTTATGTTTTAACTATTAATATTAATATTTATTATTATTACTTTTTATAAATATTATTATTTTTATTATTAATATTATTATTATTATTATTATTATTATTAATATTATTATTATTATTAATATTTTTATATTATTATTATTAATATTATTTTTATTATTATTATTATAAATATTATAATGTGTTTAATTAAAGATAAGCTAATGCATCATCACAAAGACAGTGCATGATAAGTGCGTGATCACAAAGACAGTGCAAGATAAGTGCGTGATCATCACATGATAAGTGCATACATACACAATTGAATAAAGAAAACACATGCAAACTCAATGTATGTGATTTACAAAGAAAACACATACAAACAAAAGTATGTATGTGATTTTACAAAGAACGCATGCAGTCACAGTGTAGACTGCATGTGTTTTACAAAGAAAGCATGTCTAAAAATCTCTCACCTATATGTGCGTATTGCTTAAATGTGATTGGCTAAATCCTGAAAATATTATTCTCTTTATAAACATTGACAAATGTAGAATTTGTCACAATTATTTCAAAAATTTCTGAAGCGCTATTTTCAAAAATGAACAATAATATTTTAAGAAGTATTCTCGAGAATGAAACTGGTAAGGATTTTTTATTAATTTTTAATTTTATTATTATATTTTTTCTAGATTGGTATACTTTAACAGAAATACAAGATCAGTTAGATCGTGAAAATGAGGTTATAATTATCGAAGATGATGGTAAATTTTAATTTTATATAAGTTTTATTTATAAATTATTTTAGAAGTTATTTTAATCGAAGATACAATTGTTATCAGCGATAGCGAAGACGATATTATCGAAGATGGTAAATTTTAATTTAATTTTATTATATATATTTAAAAACATTTTAGTTGATTTGGATGCAGATGATCATCATATTGCCACCGTTTTTGGAGATGACCCCATTTCTGGGGATGACAATAATTATGCCACCGTTTTTGGAGATGCCCCCATTTCCGGTGATGACAATAATTATGCCACCGTTTTTGGAGATGCCCTCGTTACTGGGGAAGATATGAAGGACCTCTCTTCTATAGAGGATGATGATTCGTCGGAATCAGGAGATAAATGTTAGTTTTTTATTTATTTTTATTTATCGAAATTAAGTTAATGATATTTGAAGTATTATTAAAATATTACATCAAATATCAATAATTTATAATAATTTATAATAAATTTATAATAAGGATCTATTTATTTCAAAAGTTTTATGATAAATATATTTTTAAATTGATGAAATTTAAAGCATTATTTTAATAATACTTCAAATATCATTAATTTATAATATATTTTAAAAAAGTATTATACTGAAACTATATTAACATAATAAATTATAAACAAATATAGTTGAACAAATAGTTTTTGAATTATATAGGCATTTTTATTATAGATCTTACGTAATTGAATTATATATGAATTATATAGGAATTATTTAATAGATATTTCTAGCATATTTAATAGTTTGCAGTGAGCATGCAAATATTATTGTATTTAGGGTTTTATTTATTAGAATTATTTAATAGTTTGCAGTGAGCATGCAAATATTATTGTATTTAAGGTTTATTTATTAGAATTATTAGAATTATTTAATAGTTTGCAGTGAGCATGCAAATATTATTGTATTAAGGTTTTATTATTAGAATTATTAGAATTATTTAAATAGTTTGCAGTGAGCATGCAAATATTATTAGTTACTTTATATAGGTTTATTGTTAGAATTATTAGATATTTTATATCATAGTTACTTTATATAGGTTTTTAATTTAATATTTTTATTAGGCACTTTTATCCGAGATATTGCATCTCATCGTTGCAACATAATGAAAGTTGTCATGAAGAAATGAAAAAATATTACCGCCATAGATTTAATGGCATCAAATTTTTTATCTGCGCCATATGCAAAACATCCCAGAACATTAAATATAAAGAATTTATAGGGAACATGGGGTTCATTTAATTCTTTCAAGTCTAGTAAAATAAATATGTTAAGAAAATTAATAAAAATAACGTCGATATTTTGAATATACTACAAAATAAAAAAAACAATCAAATAAAAAGAATAAAAGACCTGCTGCACCTATTAAAATTAATATCCCAATAAAATAATTAAAAAAGAAGTCATCGAAATCAGTGATGATGATGACTCTAATAATGTAAATAATATAAATAATAAAATACTATAAATAATGAAAATATTATAAATAATATACCTATTATAAATAATGAAAAATACTATACCTACTATAAATAATGAAAATATATAACAAATTCGGAGGTTCTGTATTAGAGAATGAGCCGAACATTTCAGTAAATTTAAATGGCGCTATCAAAAAACTTTAACGTTTTGATATATCTAACGCGCAACTAATTACAGTAACTTTAACTGAACAAATCAGTAATAAATTAATTTTTGAGATAAATAAACATGGGGAGCGTTAAAATTCAATTCGCGATATTAATTAAATTTGAAAAAAGATGGCGAGATCCGTGACAATTATTTTCGAATAATGCGGAGAACATTTTCAGATTAACTTTTTAAGCGAAGGGGTTAATAAGCTTAATGAAAAAATAGAACAAATTCACCCATTTAGGCAAGGGATGGCGTGTTATTAATATTATGGAAATTCACTTATTTAAACAAAATATGCTCCTATTAATCGTTTGTCTGGACATAAATATATTAAAACCCCTTCTGCATTGAAAAATAAAGGAGCTATAGTAAATATAAAAAACAATGACGACAAGTGCTTCTTTACTCTATTCTTTATTTATTAAAGAAAGATATAATTGGTGAAAACCCCCAAAGAGTCTCTAAATATACAGAGTTTTTAGACGAATTAGAGTACGATGAGATCACGGATTGTCCCATGAAATTAATAAACATACCAAAGTTCGAAAAGAAAAATTCGACTTTAAAAATTAGCAATAAATGTGTTTTCGTACACACCAACTGTATAATTGATGAGGTTCCAGATAATTATGTCTTCACCATCCTCATTTAAGTTTGATCCATAGAAGCAAAGTCACTGACGGAAACCCTATTTATTATTACTACTGAAAATAATGATAGATATCATTATACCGCTGTGACCAATATCAACTGGTTAATGAATGCAATCAAAACCCTGACTGTAACATTCAAATTAGATGTCGTTGGTGTCCACATTGCCTTAATGGTTTAGATTAGATAATGCATTCAATACACATGTTGCATTATGCGCCAAAAATCAGACTGGCACAACCCTATACACGCTCCCCGTAAATAAAAATTTAGAATTCCTAAATTATTCTAAACATATCACCACACCTTTTGTGATTTATGCCGATTTTGAATCGGTTTTACCTCCTGATGATAGACATCATCAAATTCATATGCCTATGCAGCAGGTCTTTTATTAATTAATAATTATACTAACACAAAAATCATATTATTACTTTTACGGACTTGATTGCATTCCTGATTTTCTTAAGAAAAATTGAGGAAATTGCAACTGAAATTGTTATTCCGTACTAATGATTCGGAAGGTGATAAATTGATAGGGTCTATGTCTTTCAGTGAGGTTCGACAGTTTAAATCTTGTCGAACCTGTTATTTATGTAAAAAACCGATTGTAAATCCGGTTAGAGATCATTGCCATTTACTGGTAATTATCTAGGGGCAGCTTGCCGAAAATGTAATATAGCTCGTAGGATTTATCGGTTACTACCTATAGTCTTTCATAATTTAAGAGGGTATGACCTTCACCATATTTTAAAATATGGTCTCGATCGCTTTCCTTCATGGAATTTAGATATCATACCGACCTCTACAGAAAATTTATTTCGTTAATTGTTCACATTAACAAATTGGCTGTTCGCTTTAATCGACAGTATGCAATTTGTTAATTGTTCGTTAGCTAAGGCTGTGAAAACGCTAACTTCTCTTCCATTGACTTCGTCTGTCTTTCATGGTTCTATAGTCAACTGTAAAGGTATTTTTCCGTATAATTTTGCTGTTTCAGAGGAAGTTCTTGAGACTACTTATGATTTGCCTCCAATTTGGGAGGGCGTAAGTGAAGATGAGTACGATAGGGCACAACTAATCTGGACGCAGCAAAACTGTAGGACTTTGCGTGATTATATGTTAATTTACCTTAAACTTGATGTATTCCTCCTTGCGACTATTTTCAACAATTCCGTGCCAAGGCTATTGTTTACAATGGTCTTGAACCTCTAAACTTTTATGGCATTCCGGGTATGTCATGGGCTTCAGCGCTTATGACATTAACGGAACCCATTGAACTTTTACAGGACATGGAAATGTTCAATTTTTACGAAGGTGGAATACGGGGTGGGTTAACATTTGTTAACAAACATTACATTGCTGCTTCGGAGGATACAGAATTATTGTACATAGATATAAATAATCTGTACGGTTGGGCTCTCAGCCAAAGTCTTCTTTACGCTGATTTTACTTCGGTGTATGATGGTTTGGATGAGGTTTTGAATGAATGTGCGAATGTTGTGGATATTGAAATCCTTCCATATGGATATACTATGGAAGTTGATATCGAGATTCCAGATAATTTACATGATTTTCTAAATGACTTTCCGATTGGACCGGAAAAGATGTGCCCACCAAATTCAAAAGTTGAGAAGTTAATGCTAACGCATTATCCTAAGAAGAACTATGTTCTTCATTGGAGGCTTCTCAGGCTTTATCTTTCTCTCGGGGCTAAGGTTACACATATACATAGAGCTATTAAATACAAGCAAGCTCCTATTTTTAAACATTATATCGATAAAAACACTAACTTTAATTTAAATTGTATAACAACAGTCTGTATGGTAAATCTGTTGAGAACCTTAAAAAGAAGATGAATTTGCGATTATGTAATTCAGCTGAAAAGTTAATTACATATTCGTCAAAACCGGCATTTAGAAAAACAATAGAGATTACTGATGATCTTTTTGCCGCTCATCTTAATAAGGACTCAATATGTTTGGATAGACCTAGTTATATCGGTCAATCAGTTCTAGATTTATCCAAACTACGGATGTACCAGTTACAGTATGTTGAGTTACAAAAATATCGTGATATTTATAATTGTGATATCAATCTAGTAGCGGGTGATACAGATAGCTTCTTTTTGGAGATAAAAAATTTAAAATTAGAAATTTTATTAAAAGCTATGATTTCGGATGATCTGTTAGATACATCAAATTATGATCCTTCTCATCCTTTATATTCTAGACGACTTGACTCGGTTATTGGCAAGTTCAAGGATGAGAGTAAAGGGTTAGGATATAGCGAGTGGGTTTTTCTGCGCCCTAAATGTTATAGCTTGCTAGGAAATAAATCAACAATGCGAGCTAAGGGTGTAAAATTACCGGGTACCGACATTAAACACCAATCATATTTGAATTGTTATAATAACAATGCTATTATGTCGGTACCTCAAACTAGGATAGGGACCCGAAATCATCAGCTGTTCACTTTTAAAAATTCTAAAATAGCATTAAATAATCATGACGACAAGAGAGCTTGGGTAGGGAAAAACTCGAGTTTTGCATATGGTCATTATAGAGGGGTTGATGTCCTTGATGTTGGTGGTAATATAATCATGCCTGAAACCGATCCAGCAGTTCGCAATCAGCAATTTGATGAGATATTTGAGAATGTTATTGATATTTATTAACAAATTTGTATATAAAAATAAAAATTGTGAAAATTTCTCTTTGGTATTTTCATTTTGTTATAATTTATTATTATTATTTTTATTATCAATATTTTCATAATCAAATGCCAAGCGTGAAGAAACGTGAAATAAAACTTGATATTTGTTTAATTGTATTATTAATAATTGATTTACTTTTTATGAAGTTGTTATTTTTTATATATAGTTGTTTTTATATAGATGTTTTTTATATAGTTGTTTTTATGTATTTGTTTTATTATATATATATGTATTATTAATAAAAAGTAAAAAAATAATGATAATAATATTTATAATAATAAATAAACATAATAATAAAAAGAATAATAAATAAAACTTGTAATAAAAATTAAAACATGTAATAATAATAATAAATATAATAATAATAAAAATAATAATATTAATAATAATAAAAATAATAATATTAATAATAATAATAATAAAATATAATAATAAAAATAATAATATTAATAATAATAATATAATAATATTAATAATAATAATAAATAATAAAAATAATAATAAAAATAATAATAAAAATAAAAATAATAATATTAATAATATTAATAATAATAATAATAAAATAATTGACTTGATTAAAACAAACAATTTAATTTAATAATAATAAAATAAATTTACAAAATATATACTACTTATTTTTATAAGTAGTAAATTTAAATTTAAAAATGTTTAAAAATAATATGACCTTGAGAAATTTTGAATGACCTTGAAAAAATATGATGAGTCATCCAATGACCTTGAATGAGTCATGGTCTTTGTTTAAATGACCTTGAAAAAATATGATGAGTCATCCAATGATCTTGAATGAGTCATTGTCTTTGTTTAAATGACCTTGAAAAAATATGATGAGTCATCCAATGACCTTGAATGAGTCATGGTCTTTGTGTAAATGACCTTGAAAAAATATGGTGGGTCATCCAATGACCTTGAGTGAGTCATGGTCTTTGTTTAAATGACCTTGAATGTGTTTGATGAGTCATCCAATGACCTTGAATGAGTCATGGTCTTTGTTTAAATGACCTTGAAAGTGTTTGATGAGTCATCCAATGACCTTGAATGAGTCGTGGTCTTTGTTTAAATGACCTTGAAAAAAATATGATGAGTCATCCAGTGACCTTGAATGAGTCATGGTCTTTGTTTAAATGACATTGAAAAATATGATGAGTCATCCAATGACCTTAAATGAGTCATGGTCTTTGTTTAAATGACCTTGAAAAAATATGATGAGTCATCCAATGACCTTGAATGAGTCATGGTCTTTGTGTAAATGACCTTGAAAAAATATGGTGGGTCATCCAATGACCTTGAGTGAGTCATCGTCTTTGTTTAAATGACCTTGAATGTGTTTGATGAGTCATCCAATGACCTTGAATGAGTCATGGTCTTTGTTTAAATGACCTTGAAAGTGTTTGATGAGTCATCCAATGACCTTGAATGAGTCATGGTCTTTGTTTAAATGACCTTGAATGTGTTTGATGAGTCATCCAATGACCTTGAATGAGTCATGATCTTTGTTTAAATGACCTTGAAAAATATGACGAGTCATCCAATGACCTTGAATGAGTCATGGTCTTTGTTTAAATGACCTTGAATGAGTGATTGTCTTTGTCTTAAAAATTTTTTGTACTTTTGAACTTAGAAAAATTTTCTCTCAGCGGGGGGGGGAGGGGGTAGTGATCAGATATGACATGTGCTGGATATGACACATCCCACTACTAGTTTCAATTTCAATTCACAGATTTTTTTTCTCCAGCAATCAAGATTTTTTTACTTGTGTGGTCCGTCTGCGTCCACGTCTCTATTTGATGGCAGCATCGAATCATTACCTCTGTGTGGGTTGAGATTGTGTCAAAACCTTCTTGTGATATTGAGCCACATCTTGACAAAAGCTTTCAAAATTTGGTTGATTTTTGTTCACTAAATAATTATATAATAAAACATAAATTTCAAATTAATAGTGAGATACTGATTTTAGGTGATATTTAAAAACCTTTTCACTTTCATGATTAGTTGAGGTTGGTTGACGCATTTATATTGTTTAGGTACATCAATAATTTTATTGATGTGGCGAGGACATTATCAAAATCTGCTTAATTCTCGATTTCATGGTGATTATATATATATATATATATATATAGTACAATAAAGTTTTTTATGAAAGAGGATACAAGTCATATTTTAGTAAACATGAACACTTTCTTTTCATTCATTAAAAAGCAGTTGGAAATCATGGTTATTGATAGAAGAGCTATTGACAGCCAAAATTATTCAAGCTAAAAAGAGACGGTACCGAAGTCAACTTCTCAAACAAATGGAGTTGAGCCAGAGATTAAATCTGAGTCGAGTCATTAGCATACTGACTGATGCATTTAAGAATGCGATTCCTTTGACAATTGCGTATTTTTGAAGTCGAGACTGTTCCTAAAATTGTTAAGACCGAAGTCAATCATGTAAAGAACATTAAAAATGAGAATTTTATGTACTGTAATTTTATAAGTAAATGACAATACATGCAGATTGACATAACTTTTGTGTATTATTTATGCAGTTGGCAACATTTTTTGTAGATACATTTGACGGTGGAGAACTAAATTCATTATGATGATGATGTATTTTTAGTCGATTTTCTTCTTTATTCCGAAGTTGCTACTCAAATTAAATCGGAGAATTATGGCCTCTCTGATTCAGGAGATGATTATTTATTGCCAGCTCGACTTTCTGGTAAAAATGTTCTTAAACAACTTAATGAAATTCTCCTAGCTACAGTTCCAAGAAGACTATCATAAGAATGCGTTACGTGCTGTATGTACGCTGCTGAACTTTATTAATTTCGCTATGGTTAACGGCAGCAAACAAAAGCATATTACCAGTACTTTAAGCTTTTAAAAATAAAAACACGCATCATTGGATATCGTCGTTTAGAGATTTTTTTTCACTGGGGAATTTTTTATTTTGTCTAGCGGTATTTCATCTTAAACTAATTTGTTATACAGTTAATTCCCATACTCGCGATTTGTACATTGCAATATTTTCGTTCTAACCGATATTTCGTATTAACCGATTTAGTATCATCAATTTTTTTGTCAAATATGAGTCTATGAATGTTTGAAAAAATTGCACGAAATATCAACATAAAATATGATTTCGTATTACAAAGAAGAAGGAAAAACCCAATGTCACCACTTACTTGGAATGAAGAAATCTCTTTTGATAGATGTGAAATCTGTTATTTATGCGAGGAATATAGTCGAAAAGGTTAATGACCACGATCATATTTCGGGAGAGTATATCTATTTGTCATGAGTGTAAAATATGTAATTTTTCTAAATTTTCATCATTTGCGTGGTTATGACAAGTTTCATATTCTCAAATAAGAAAAAATATTCTTACCTTACCAGTACTTGCCGATAAAACTGGTTGACAATTATAAATCTACTCGTCAGAAATGCCAACCTTATTCAAAAGGCAGCAGTGATCCGGTTTAGCGAAACTTAGGGAACTGCCAACATTTATTGGCTTACTGATTTATTTATTTATGTAAACATTTAAAATACATTATTCTACAGTTTGGTCATATCCTTTTCTATGGTCTTTATTTTGCGACCAAACATTTTTAAAAATTACCACCACACTAATGAAGAAGTCAATTCTGCGTTTTATATACAAAAATGTTTAACATAATTCGATACACCACTTTAGTGAAAAAGATAATATTAAAGAGCCAAACCAAAACTTTTTTGGGTTTGTTCGTAATTTAAATTGATGAGAACAATCAACTCATTTGACAGTTATTTCCCCACAATAAACTGGAAATAAGATTGTGTTATACAATATTTTTTTATTTTCCTTGAGATAAATCTCAATTTCTTGGTAGTATAATGCGTGCACGCGTATTGTCCTGGATGTTATGCGTATCTCATATACATTATGTTGTCTTCGACCCCCCCTTTGTTATATGCACGTGTATGTGTGATCACATTTTTAATAAATCTTTATTATCAGTTTGATTCAATCATTTTTCTTCAAAATTAAAACATTCTTTTCTGGAATTGTAGTTGTTTTGATAGATTTTGTGTTAGTCTATTTGTACTTCTGAATGCGCTATGCTAATCATAGAGTAGTTGATTTAAACAAGAAAATCATAACAGTTTATGCTGAGAAACAAAACAACCTGTCAAAAAAATTGTCTCTGGTCCCGATATTTGCAGAACTGAATCTTCAACAACATTTATGAATTGTAATTCCTGGAGAACTGTCTCTCAATGCGTCGACATTTTCAATAACACAAAGGATAAATAATAAAAATAAAATATATTGAATTGAGAATTGAAATCAGAAATTGCACTACTTCATCAATATCTGATCGAAAACAGATTTACAACAAAAAAGGGCATAGGATAAAAACAATATACCAATAAGTTATTATAATAAATCTAATTTCGAAAATTCACAGCTTTGCTTGGATCATTTTTAAAAACTTTGTGCGGAGCTACAGTTCTAGTAAGAGTTTTGTCCACAACCGGAAGATCTCGGGTTGCATCTGTACATGTAGTTTGTTCAAGTCGAGGTTGAGAAATTTGAAATTTCAAAGGTCTTGCCAATTTTATATTATTCTGCTCATCTTTGGAATTCGTGAAAACTTTAATGTCGCCTTCAGTTTTCGGAGGCTTGATGTGAGATAATATATCTGGTCCTTTCTCTCTCGCTGGTTTAAACGGTTGACAAGTTGGCGATGCCAAAGCATTCGTAGAGTGGTCAAGTGTAGGTTCAGAAATTTGGAATTTAAACGGTTTCACAGATTTGCCTGTATATTTAGATTTATTGATTTTGTTGACCAAACTTTCATTTTGGCCACGAGGCTGTTCAGTTATTGATTTATTTTGTTGGATATTGGGTGCAATAGCAACACTTTTGTGAGGGATGGATTTAGTTTCATGGGAATTGATTTCTAGATTTGAGATCTTTTTGGGTTTTTCTGTGGTTATAGGAGGAGCTGGTGAGATTGCAGGTGGTTTCTGTGGTTTTGCACCTAATACGGGTGGACTTTTTGCCGATTGAACGCTTTTCTGTGGTTTAGCACTTAAAATGGGAGGTTTAACAGTATTCAAAGTTTTATTGGAATTTTTCGTGGGCTTTTCAGAGAGAATTTCAGGCTTAATGACGCTGTGAGTGTTTAAAGGCTTCTTTTCAATCGCAACCTTTTCATTACATTTATGATTTTCAAAATCTAGTTTTTCTTTGGTATTTTCTAAATATTTTGCTTTTTCTTTGACAGACATTGGTACTGGAAAGGTTCTATCTGAAAATATACAACAAATTCGATAAATGTTAAAAATAATTCGAATATTTTTTACCTGGACTCTTTGGCGATTTTGGTGAGTAGAGAGGTTTATTAGATTCATTGGATATGTATTTAGCATCAATGTTTATTACGACTGGACGTTTGGGTTTTGAATATTGAGAATTATCCTTTTCCACTTTTCTATATCATCAAAATAAATATGTTATAAATAATAATAAAATTTGATGATATAGAAAATAGTATAATAAAAATAATAATAATAATAAAGAAGAAAATTTTTGATGAAAAATATTTGATTTCGAAGAGTTATGAGTGTAAAGGCTGATAAGTGATAAAAGTAGAGCTGGTGTAAACAAGTAAAAGAATAAGTCACCATAAAACACTTGAAAACAGCAGTTCAGAAAAATAGTGTTACATAATATTGATATAAAAAAACATTGATCTAAAGGGTAACGAAAAAAAATTAAATTGTATATTAATTAAATTATAGATTACATTAAAATATATGAAATAGATGAAAAATGATCTTTAAAAAATACTTTTGATCGCTGATCATTACCATTAAACAATTTACAAACTTCAATTATCGAATTTTTTGTTTATTATTTTGAATATTATAAATGAAATTTGATAAATTTATATAATAGCTGGCTTTTTAAATAAAAATTGAATTTATAGTTTTAAAGAAAGTGCCATTAAAACACTAATTTTATGATATATTTCGACAGAGTAACTGTCATAATCAGGTACAACAACTAACCAAAATAAATTATGTATTTTAAATAAACTATTTTTAATTAAATATTTTAACATATATTATCAAAAACGTTTTACACCAATTTTAAATTAATATTAAAAATTAAAAAATCTTTAAACACAAAAAAATCAGTTTATTACGATTTCACATGATCAAACTATTTAAAAATATTCTAAACATTCATACTAATAGCATTTTGCACATTAATCTTTGAATCCAATAATATTATCAACAATGCTTCGCACAAACATACTTATTTTACTCTTACAGTCCATATTGTGCTCATTGATATTAGTCAAACCCTTCAATCAGCAAGGCTCTGGAACTCCGAGTACAGAGTAAATTTATTATTAATATAATATTAATAAACATCTATTTAAAAATGAAACTTACTTTCTATTTAATGTAAGTATTGTATTGTATATATTTATAATGTTCATTTTACAATTTTTAAAGATCATAATTTTAAATGACAAATTTAATCTTATAAAGATCAATTAAGTTTCTATAAAGCTGAAAAATGTTTTTGAAATCAATTTTAAAATATGGAATGATAATTCTTTTAAAAAAATTTTCTAAATTTTTAAATACCAAAATCCATTATATAAAAATAAAGCAAATAAATGTTTCACTATTATTTACCAAATCAAGATCATGACAATGTTTGAAAATTTAGATTTTGAATATCCATGTGATGAAATATAGAAATAAAATAATAAGCATTTAAAAAGAGGGAAATTTTTTAAACAAAATTATCTTTATTGGCCTTTTAATAATTAATGGAGGAAATAATTATGAACTACTAATGCCAATCGTTCTTTGTGTTCTCCAAATTTTGTTATGATGCACCCAGTGATGTTATTATAAATTAAAAAAAACCGTAATTAATTTCTAGAATAGAAAATTTGAAACTGATTTCTGAAAGACAAAAAGTTTTTGTTGTGTACAATATTTTGTGAACACCAAGCTGCAATGACAAACATTCTTTATAATAAATAATTAAATAAATTTGGCAACGATTTAATTAAACGATAACGCCAATAAAAAACCTTTCTTACGATATATTTCGATAGCACAGCTATCATCTTCAGGTACTCAAAACCAACTAAAAATATGATGAATTAACATTTAATTTAAACAAATTATTTTTTATTAATTTAATTTTTTAATAAATAAATATTTTTAAAAATATATTTTAAATTAATTTTAAATTTTAAATTTTTTACTTATATTCTAATTTTTTAAAAATTAATGCAATTTAAAATTTTCAATTATTTTAATAATATTAAAAAAACAAACATGATTTAACATACGTAAACTATTTAAAAACATTCAAAACATTCGTAGTCACAGCACTCTGCACATTAATCTTTGGATCCAATGACCTTATCAGCAATGCTTCACATATCACTCGTTCCCAATAACTATTAAAACTTCTCAACAAAATTCTAAAATCAGACATTCCGATATCACTTTTACAGCCTCTATTGTGTTCACTAATATTGGTCAAACCCTTCAATCGACAATGCTCTAGAACTCGAGTACAGAGATGACGGGAAGTCTCTCCAATGTATGTGGCATTACACCCATTACATGTAAATTGATAAACGAGATCAGAACACAATCCAACCGGAGTTTTTTATTTATTAATAAACATATTGCGTACCTTACACGAATTAGAGACGATCTTATACTCTAAATTTCCTATCAGTTTACCCAACTTCCTCTTATAATTTGTAAAGCCTTCAGAGTACGGCAATACTAACACATATTTAGGCTCAATTTTTTTATATCCATTTTTACAATCACCCAGATCAACACTCAATTCACACCCATCCGACAAATTACATTCAGACTTTCCACAACATGGATCCTTAGGATTTTTAATCAATTTATCAACAGTTTCTTTTATCATCAACAATAAAAATGATTTAGAATATCCATTCTTTATCAACAACTCAACCAATTTATCAACACTTTTTACCGAATTAGCAAAAGTAGAAGATAAAGCCCATGAACGATAAATCAATCCTTTCACCATATTTCTCTTATACTTAAATTCACAGAAGCTTTCTGGAGAAGTATAAAGACCAGTATCAGTTGGTTTTCTATAAATCTCTGTCTCATACTGTTTATCTTTGCGTTGAATTAACAAATCCAAAAACGCAATTGATGACTTTCTCTCCGTTTCACATGTGAATACAATGTTTTTATGTAAACTGTTCATAAACTGCAAAAACGGTTCTACATGTTTCTGGTTTTCAAATATAAGAAAAATATCATCCACATACCTTTTATAAACAAAAGGTTTTTCAAATTGGAAAGAAGCAATTTTCTTTTCCAAACTAGCCAAAAATATTGATGCCATCGTTGGTGCTAAAGGGGAACCCATAGCGACTCCATCTATTTGTTGATACCATTCATCATTGAAAAGAAAATTGACATTTGAAGTAGCAAATTCAAGAAGTTTTCGAAATGCCCTTCTATCCAAAATGTGATGTTCCGAATCATTTTCATTCCACAACGCACAGCATAAGTCAATTGTCTCAACCAGTGGCACATTCGTAAACAAACTACAAACATCAAACGAAACCATAACATCATTCATACTTCGTTTTTGTAGCTTTGCAATACAAGAAACAAACTCAAAGCTATCCTTACATTCAAACTCTGATCGCATTAATGGTTTTAATAATCCATCTAAAAACTTTGCTATTTTATACTGGGCAGTACCAACCATCGACAAAACTGGTCTCATAGGTACACCATCTTTATGGATTTTTGGCAGCCCATATAGTTTAGCTGGCTGCGATCCTATTGGACGAATAGACTTACCTACCTCTTCATCAATAAGCTTCTTCTCAATAAAACCATTTAACATTTTTTGCACAAACTCTTCATCCTTAAGAGGAGGTAATTTTCCATTCTTCCGACCCTTTGGCAATTTCACAAACTGAGGAGAATTTAACAAATCATTCAACTTATTTACATACACATCATGGTCAAGAATGACTATCCCATTTCCTTTGTCAAACTTACAGATATTTATATTTTTTTAGCTAAGTTTTTTAAAGTCATAAAATCCCTAATATTTTGCTTTTTGTTTTTATCGATATACTCCATCGTACTTGCACTTAACGAGCTCTTCACATAATTACCATTAATGCCTTTCATCGATCGGGCTATATGAAAATATAAACTTTCAATTTTTGCACACAATTTTGTTTCATCCAAGCGATTCTTAATACAGTGATTTGGACCAAATTTTAAAACACGCTCTTCATCATCATTCAACACTATTTTACTCAAATTTATCACAGTATTCTCCACACTAAATTTAGAAATCCCAAATATTTTTCTCAAATTAATCAATTTTTTAATATGAGCATTCTCTTTAGATTTTATTTGCACAATCGAATTTTTGATACACCATTCTACACATACCTGTAAACAAAACTCATTCGTAGCATTATTTAACATTAATCCAATATTTGTTAGTTTTTTATCAATGGAAGTTCTCCTTATTTTCTCTGATTCCAACATTCTTCTTAACGTTCTTCTATGTATTAATTGGACATCTTTACTAGAAAGACAATCACTTAGTTTCATTTTATAAATGAACGAAGGAATCATCTTTTCTTCTAAACAAGTCTCAAGAAAACTAATGTCTAGTTCCTTTCTTTTGAGGGAGTTATAAACCTTCATAAACCTTTTGAATATTGGAACAGCTGCAGCATGATTTATAAATAAATAATTAAATAAATTTGGCAACGATTTAATTAAACGATAACGCCAATAAAAAACCTTTCTTACGATATATTTCGATAGCACAGCTATCATCTTCAGGTACTCAAAACCAACTAAAAATATGAACATCACATTTTGGATAGAAGGGCATTTCGAAAACTTCTTGAATTTGCTACTTCAAATGTCAATTTTCTTTTCAATGATGAATGGTATCAACAAATAGATGGAGTCGCTATGGGTTCCCCTTTAGCACCAACGATGGCATCAATATTTTTGGCTAGTTTGGAAAAGAAAATTGCTTCTTTCCAATTTGAAAAACCTTTTGTTTATAAAAGGTATGTGGATGATATTTTTCTTATATTTGAAAACCAGAAACATGTAGAACCGTTTTTGCAGTTTATGAACAGTTTACATAAAAACATTGTATTCACATGTGAAACGGAGAGAAAGTCATCAATTGCGTTTTTGGATTTGTTAATTCAACGCAAAGATAAACAGTATGAGACAGAGATTTATAGAAAACCAACTGATACTGGTCTTTATACTTCTCCAGAAAGCTTCTGTGAATTTAAGTATAAGAGAAATATGGTGAAAGGATTGATTTATCGTTCATGGGCTTTATCTTCTACTTTTGCTAATTCGGTAAAAAGTGTTGATAAATTGGTTGAGTTGTTGATAAAGAATGGATATTCTAAATCATTTTTATTGTTGATGATAAAAGAAACTGAACTGTTGATAAATTGATTAAAAATCCTAAGGATCCATGTTGTGGAAAGTCTGAATGTAATTTGTCGGATGGGTGTGAATTGAGTGTTGATCTGGGTGATTGTAAAAATGGATATAAAAAAATTGAGCCTAAATATGTGTTAGTATTGCCGTACTCTGAAGGCTTTACAAATTATAAGAGGAAGTTGGGTAAACTGATAGGAAATTTAGAGTATAAGATCGTCTCTAATTCGTGTAAGGTACGCAATATGTTTATTAATAAATCAAAAACTCCGGTTGGATTGTGTTCTGATCTCGTTTATCAATTTACATGTAATGGGTGTAATGCCACATACATTGGAGAGACTTCCCGTCATCTCTGTACTCGAGTTCTAGAGCATTGTCGATTGAAGGGTTTGACCAATATTAGTGAACACAATAGAGGCTGTAAAAGTGATATCGGAATGTCTGATTTTAGAATTTTGTTGAGAAGTTTTAATAGTTATTGGGAACGAGTGATATGTGAAGCATTGCTGATAAGGTCATTGGATCCAAAGATTAATGTGCAGAGTGCTGTGACTACGAATGTTTTGAATGTTTTTAAATAGTTTACGTATGTTAAATCATGTTTGTTTTTTTAATATTATTAAAAATAATTGAAAATTTTAAATTGCATTAATTTTTAAAAAATTAGAATATAAGTAAAAAAATTTAAAATTTAAAATTAATTTAAAATATATTTTTAAAAATATTTATTTATTAAAAAATTAAATTAATAAAAAATAATTTGTTTAAATTAAATGTTAATTCATCATATTTTTAGTTGGTTTTGAGTACCTGAAGATGATAGCTGTGCTATCGAAATATATCGTAAGAAAGGTTTTTTATTGGCGTTATCGTTTAATTCTTTATAATATAAGTGGATATGAAAATCAACTTAGTGAATACATTATTTTATAAAAACACGGGAGTTTGTGTATTTCTATATAAGATTGTTGATTTTTTCTTATATCATGTGTATCTGAGTCAGGGTTGCCATATTTCGAAAACATCATGCCGGGAATAACAAAAAATTTTAAATTCAAAATGTTAAGTGATGCCAATTGCTGGGAAAACCTAATTTAGAAAACGGTAGCAGAAATCGAGGGCTTTTCTTATACATATCGGGAGTCTGGAAATATACCTTTTTTAACGAGAGACTCCCGACGAAATCGGAGGTCTGGCAACCTTGAGCTGAGTGCAGATTGATGTAAAATGTATCAATAAAAAAGACTTTCTTCCTTCTAACTTTAATATTATGGCGTAATTCACTACCAGGGTGAGCTATGCTTTGGATATTGTCCTTTTACGGAACCGCCGACAATGGACGCATAAATAAAATTTAAATTATTATTTACTGTTGTTATTAATTGACTAAAGAAATTCAATGGTTCATTTGCACGTGGTAATACATTAATAAATTTAATGAAATACTGCTTTTCATATTTAACATTTTCAGTGCTATGAAAAAAACAGACGTTTTTTAACCTTTTCACTGCTATAACCCTGTATACTCGTAAAATAAAAGTAGTCCATACTCTCCAAATTATTCCCGTCTCAACACGACTATTCACGCAGGGTACTCGAACAAGTCAGGTACAAAGATGATAAGATGATGTTACACTTTTAGTACATTAAAATCGGAATTTCGTGCATCCGCACGTACAATAATCGAAAGATTTGCGCACATTGAACACGAAATCTCAAAACATATTGCGCAGTGAAAGGGTTAACATGCGGTGGTCAGACACAAATCCTAATTTATTAAAGTATTTTATATATAACCTTGTCAGACTATCGATTCAAAATAATATTACTGTCAAACATGTTTAAAAAATCCAATTAAATATTTTACTCATTAATTTTAGCCAAATTAAACTGATCCATTGTTAGAAAGGATCCATGTATCAATTTGACTCATGAGTTCAAAAATGACACAAAAGTTACAGAACAAAGAAAGGTGCCAACTCTTTCCCTAATCAATAAATTCTCGTCATATTTTAAAAATATTCTCGAATTAATGAATTAGCAAAATTTAATAAAACCAAAAATTATATGTGATTACTGATAAAAACTACAACAAAAAGTTATAATTGCCCCACTGAACAAATAAAATTATAAAAATGTACAACACCAACACACACAAACTAAATTTAACACCGATGTTACCTTATTTCAATATTTTTTGCATTAATTATTTCAACAGTGGCCAAATGATCAGGGGATCCCCCCTTCAATCGACCGCAGTTCTGATAGAAGAGTGACATTGGATTCATTATTCCGAATTTCACTCGATTTCGGGTGTCCTTTTCCAATGCCTTTATGGCACAATATCAACAATTTTGATCGACGGAATCTGATCAAACAAAACAGTAAACACAAAATTCACAAACTAGATGTCGATCAAGATTTACAGAATGATCAGTAAATAAGGAAAGTCATTCAGGTTCGTTAAAGGTGAAATATGAGAATCTTATTTATTACACGTTAAACTGCCTGAATTCGGCTACTTCAAATTAATTTGATATGAAAATTGAAAACGATAGTGGAAAATGTATACCAAACACAGCGCTGATTACAGTGATTTTTGTCAGTGATTTTGGTATAAATAATGTAAGGAATCTTACAACGCATTAACATAGGCGGAAATGGGTATAATCCCACTTAACGTTTAATTGTATTAATTAACTAAGAAAATGATCTTTCATTGTAATGGCATAAACATTTGCCACATTCCTATAAAGGATAAAAGTAGAAATTCCTATAAAAAAGCTATCACTTCTAATTAAGTAACTTTACTTCTATTGTTATTTACTTTTTATTATTTACAAAAATATTCGCAAGTGATAAATAAACTTGAACCCGACCTTTATTTCTTAAGAAGATTATAAGGAATTCTTATAAGGACTTAACCACTGCCATAAGCAAACCATGTCGAGATTTGTCACTATTGCGAGTCAAAAGTGAACTGTTTTAATTGTAAATACTGAAAGAAGTGAGCCTGTGCCTGTTTTCTCATACGGGACAAAAGAATGTTTTTATCAACGACATCTGCAAATAGATCAACTTAAAGTATAGTTTACGTGATTGTTTCCTAATAACTGACTTGGCAGTATAACCTAACTGTTAACGCCTAGTGGCTTAGCATTTCATGGCGCATGTAGCGTTTTTGCAGGCTGATAGTTGTGTTGTGCTTTTACTGGTGTAATTAACTTCATTATTAATTATACTTTACTTATTAAAATATGCATTGTTTACTAGTATTTCGCATGGTAGCCAACTTTGTCCGAAATATATATTTGCCATAATAATCAGTACTGAACGTTCTAACCAGCATAACACCAACTTTAACAAGGGGTTGGCCAGCTTTGTCTGTGTTCATGGCAAAATTGATTAGGACTGTTTATTTAATTACAAATATCATAAAGATAAATAGTCAATTATAACAAAGATGAAATATTGACAAATAACTAATCCAAAAAATTCAATAATATTCTAAGTAAATGTTTTATAAAAACAATATAATACTGATCAATAATTTAATATTTATAGTTAATTGAAATTAATACCTTTAATATATATATATATATATATAATAAAATTATGTAATGGGATCTAACTTGTAATTAGGGCATTTGATAAAGCTGACGAAATATGGCCAAGTACGATTTCGATAGTGATATATAAAGACCAATATTACAAAAATAGTGAGAATTACTATCATTACGATGAGAATGACAGTGATTATCAATCTTGATTGATGATTAACTGAAATGGAAAAGTTACTTTAATACATTCTACAACATGTAGTACATTTTGGAGGCGGTCCACTGTCAATGCTGCCGCCATCTCCATTTGTCGTACAATTCGGAGCAGAAAATCCAGGATGACAATGGCAATTTCCCCGATTGTTACAATCCTATAACGAATTGCAATACGAAATTAATATGATCCAATAATTCCTCACCCCATGTTCGTGACAATTACATCGATTCTGTTCTATACTATTCACAAGAACGCATTCACTCTTCCAACATATCTAAAGATTTATATAATAAAAAAATTAGATTAGTTACAGACCCTTCCAGATCCACACGATACTCCATTTGGCACCATTCCAAAGTCATCCAAGTACCAATCCATATCAAATCTTACAGCACTGCAATGATAGCCATTCACAATTTCATCATTTAAAAATTGCTCTGATAATCTCAAAACTCTTTCATTTTCATGCCTGCACCAAAGCCTACCACAAATAGAGGTTCTAGATGGAATATAAGCTTTGAATTCTAAAAATTAGGCAATTTACTCTTTCGAGCATGGTTTTGTATTCCAGTTCTTCGGTTGCCTGTCTCTGTCAGCTTCCCTGGGTATTTCCAACCCACAATTAGCTACTAAATCACCTCTTTTGTTCATATCATAACATACGTCATTAGAAACCTCTGCAGTATCACCCCAAAGTTTTTGACACCGATGTCTACGACTGGCACACTTGCCTCGATAACAATGAGACTAAATCATGAGAAAATATAAAGATACAAAAGCATGTCTAAAATAACAATAAAATTACATATTCTCCAGTTATTTTATTAGAGCAACTAATTCCGTCTTGTTTGTAAACATCAGAAGGGCACCACTCTGATTCTCCATTACAATACTCAGGTAGATCACAGCTTTCCAATTCAATATTTCTGCATATCGTTCCAGATTTCTTTAACGAACATCTCTGCAAATCACAACAACTACCCCCAGCGCAAGATGCCCCAACAGTAAATAAGCACGTTTCCGGATTGCAACATTTATTAGATTCAGCTTCACATTGTTTCCTAAAATACTCAAATAATTCATGCCACATTCATTGATATATTCTTTTGAAAAATGTCCGAATTATGATCACTGTGGCAAGTGTTTTGCCCTGAGGGTTAAAATAGAATTTTTTTATATTGTTAAATTTTTTTCATTTATATTGACCATGTTTTAATCATTCTATAAATTGCCTACTTTCTTAAATTCGTAAATAAATTCTTATATTTTAATCATTTTAAACAATGAACCAAGTATTAAAGTGTTAATTTCCAAATTTGAACCTCAAGGCAGTACAAAATATTGTTAAAATGTTATTTTTTTATGTTTTTACGAAGTGTGTATATAATAGTGTAAATATAGATTTAATATAGATTTCTAGTTTTATTCCATTGGGGCACGCCGAGTGGCCAGTATTTTACTTGGCCTGTTTTGTAGTACTCCAGTGCTTTAGTGCTGCCAACCGCTGAATTATCCCATAACAGGTCAAACTAGTTTGTCGTAAAAAGGTGCACGCACAATTTGAGGTTAATTAACCGTTTAAAGGAAAAATAATATTAATTTAGTATAAGTATTAAAATAATAATAATACTTATTTGGTTTATAGCATTCGCCATTCGAAACCATGATTTAGTTACTGTTACCATAATTATTGCACAAAAATGCAAATCAATAAGTTTTATATATCAAATATTTAGGATAATAATTTTCTTTACTTTCAGACTATAGATGCAAAATTTTGAAGTTATTATTTACGTAGCTAGACCCAATAAAATTGTTTGTGAATAAATTTCAAGAATATACAACATATTTGACAAAGATATTGGTTCAATAACATATAATTACCTTCCTCCGCAATCACATTGCTCGCCTTTATCAACGACTCCATTGCCACATTTTGATGGCATTAAACTTTCAATATATCTTGGGGCACCATTTGGCTCCATGGCAACAGCATTCATCTTGCCAATATTAGATGGAGGCTCATCCAACAAACAGTCAGCCATGCCAGATTTTAAAAGACTTTTTATCTCATGTTTGGAACAGTTTGACCAATTGAATGAAAAACTACCCGACCTAATATCAGAAAATTTTGTTTATTTCTTTAAGTAAAAAACAGCTAAGAAAATTTTCGGAAAAAATAGGGAATTTGTTGAAAAAAAGTTTAATGACAATCGATCCATGGAATTATGACTTGCATGGCAGAGCAAACAACACAGACAAACGATTTATAAACCAAGTGAAGCAGATGTTTTTATTTATTTTACATACATTTTGTACATTGAAATACGCGAAAATTTTCTATTTTCTTATTGGTTTATGCTGTCCATTGTTTTTAGAAGTTATTAAAATAGGAAATGGTTACAAAATGATAAAACATAATAATAGTAAATAAGATCTTTGATAATTTATATTGAATGACAAATTCTATATAATTGAATTATAACAATTTATCAATACAACAATTTGTTATATTTTGTTATAGCAGGTCTAATAATAAACCGCTATCAGCAAACTATTTGTAAAATAAACCAAACAATACTTGATAAATAGCTACTGCAACTATATTAAAATATTATTTCACTAATAAAGAAATCAGAGGTGAAAAACAAAAAAAGTCCTTATAATAAATGCCAATTTTAAAATATTTGTATTAATATGAATATTATTAGTGTCGCTTAAATTAAATAAGAATATTACAAATAAACAAAAAAAATTTCATGGCTAGATATAAAACAGTACTAAAAAATATTAGAGTGTTCATAACATTTATAATATGTGTTCTTGAATAAATACCTCATTCATGAAGACATTGTTGAGTATTTTAATAATTACATTTAGTTTATAAGAGAACAATAATATAAAAAATATATTTTTATCTTTTTATTATTATTTATATTCACAATTACAAATTATATAATACACATTCAAATAGGAAATTACATGGAATACTAATTTAATTTCTTCGCTTACGAAAAATTAAGCAAGTGAAATTAAAATTTTACGGAATATAAATAAGATTTTATTTATAAGAATCTATATACATTTATAAATATACTTCAGAAGGAGAAAAACAAATAAGTAAATCTAAAGGACAGCAGTATGAAATAAAGGATTGAACTCTAAAATAATGGGTCACCGTATTTATACCATAATGAAAATAAATGAAATTATATATTAATTAACTTGGATTATATTAAATTGAAATATATAGTAAAAATTAAGAGATTTTTAAAATACATTTTAGGTCGTTACACATTACTATTATAAAAATTTGTAATGACATTTAAAACTCCAATTATCGAATGATATTTTACTTATTATTTTGAACATTATAAAGGAAATTTGATATTGTTAAATAATAATTGATTACTTAAATGCGCGCAGGACAAAACCGTGCCAAGTAAAAATTTTTAAAAATTAATCTGCGAAGATAATAAAAAAAGTTATATACTTTTAATATTTTAAAGTTCTTTTAAAAATATTTATTCTAATATATATATATATATATATATAAAAATTAAAAGTTTTGCTTTTTGTAAAATCACAAACTTTACAAAATTTAAAAAACTTTAATTTTCTAAATTTTACAAAACAGAGACTTTAACAAAATTTAAATAAATAAATATATATATATATATATATATATATATTATTTTTATTATATATATTTATTATTTTAACCACCGAAAGACGAATTCAGTTGGATTGGCACCGGTTCACAAGCGGTTATTGTCAATGAACTCATAACTCTATGAGTATTCTATTTTTTAAGATTATCTCGCAATAAACACTTGATAAAATAGGAATCAAAAATTCTAGATATTGAATTAAATTTATTTATTCTCAAATGTCACTTTTTTAAATCCATAATTGATTAAAATTTCCTATAGATAATACAGAAATAAAATATCCCTTACTCGATACCGGTGGCCATTATGCAACCGTAACATTTACACTGTTCCGTGTCGTGATGCAAACCAAAATTGTGACCGATCTCGTGCAATACAGCATGAGAAATGTCTATTTCGTTTTGTGAATAATAATCCTAGGAAATCAAGATATCATCAACCGTTTTAACACTTATTAAGTACCTTGGTGTATCCGACACATCTGTTGTAGCCACACATAGACGCCATCTCTGATTGTCCTCGCCGGGCTGTGCCGAGATTTTCCCCTCTTAAATAGACAATAAACAGAGATAAAATCTAGATCTATCAGTAATTTGACTGTAAAATAGAACGCTATTAAATGATGAAATGACACTGCATATTCTTGATAAATTTGTGACATAATATAAAACACCTTTTAAAAGAAAATCACTTAACTTTATATCAATTATAGATGGCAAATCTTTTACTCCCACTGTCCAAAAATATGGTATACATTATAAACAAAACATTGAGGATTAACGGTTGTAGTTTACAATTTAGTAATCAATAGTACAATCAAAACATCCCGAAATAAGTAATAATTATAATGATAGCAACCAATAAAATAATAGAATTTTAATCAGTTAGATATTTGTTTATTTTTTCTGTCGCTTGTATCAATACAACTTGTATTTCCACATTGTAATTGATATTGAAGGTCTTTGTCTTATGAAATCAAGTTGAATCTCAAGAGCCAAAAGATTATATGCGGCGGGTCATGTGCGACCTACGACTAATCAGCACGATGTGAACAGTTGGGAGCTACCACATTGCAGAACTTATTCGTATGTTTTTTTGGAATGGAAGATCTGAATTTTTTTATGATTTGATTGAACTAAAAATTATTAAATCTGTATTCCTAAGGCTTTATGAAACTGGGATTTTTTACTTTAGATAAATCATTTCGTAAACATTATTCTTCAATCACATCGCAATTATAATTTTAGTATGTTAAATGCGAAATCATTATAATAGTAGTGGATTTGATTGAAAGAGTATATAAAAAAGTTCTGACATTTTGTTCCCCCCTTATATTTTTGGATCACCTAAATATTTTTAAATATAAATTTCCTTACAAAATTGCATGGAGGCAGTCGTGACGCTTGTTGATGAATCTGCGTTTATATAACTGCAATTCCATTAGAATATGATTCTCATCTGTCAATTTGATTTGATCACGCTCCCATATTTCTAGCTGAATCACGGTGAAATAAATATTGAACTGGCTGAATGCCTAAATCAGTAAGTAATATGGATTTTCATCAATATTCATTTACCAAATTGATCTGGTTCATTATGAATGAGATCCGGCTGAATAAGTTGTTGTAATTGTCCCCTCCAAACATTGCGGCCTATTCCAAATTCATTCATTAATAGATGGATAAAATAATAAACAGCTTCATGAAAATTATGCGCAATAGTCAAATTTAAAATAGGGATCATTATCCATATTCTATGCATTTTCCATGAATAGAATGGATTTGTAAATTTTAATTCATTGTAATAAATCATGGGTTTAGCGCAGGGGTCGGCAACCTTTTAGAGAAAAGGAGTCAAAACCGCAAAAATAATAATTTTTTCTTATAAAAGAGCCACTTAGAATTTTTTTTATAATAATATGGAAATATTATGTTATTGGCTTTTACTCACAATGTATATTCACAGTATAAATAACTTTGGGTATTTTTACAGATGTAACAGTAAAATATGTCTCCGACTAATTTATTATTACGGAAATACACGTAAAATACAAATATTCGGTAAATAGGCAATAAATATATAAAAAAACAAAGTGTAAATTCGTATGATAATAATTCATTATAAATTATAAATACTTTACAAATAAATACTAGATTTCCTTATAAATTTAACACTTAAAAATAAAACACTCAAAATAAAAATTTTATTTTTTATCAATGTAATTTCTGTCCTTGCATATCCGTGGATAATTGTTGTATATTGGACGAGTATTTAGTAATTTTTGATTTTAAGCATGATTCAAGATTTTCATCGTTCAGCGAAATTCTGATATTACTTTTTATTATATCCATGCTGGAAAAGGTTCGCTAGCAAAAATACATCGAACCAAAAATGGTCAAAAGAACAAAGGCGTATTTTTAATTGGTTATAGCACTCTGGAAGACGATTCCAGCTACCAAACACAGTTTTGTCAAAACTTTTTAGATTATGTAATTCTGACCGCTTATGTTGCGAAGACACTAAGTTTTTCTTTCTTTCGAGATCTTCTAATTCACTTTTAAGATTGATAAATTTGTTAGTCCACACATCCTTAGATTTTAAATATTTTAACTGCAACTCGAATTACGGACAAATGCGAATCTATATGTCCAATCCACATTAAATTCTCGATTTTCATTATTTATCACTCTTTTCTTTTTGCTTGTGCCCATTTTATAATCCCTACAGCCTATATTAATTTCTAATATTAATTTGAAAATTTATATTTTCCATAAAAATGAATATAAAATTGATAAATCAATATTTTCTTCAAATTTAAAATATTTCGGAATTATTACATAGGTATTTAAACTACATTAAAATATATTTATTAAAGGTGAATCATTTTAATTATCTCGGGATTTGAGTTAAAAATTTACTTTTAAAAAATGTTTAATAATGTACACAGCCGCATGCGGCTCCATAGCCACATGTTGCCTACCCTTGGTCTAGCGGGAGACGGTTATAATCCACTTGAGGCGAAATAACTTTCAGGTAAAGTCCCCTCCACGAAGGGATTGTCATACAACACCCACCTCTGTTACACCGAACATATACTGAGATTTATTTAGAACTGCGTATCCGTAGTATAATTTTCATATATATATATCGTCACTAATCTACGGAAATTACAATGAGGAATATGACCGTCATGGGATTTCGATGGATTTTATACGCATATCCTTTAATCATTGATACCGCGAGTAGCTCAGGCAATGTCTTTTCTATGAATTTGTGCTTAAGTTTAGCTGAGGTAGTTTAACCTCTATGCTCATAATAAAACTAACAAATCATAATGGATTAAAAATTGAGTTATTTTTGGATTGTTTGGAAAAAAAATTAATTTTTGATTTAATCTTAATGGTTTCAGAAAATTTCAACACCATAGAAATAATTTATCGACAATTAGCTCTGCGTATTTTATTGAATGTAATTTGTGTATTTAATTTACTTTGCTTGGAGTAGGATTTTAAAATATCCGACTTTGACCTATGTAACTTCCATATGAATTAAACAGAATGGTAAAATTCATTGTTTATATCCAAGTTGTAATGAGTCCAATTTCAATTTATTGTTCCTTAGATCAGGCTTCCGCAAACTTTTTAAGTTGCGCCACAATTTTCAACATATTTATTTTTGGCACCCCCGATTTAATAAAAAATCATAACGCCACAATAAAAAAGACGTAAATAAAATAAACATCTTTAAAATAAACAAAGTGCATTTTCCTATTTCTTGTAAATTGAACAAATTAAATATTATGAAAATAATAGTTCTAGTGCTTTAGCAAAAAAACAATAATAAATATTCAACGAAAAAACCATACTTCGTTTGTAAAATCTAACAATTTTAAAATTTTCTGGAAACAAAGAATTATTACATTTTAAAATTTTCTGTGCCAATTCGGGGTCCCACCCCCTAGTTTGCGCACATTTGCCTTAGATTACCAACAGGATATAAACTCCACATTTGGTTTTCAAATGAAAAAATATCTTCTTAGCTAAACATATTACTTATAATATTCAGTTAACTACTTATGTTTAAATTAATAATTAATAAAATTAATAATATATTTGCCTATAAGTGTAGTTCCAAAACTTTCAAATGATCCAGGACACACAGAAGGAAGGATAAAAAATATTGACTTTAATTAATAAAAAGTATATTTAAAACAAAAAAATGCTTATTTTCTCTTTTGCTTGTATAACATTTAACTTGTGTTGCTACCAAGAAACTATCATTTTCCTACTGATTATAAAAAAGTATAATATATTACCAAAATACCGTTCAATAAGTTTCGTAAAATATTTCACGCTATAAATTTATTCTACTGATTATATACTAAATATTAGGTCGTGTAAAAAGTTCCCGGGCAGCAGCATCAAGTGAATTTACAAAGCACTTTACATACATGGAAGTTATAAGTTAATACACTCTTTTTACACGACCTAGTATATTACCATTGCTTGAATAAAACGGTTGGTTAATCATGTTTGCTTTTATTGTCATTCAATATGTTGAAATTCTAATCCAAAACTGCCTGGAACTTTTTACACAAGCTAGTAGAATTACAAATTAGCAATTTTCTTAAATTGGGAATAAAAAGTAGAATAAAAGAAAAAAATCAGATTTTTTTACTTCTCTCATTTATGACAGACTACGAGGCTGGTAAAATATAAAGTATTAATGATATATTAAATTTCATTTATTTGAAGCTGCACAAAAATAATTATTAATAAGATAAGTTTTACTATCAAAAAATTCATCGAGTTGTATTAATGAATACAATAACTGGAAGATTTTATATTTTACTAAATTTATTACGTCAATTCTATTCTTTTTTCATATAATAAATCAAGTTTCATATAAGTGATAGTGTAGTGGCAATGAACAAAAGAAACTATATAATCATACCCCGTTTAAATATAAAGAATCATTAAAAGTAAAACAAAAATTGATGATTGAACCCGGAGAGTTTGATTTCAGTGTCAGATTCAATGGCAGTAAAAATAAAAATCATATCAGACGTGATTGCCCAAATATTAAATGTTTCCATTATAATGGAAAGAGACTTTTAGAATGCCAATATTTTATTAAGTATGGAGAAAGAAATTATCCAAACAGATCATTGAGATTCAACAAAATAAACAAACACAATGGAAATTTGGGAAGTTTCGACAAAGAAAGATATAACAATAATGTAAACTCTAATAATGAAAGAAAATTCTGACATCAACGATATGATCGTTATCACAGTCAAAAAGTGTGCATTATAGAAGAGAATAATATAGAAGTATACTTGCAATAACGAATGTATAACTGAATGTTTTGATAAAAATTATTCTATTTAACGATAGATTTACCAGCATATTTGATATTCCTAGTTCTACCATATAACAAACCGTCATTTTGACGGGCTCGGTAGTTCTAGTGTTAATTATGTTTAAATATTGATGATTTAGAATGTATGAGAATTGTGAATGAATATAAACAAAGTACTTAAATAAATTTAAAAGTAATTTTAATAATTTTGATAAATATTTAAATGTATTTATCTTTATTTTATATTCTTAGAAAGGTTATTATCACATCAATATGGTGTGCATTTTATATCACTTTTCGGATTTCTTTTTTTGATATAATTAATAGAAATAATTTGATAACGATAAAACTAGCAAAATTACCATTTTAGAATCCACAATAATATACAACTCCACAAGATATGGACCCGGCATTTCTTTGACTGGCATGTGAAATGCTGACCGCTTGCTACGCTAAATCAATTGAATAATATTTAATTGAATAACTTTGCCCCTCAATTTTAAGCGTTTAATAAAGTTTTAAAATAACTAAATTAATGGCTAGACTGGTAAAAAACAACAAAAACATCACGTTCCACAAAAATAAATAAATGATTTATTTATCGACTAAATTCCAAATTATTGATAAATACAGATGCAATGTAAACATATGCCAATTCAGTGAAACTTGTGAACTGTTCACAGAAAATTCACGAGGAAATCGATTAGAAAGGTGATATAAATTTCTGATAAATTAAGCCAACGCAAAATCAATATTTGAACCCCTTCAATAGAGAACCAACTCTATAAATTGAATTCCACCACAAAAACCATTATAATTAAACATATAGCAATGATGCTTATCAACAGTATTGAAGCTTTCATGAGTCATTTAAAGCCAATATTGACCTTCACACTCAATTAATATCACTTGTTAAATGTCATAGTAAAGCCTTCTAATAGCAATGCTCAGTATTTCCCCTAGTTGGATTCGAATTACTGATTTATTTAACTAACAGAACGCCATTTTCTAAAATATATTATTGTTATATATTTCGACAGCTCAGCTGTCGTAATCAGGCACTTAATAACTTAAATAAAACGATTATACTTATAGATCTATTGGTAATTATATAATTAGATGTACGAAATCCAATATAATTGTATTAGGTCTAATAAAATTAATTAAAAACTCAAAATGCATATGGATAAGACATTTGGTATATTTGTATTTAGGTTAAATGATTTTATCATAAAGGCATAAGGAATAGGTTTCCAATAGTTAATAATATTTGCATAACGCGCACTCTAGCTATGATTTCATTATATATCGTTCTCTGTTTCTAATGGATTATAGTTTAAATATCAAATATGATGCGATTGGTGGAAAGGTCAACCAATTATCAGCAATCCGTCAAATCATCGATAATCTGAGTTAATACATGATAATAAATTCTTACTTGATGTCGAGAAAATTTCCTATCTGAAATAAAAAACATAACAACATAATTTATAATGTCATCATACCAGCTGCATTATATAATTGTTGGTAAAAATTGTCTGCTGTCCGAGGGGGTACTGATTCGGATTCGGATGACGACAATACTTGCACATTTGTTGTATTTTCGTGCTTCTTGGAATTGAAATAAATAAATTTTGAGCTGTTGTATAATTTCTCAATGCCACTACAAAATTTATGTCATATAACGTAGTAAACAGTAAATTAATGTAATTGGTTCAATAAATGGCGTAATTCACAAAATAGTCCATATAAACTAATCTAAACCCCATCTAATCCATTAGAAAAGTTAACTAAAATAAAGTTTAATAAAAAACGGATATTTATAGAAATAAATTGGAGATAAAATGGTTAATAGGTAAAATAATGGGGGAGGGGAGAGTGTTGCCAAGTATTTATCAGCTTCAAATTGTAAATGTTGGTTAGTTTTAGGATCATGAAGAAAAATAATAATATCTCTATACCACGTTTGAGTAAATAGCGCTTATTTAATGCACAATCGAACTTTTTACTTGGTAAAAATGATTTGAATTCAAGATAATTTTTTTGCAAAATTGAAAATAGCATTTGCTGTAATTAAAATTGTCTCCTCTCTGCAAGTATTCTTCTATGGCTGCTTTTATCAGTTTCGAGTCTATAGCAATAATTCCAAAATCAAATTCTCATAGGTCATAAGAAATAAAAATTATAACGTTTCCTCCCTCATAACAGTTATTTCAAATTATAAAATAGCGTTAAACATTATTTATATTTTATCAATTCATCTATTAGAAGTGTAAAAGTTTAAATTTGTATGCTTACTCGTAAAAACAGTAATTTTGAAAGTTTTTATTATTATTTATTTTAAATAGCGTCCCCCCCCCGATTTGTCTCTAAATTCGATAACGCTCTCGTGAAAGATTTCAGCACTCAATGGTATAAACACATTACTTTTTAATATATATTAAAAACATCTTTGGGAAGCCAGTTTAAAACTAATAAACATTAAAACTTGTGGAAATTTTAAAACTAAAAATACTGATAAATGTTTCAGTTGACATATAAATGCGTGTTAAAAAAGATGCAACTAACAAATTATATTTGAAAACTCCAAATGCATCTTATTTAAAAACCGTCAAGAATAAATCTGAAAAACTTATATTTATAATTTTGAAGTAAATAATTAATAGAATATAATCATAATTAATCCGGTTTGTCCAGTTTGACCAATTGGTTAATCACAAAAATGAAAGCCTTGAAATCCCTACTGTAACCGAATGGTAACATCCACCATAGATGTTTTATAGATGTTTTTTTATATAATTAGCAACTAATACTTCTAAAAACTCTTATAAAAATTTTTGCATTTTAACAAAAATACATCTGCGACCAAACGAGTTAATTAAAGGTTGAATGATTAACGATTGCTTTGGAAAATTATGATATTTTTAATTTGTAATTTTATTATTTTTTCGATCATTTTAGTGATTTCAAAGCGAATATTATGTAATATAACGGACATCAAAAGTTCATATCTTGCTCAAATATATAGACAAACCTGAAACTGGCCTGATTTGACCGACAACATTGCTATCAATCTCAGTCCTATTGACTCAGGCTGACAATAACAGTGGGGGAGTTACATATATACAAGTGTGATTACGTCATTATCTGTCAGTATCAAATATATATAAAAAACAACCAATCATTTCCCGTAAATAAAACTATGAGCGATAGTTCATTTTAATACATTTTATTATAAACATTTATTTAAGTTCAGTTATGCGACAACAATTCACAACGGATGTCACATTGCAACTTGGCCAATTGGTTGGTGCAGCGCTAACCAATCGGTAATTGAATTTCCTCTCAATTAATAATTCGATCATTATTATTCATATTTGACAATCATCGATCGGCTCATCAGTTGGTGGACGTCATTCAACAACATACTGTGTAGTCTATTGTGCACAGCACTCGAAGATCACATCAAGCAATAGAAAAATGTGAATAGCCTTTGTTGATGAGTGATTGATCGATTAGGTTTATTCATAATGAATCACTTGCAACACTTATTTTTATAATATAGCACTAGTACATAAATATTTGTTTATATAATCAATAATATTTATTGTTGACCAGTCCAGATTTGAAAAACAAAAAATGAATGTGCATATTGAAAGGATTGTCAACATCCGCACACATACACCGATACATACACGCATGCACACACGCGCGACCAATGACATGCACACCACAGCAGGGCGCATCAATGAAACATACCTAATCCCATTGCATAGGCTAACTGAGAACTGATTCTTATGATGCTCATCGATGTCTGCAATATTCGACACAAATTTTATTTCTTTCTCAATTCGTTCTGTTGTCGTCATAGATGAAAATTCATTGGAATATGGGATTAAATTAGACGTGGCTGAGTAGAGACATTTATGAGATTGTGTGTCAGTCTGGAAAATCAATGAATGCAAATTAATTTGTATTTGATTAATAATAGCGAGCATTCTAAAAATTGATTCCCAACATCACGAGTTAGGTTAAGCACGTGTCATATTGACGGAATTAGTAATGATTGAGATGAATGCCAATTGTCAAAATAACAATAATAAACATCATTAAAACGGTATTTCATGATAATTAATAATTAATTGAACCTAATTAATTACAGTTATTAAATTGTGGATTATGATGATGGTATTGATTAATTTCACACTCCAAACAAGAGTTATCTACGAATGTGTATATAAAATAAAGTGGTTAACTTATGGAAAAATTCCAAAAACAGCCTAACCATATAAAAGAAATGTCTTTGGAAATCAAGAGAAAAAGATCTACCAGAATTAAATGATCCGAATTGGTTATATTTGTAAACAGTTATTTTCTAGTGTGAATCACACTGGAGATAAATTGAGATCAAAAATTTCACAGGAACATCTTGAAACTCCTCTTTGTATCATAATTGATTACATAAAATTAGGTATGGATGCTCCGGTATCCAATATTATGGTTTAAAGTTCGAATTAAATTTTTTATTATATTATTTTATGTACATATAAAGAATTTACATTTCCATTATAATTATAAAAATCTTAGGTTTTTAAGTATAATATATATCAAATTTTATGTGTGGCCCTTGGTAGATTTGGCTTATGCTATGCAGCCCGGGGGTTAAATGGTTTAGATACCTATGTTCTAGAAGAGATAATTGTCACAAGTAAATATAAAACCACAATTTCGAGTTTTTATTACACAACATTCGCCAGATTTGCTGAAGATAATAACTTATTCAAATTTATCTGTCCGCCTCTAACCCTAAACTGAGACAATAGTAGAAAATTGATTGTGGCCAACGCTTAAATGGAACTTACAATCTTAAGGTAAATATGAGGATTGCATAGTATGTTCGAATCGTAAAATTTGAGAAAGAAAAATTTTTTCTGTGAAGCTTAGGAGATGAAACCAAGCTTACTTTAAATGATTTGAAAAATCAATTTTTGTGAAGCATTCCTACAAAACCAAACTTTATTAATACAGGTCTTGTGATAACCAATGCAAATTCCAATATTAGACTAGTTTCGAGCTTTTAGCTCTCATCAGTACTATGCAGAAGACGCGTAGATTTCACTGCGTCCCACCTAAGTATACAACAAACATTAATCAACTGCATTGCATACTTTTCCTGGTACAGTGGAAATTCTTGAAATTACATAATTTACTTCGTGGTTTGGCAGGCAGAAAATCTGTAAAAGATAATATCTCGAAACTAACCTAACCTTATTGTTTAACAAATTCACTAAAAATCGATTAAATGTGCTGCTCTACTTGCGAATAGCTTATGAGTGGAAAGGGTAAAATTCATTTTATTTATTTTACACCTAAAACAACCCCCGGCAACATCTCATTTCCATATATCTCTGACTTATGTTGTCATAATAATGATTCATATACCTTCATTGGACCAACCACTAATTAATGACTGTTTTGCTATTAAATAACCCTAACCAATAAAAACCTAGTTTTTTATGAATTCTAATGTATCAAAATCAACTTTCAAAATTCAAAAAGTCGTTAAAATTTCAAGTTTAATAGCTGTAAACACAACTTTGATATTGTGACGTGATTGTGTGGCAGAAAATTTAATACTCAAAAATTAATTGTCAGCAACAATAAGTCTATTCGCCAAGTTTCAGTTCAATCGGATGACAGGAAATTGGCTAATGAATCTTAGCAAGATTTGCGTGACATATTTATTCAACACTAGCTAAGGTAATGTAAAGGATTTATAAATATCGCTGTTTTTTCTCTCATGCTTAGCAGCCAACGGTGCTCAAGCTTTCATCATGATGTTGTTCATATAAACATTACCAAACACTTCATGAAAATGGTAAATTATTCCTTCTATAAAGGATGACATGCAATTTTACCCTCTCTCTAATCACACAGAGTTATACACACTCCAAATGTTAGATAACAAACCTCTGCACCCCCATAAAACAATATTAAATGTATAATAAATCAATGGGCTCGTCAAATATACTTATTGATCATAACGATTGAAATTTGTAATGTGACGATGAGCATAGCAAAATTTAAATAATCAATAAAGTAAGAACGTACTGATATGTAATATGGAGCATTTCTCAAATACTCCCTGCGCTTTTGGTGCGTAATGTTACTTTTAGAATAACGATTACTGTTATTTTCATTCAATGTTTAATTTACGTCCAATCAAAATAAACACAACTTTTATTATAAAAATGCCCTAAATAAAATCCTGGTGGCTTAATTATTGAAAAAAAATCCGGGAAAAATTAGTATCAGGCCTGGTTTATAATCGGGGAAAAAATTCAATTTGCTCTTATTCATCAATTGGAGAAGTATTGGATCAATGATATAGTGTCATTCATTAGGAATTTATTGGGATAAAATGATTTGTCGATCATATTAATTTAACAGACAACTTAATCAACCGATTTGCGTTATTCAGTCGGCAAAATTAAATCATTTGTCAGTTATGCAAATATTGAAATGAATCATCGGTTTTGCTTGCTTTTTCTGTCAGCAATTGTGCTGGTGTGTATTGTCCTCCAAATGGATTCTGATTTGCCAATCAATACTAGACAGGGAACAGAAAGTTTTTCAATATTATCCAATTACGTTTCGATATTAGAATACAATAAATGTCAAAAAAAATTTAATTACAAAATTTATTAATGAAATGTGGATGACAAAATTTGTATATTAACTCATTACTGAATAATTTTTGACCGCGTTTCAAAAATTTTAAATTTTCAGCCGTTTTTCAGAAAAATAAATCAATATTATTAATATATAAAGACAACATTGGCTAGGATATTCTCAATATTCACCAAAAATTTTACAAATAATCAATGCCAATCAGTGTGTAAACTTACTAATATCAAACAAAGACCCCATTAAAATTTCATAATTATATAATAATTCCGTTAAGTATTTAATTGCATAATAGATGAATCAATTACCTGAATCCAATCAACTTTATTCTCATTTTTACGAACCAAGATAGGAAATTGATTTTGCTTTTTCAATTCCAAATGCAACCACAAACTGTATTTGGGATTATTTATTGAATTTAGTCTCAACCATACATTTGGACCAAAAGTTAGAGAATTTTTCTAAATATTATCATGATAATTACTAATGAGCTTTACTCTCACATTTAACTCCGCTAGATTGTTTCCATTAAATAATCGATATCTGTATTTCTCATTATTGCAACTAAGGTCATTAATAAGGAATACAACTGAAATACACATAGATAAAAAAATACTTCTAACTAATTTCACAATGATGCATAATATTATGTGGGAAATGAGAACATTTTTCTAAATTTAATTTGAAACTACAAATTTATATAAAATTTTAAAATTAATTAAATGTACTGCAAATCATATCAGATGAAATTTTTAAAATAGAATGTAAAACTCATTTACCCAAATCTCATATACAACACGTTAAAAAGACAAAAAAAACATAATTTACTTAAAATAAAAATCGAGTATAATAAATAGAGCATATATTTTTCAATGAAACTCAACTTATTGCATTAGCGTCAAATTAAATAAAATTTAAAATTTAAAAAAATAGAAGTTATAAAATGAGTAAATTTGAATATTAAAACAACTTCCAAAAGTGAAAAATTTTAATAACCTGATAATTTTATTACGCAAGGCGCGTTTTATCTAACTAGAGGTTATGTAACTATAAATTTTCAATTCTATGTGATATTTATTTTAACCGCGTAGCTCATTCAATAAGCTAATATATAAAGATGTACACGATAACTCAAAAACATTATAAATACGATCTACTAAGTATTCAATTTTAATTATTTTTGTATTTACTACTGAACTGATTTTATGGAACATATTTCTTGAATTTCAGAAATAGTGTAAATTCTGTAATTCTGCTAGAGTTATTGTGTATTAAATTCTTGATCCATGATGGGTTTCTTATATGCTGGTGGGTTACAGGGGGGTTGCTAGTTATTTATCTTCATTGTTGCCCCAGTAACGCCATACAAAATAGTATTCTGACTACCACTCGACACCCGTTGCTAGGCAACGTTGGAAATGTGCTCGAGCGGGTGGATTGTCCGCAAAAAGTGAGTGCTATTGCTAATACTATAATTGCTCGGACAACCCTCGGGTCCAACGAGCCGTCGTTAGAAGACATGTGCTCGATTTCTTGTAATTGGTCCCTTTATGTCATGTATTTATTAGAATCTAGTAAATTACAGGAATTCGTCATGATTTTCTGGATCCTCTTACATGAGTCAATGAACTCGAACTACAAAATATATTTTATACAGGAGTTACAATTGTTTGTAAATTTTGACTTGGGTTAGGTTAGTAGTTTGGCGGCACGACGCCTAGCTCTCTCTTTACGTCCGGGACGGGAGAAGGTGTTTACGGTTGCTACCGGATTTGGAACCGAAGTTGAAGCAGCTGCCGACTCCCGGTAGGCTGACTGAGCCGGTGCGAATACGAGCGGATAGGTAACGGCCGCTCCTTCCTGACTGGCTGATAGGGCGACCTCCAGCCCTCGTATTTGCGTGCGTAAACTCTGATTGATTTGTTTTTCTTCGGCCCATCCTTTCTGAGCAGCTGTGAGCCTCTCGTATAAGGGTTTGACCTTTGCTGGATCTATCCAGGTGGCTCGAATTTGATGCACCTCTCGTGTTAGTTGAATTATCTGCTCGTATAGGTTCTTGTTATTTTTTCGGGATATAGCTAGTTCTACTCTCAGGGTTTGTGAGGAATCCATGTCTGGAATTGATAATATCCAAACAATAATTATTGCCGCAGAAGTAACAAATTAAACAAAACTTTCCTAACGCACTATTACAGCATTAACAAAAACGAAATTAAGGTTTACTCGAACAAAATCTTTATTTTACTAACAAATTTCAAACTAAATGAAGATCACAATGTTACTCTCATGTGTCCGTGAAGCCTCTTGCTACCCATTCCTCGGGGGAGCAGTTTGGGATGATCATTACCGGCCTCCTGGTGTTTCGACCTCGGTGAGTTCCCGTCATCTGCGCATCCTTTTCTTTCCCGGCGTCTCCATACAGGGATCTGCGTGGCCGTGGGTGATAATAAGTAGCGGCAATTCGGCCGGCTTCGAGGTCCTCCTCAATGTTTGCCAAACATTGACGGGCTCGAGCTACTCGAAGGTCCACTTGTTGCTGGTGTTCGAGAAGGTCATCGAGTAGACACCGCGCATGTGCGTAGATCTCAGCCGTAGGGTGCCACTTTTCCCAGAACGGCTCTGGTACCTCGGGAGTTCGATCGAGATCCTCTGATCTGTCGTTGATACATTGGAATTCGAGTGGGGATTTGGAGTGCCAGTACAGTTTCCAGGCTTCTCTCCATCGATCGGCGAGTTGCATTAGGATGAGATCGAGGTCTGCATTTCCTGGTTGTGCAAGATCAGCTGTGGATCTCTCGCCGGTTGGGCTGACTGAAACGGTCCTCTTCCTATAATTCCGTTGTCGGTGCATTAACAAGATCGATTTACTGATGTTGGCGAGAGTTTATATACTCTTGATTGTTTATCCTACATAATATTTTAATATAAGCATATTATTTAGATAATCGCGCATCATTTGCCATTCGGTAGAAACGTGAACGTCGTTTATTTTAATTTAGCATTTTTAATCAAAAATTTCATAATTTAGTCGATCGTCGATCTTGTGAACTGAACGGATGTATCAAGGTTCAGGTTCAACTTTGTGTTTGCTTAATTATACTAGTCGGCGTTTCGAGAAAATTCGACTTTGGGCGCGTGTCTCTATGGTTGGTAGATTTGTTTATTCGTAAGTTTCCGGTCAGCGTAAATTTTCATTTTATTTGTTTATTATTTCTAGGTTGCATTTTTCAGAATTGATGTCGAACTTTGGAGAAAAAACTATGGTTCAAGATGATGATGTCGACTCTCCGTACAGTTTCTTATTCACCAGTGAGTTAGCTTTATTTGAGATTTACCTTATCGGGTTACTGATATTTGTTTTCAGGTAAGGTTAGATTTATCGTTCAACGCACACGAAAATGAAACTCTTGATGTCGCTAAGTGGATTGCTTTTCGTCATATCTCAGATGTGTAAAGGAATAACTCACTCTCTTTGGATCGGATGAAGACTCTCCCTCGTTGGGATCAGTATGCCAACCTATTATGCATTTGCACGTTTTTGTGATGACTAGCTTAAGATTCGCTGGATTTGCACATCTAATTCGCAACCAAGTTGATTTTTATGTACTTTCTGCTTTTGGAATTATTAATTCGACTATCATTCACTTATTTTTCATGATTACTGACTTTCGTAAGTTTTGATTTTTATGGGTGATTTTATGAGTCGAACTTCTCAATTTTATTCGGGTGGAAAATACTAATTGATGTTGAGAATTATAACTTGTATTTTGCATGGTAGTTGTTATTAACACTCACATAGTATTGAAACATCATTACTAATAATCGGGTTTTGTGATTAATTTATAAATCGCATAATGTGAATTTATTTTTAATAATTGGGCGTTAATAATAATGTTAACACATGAATTGGAATTGGTAATAGTAATGCGGGATAAAGGTCCATAAGTGATAATGATGTTTTATAATTAATCGCATAAATTTGGAGTTTACGATTTTTAAAGATGGGTTTAAATAGTGCAATTTCCATTTAGTATTATAAAAATTTACAATTAATTACCTAAAAAGGGATTGTAGTTAACAATACGATTTATCAAATTACTATTACAAAATATATTTATGCTTAACCATACGAATTAATAATATAAAGTTATCATTAGTGATAGGTTTATAATTTATTATTAACAAAATTTTCCTACTAATACTATGAATTTATGATTACTAAAGGATTTACAATTATTAATATGAATGTATTATTAATGAAAGGATTTACAATGATATAAATTTTACAGTTAATAATATGAATTTATTAATAAAACTTTACCATTTACTATTGCTAAAGGGGTTGGTAATGAATTATGTGAATAGAAAGTTCCTAATATGAGTTTATTATTAACAAGATGTACGGTTAACGGTATTAGTTATCAATATGAATTAAATAATGAAGATCTACTATAGACGATCTGAAATAATGATTGATATTATGAACCTTTAAGTTAACTTTGAGATAGATAATTAATGTCATGAGTTTATAGCATATAACAACGATTTCGTTTTTATTTAGCTTCCCGTCACCTTCCTTTAGTTGACCTTAGACGCATATTATGTTTATATTATAGTTAATGAGTGCCCACTGGACTACTCGGTGTGAAGATTTTTAGCCGTGTGTGATATAAATTAAGTCGATTTTACAGAAATGAGAAACGAGGAAGCAGTTCAAAGACTTCTTCCTTATTTCTCGTCTCATCTATATGGGTGATATTGACGTTACGACCGCTGCGTTGCGCACGCTGAGTCTTCACGGGTACATATCATTGGCGATTTTCCACGCATTTACATGAATCTGCACTATGTAGATTTTACTATCTTGCAATATGTGTCGGCTGTGGGCCGGAAAAATTTCGACAGTTTAATTTAATTTATGAAAACATATATAGAACGATTTATACATATTAATAATATTTATTAATCATAAACAAAACAACATAATTACCCTTCATAACCATTCCAAATTGCATACAATATCATATCATAAAATAGAACGTAAATACCTCTCTCCCCACGTCGACGCCGAGCAGAGCTCTACTGAGATGCAATGAACGTGACGTGGAAAGAGGGTTCCAACATAAATATTTCTCACCTAAAAATTCTGAAACGGGTTTAAGACAATCTTGAAAATAATTTTTAAAATGACTTCAAAATAATTTCAAAATGAAAATATGGTTTGCTTCGAAAAACGGTTTAGATTTTCAAAATGGTTTACAAACGATTTCAAAAATGGTTAAGTTAAATGTGAAAATGGATCAGTATATATACCTATTTTTCTTGCATGTTAAATTTGATGCAGTAAAACAAAATTCGACCTTGTTGTTTTCTAGTAAATTCTATTCGTTAATTTTATTATTTTTTGATTTATTTTTATAATTTTTTATTTAGAATTTTTATTGAATTATTACTAATTCAAATTTTCCGATTTAATTTTCACTTTAATGAACTTTTATTATTTTTTTCAATTTTGTCGAATTTGTTGTGTTTTCTTGTTATATTTGTGTAGGTATCGTGCGAATCTTGGTGCGTTTTGTTATTATTTAATTTATTTTTTATGTTTATTAATTTATATTTAATTCTCTTTTTCTCATATTTTATAGGGTTTAATTGGTGTTTCCAGGTTTATTTAAATCTGCATGTTATGTTTGCCTGTGTGTTACTGATCCATTAAAACATTTCTCAAGGCCGTTTACGTTCTGGCCCAACAATGCAAATGATACAATTCAATATTAGTGTTGGGTTTCTAGATGTTGAAATTTTTGCGACTATATGGTTGTAACCCAGACAAGCCCGTGTAAATATTTTTCGCTTAGCAATCGGCACCCGTTTCTAAGCAACGTTGGAACTTTTTCGAGTGGTGAGTTTCTGGGTGTTGATATTTTGAAACTATATGGTTGTTACTCAGACAACTCCATACAAATATCCTTTCGCTTACCACTCGGCACCCGTTGCTAAGCAACGTTGAAACTGTGTTCGAGTGGGTAGATCGTCCGCAAAAAGTGAGCGCTATTACTAATGCTATAATTGACCGAACGATCCATGGGTCCAACGAGCTGTCGATAGAAGGCCTGTGCTCGATTTCGATTTTTAGGTCCCATTATTCTCCTATCTCTGTCAAATGTTAACCTATACTCTCATATCATTCACTGTTATGTCCATTCCTATAGTCCTTCTTATCGTCGCCCTTGTTGATGATTATTCTTTGGCCTGTACACCCTTTGTTATGTTAAATATTCACACAATATCTCTCTTACTATTATCCCTATTATAACCACAATGTTCACTATTACGTATTATTGCTTGCCTTATCATTGATACTATTATATGTATTACCTTTATTAATTGTTACAACTATTACCTTTATTATTATTTTTATTACTATATAATTACCATTACATTTATTATGTTAATACTATTATCATTATTACTATTATTATTATTATTATTATTACTATAATTATTATCCTAATTATGATCATTATTATTATTATTATCATTATTATTATTATTATTATTATTATTATTATTATTATTATTATTATTATTATTATTATTATTATTATTATTATTATTATTATTATTATTATTATTATTATTATTATTATTATTATTACCACTATCCTTACGATTATCATTATTATTATCAATTTTTTAATAAGGATCCTTCATTATTCCTCCGCTTTATAAAATATTTTTCTTGTATAAAAATTTAGCTGTAATCCATCTGTATTTTTCCGGTTTTCGATAAAGTATTTATGTTAATTCGGAAAATTTTTGCAGCGTTCCGCCCTTATTTTACTTTACTATTTTCAATAAGTATTTTAATTACTTCGGAAAATTTGAGCTGCGATCCGCCCTTATTTTTTGATTCCAAGAGAATATAATACTAACAATTGAATAACATTCCACTTTTACTTTACTATTTTCTATAAGTATTTTGATTGATTCGGAAAATTTGAGCAGCGTTCCACCCTTATTTTACGGTTTATAAGAATATAACACTAACAATCGAACGACAATTCGCTTTTGTTTGACTATTTTCTATAAGTATTTTAATCATTTCGGAAAATTTGAGCAGCGTTCCGCCCTTATTTTACAGTTTTTATGATAAATGTTTTAACTATTTCCAAAATTTTGCGCAGCGTTCTGCCCATATTTTCCGTTTCAATTTAACATAATTTATTTAATTCTTATTTAAAAACATTATTTTTCATGATTTTGGTCGTTCGGATTAATCTTTTTCCGATGGCTATTCATTTTAACTGTTGCAACGATTTCGCTATATTCCTCGCTACCCTTTCCCTCTCTTTGTCCTTAAGTTCTATGTATGTTCATGTTATATTTAATGAGTGCCCACTCGACTACTCGGTGTTAGGTATTTTGAGCCGATTGTTGTTAAAAATTTATGTCAATTTTTTAGGAAACGGATGATGAAGGAGCCGCCAAAGGACTACTCATTTACCCTACAATTTCCCCTATGTACGGATAATATTGATGTTCCATGGTATTTGGGATAAAAGTTTCGACGCACTAAGGCTATAGATAGAAAATATTTATTCAGCATATTACATCGGCCACATACGGCAATTAGTAATGCATAAAAACTTTGTGAGCATGTCGTAAATACCATTCGAAATTCATTGTGTACATTCCATAAAATTTAATTCGAAAATCCCATAAATTTAATTCGAAAAATCATCCATAAATTTGATTCAAAAAATCATCCATAAATTCAATTTGAAAAATCAATTAATAATATTACATCAGTTGAGAGTGGTCGTGTTCAGGCAAAACACTTACCCGTGTTAATTGCCTGAATGCACGGCTCTCAACCAGTTATACACACCGACTAATTCTCTGCAATGAAATTTTTTCTCCGAAAAAATAAGACTGAAAATTTGTGAAAACATATCAGTATTTATACCTATAATTTGGCCTTAACCTTGCGTGTTAATTTTACTGCGATTAAACAAAATTCGACCTTGAAATTATTTGTGTTATCTAAATTAAATTTTTATTTATTTCTTAATTTAAATTGGTAATTTATTTTTAACATTTTTAATTAAATTTATTCAGTCAAAAATATTTTATTTTTATTCATTTAATTCATTAATTTTTACTTTTATATAAATGGTCATTTTACGGTCAAATTTTCTTGTTATTGTGTTATTTTTTATGTAGATTTCGTGCGGTTCTTGATTCATTTTGTATTTATTTTATTTTACTTTTATGTTTTTGATTTTATATTTATTTATATTCTCTCAGATTTTAAAGTGTTTAGTTGGTGTTGTATATTGTATTTTAAGTTATCTTGGTGCTGGGTTTTCGTGCTGTATTACTGATGCATTTAAACAATTTTCAAGGCTATTTGTGTGCTGGCCCAACACGAGTGAGTGGGTTATTCGCAAAAAGTGAGCGCTATTACTGATGCTATAATTGACCGAACGATCCGTGGGTCCAATGAGCTGAAGATAGAAGGCCTGTGCTCGATTTTGATGTTAAGGTCCCATTCTTCTCTTATTCCATCCTAATGTTAACCCCCATTATTCTATCAGCTATTATCATATCTGCTCCCAAATTTCCATTACCGCTCTTCGTATTACTGTACACCTTTCGTGATTGTTTATGTTTTCACCTTTATCGTTATATTCGTCATCACTATTACTATCTCCGTTGTAATCATTAAGAGCCTTATTGTGGTGGATTATTTTTATTATTACTATCATTATTATGATCATTTATCATTATTATTGTTGGGCCAGGACTGAATTTTGTTTAAATGAATTGGAAATTACACGCAAATACAACAATGCAGATTGTAAATCAGACCCATAAACATCAAATAAACAACCTTAAAATGTGAGAAAAATACAATTAAATATAAAATCAAAAAACATAAAAATAAATCAAAATAATAACAAATTTGCACCAAGATCAGCACGAAACCAACATAGAAATAACAAGATAACATAAAGATTTTTACCGGAAAATGAACAATTCATAAACGTTAACAACTAACGAACAAAATGAAATATTTTGATTACGAAATATCCTATTAAAAAAGTAAATAAAATGAATTGTTCATATAATATAGAATTTGATAAAAAAAGAATTAGATATTACAAATAAAATCAAGGTAAAATTTTGTTTAAATGCATCAAAAAGAACACGCAAGGTTAGGGTCACAAAACAGGTATATATACCAATTCATTTTCACAGAATTTTAATGCATACACTTTGTGAGCAAAGTTATTTCTTCGCCAGAACTATTCAAGCAACTATCAACATTAAATATTTCCATAATACGATCTCAAGCACTATTAAGTAAGCACTACTTGAGCGTATGTATGGAAAAATAATGGTTATGTATGCAAATGAATATCGGAAGCCAAACGCTATGTATTAATTATGATTCGAAATATACGTTAAATTGAAGAGCCTATTGTTTTGTCGAAATGTTTGCGGTCCACAGCCGAAACACGCTGCAAGTTAGTAAAATCTATATAACAACCCGAGATGTATAAGTGCAAGTTCATCCACCAATATCTTGTGCCCGTGAAGATTCTGCCGTGAGTAACGCTAGAATCCAAAAGTCAATTCTTACAACTTATAAGGTTAGATGGAAGATCGAGGACCAGTCTCTTGGCTGTCCATTTGTCATTCTTCTCCCAAAAATTCTACATAAATTGATATTAACTTATCAGCTAAAAATCATTCACACCGAGTAGTCCAGTGGGCACTCATAAGATCTTAATATCAACATATCTAACCTTAGGATCAAATAAAGGTGAGTGTGGGAAAAGAGCGGACAATCGCTGCAACGTAAAATTCTATTATCTAAAATGAATAAACTAAAAGGACGATTCTAATTAAAAGCCTTAAATAAAGTATAAACATCAAATAACGGCAAAGTTAATGTAAATAAAGTAACTAAAATACTCAAGTAACCGCCTAAATGGGTAACCAAAATAACAGAATAACCAGAATAACAATAAAGTTCAGCGAATAGGCGATTTAGATAAAAGTCTAATAAATAACGATAAGGTTAAATGAATAACATTGTTGGATCAAAGCCCCAAGAAATAACGACAAAAATTTAGAGACGATTAAATCCGAAAATTAAAAATCAGGGATAAACAAATACTAGGATTTGTTCCGCCGAAAATGGGTAGAGTACTCTCTAAAGACTTAAAATAACTTTACGAAGCATTAAAATAATCAGAACAAACCTCAACGAGTTCAAAACTGCATAGTTTAAAAACGTAAAATAATATCGAAAATGTCTACGAGTTATATAGAAGACTACACAATAATATTCATGCCAGAAAAATCCATCAATAGGATAAATTGCATAACGAAATCTAGAAATAAATTACCATTATTATAATTACTATATTTATAATTAGTGAGACATAATCATAGTAAAAATACTCCAAACGGGACTAAAAATAAAAATATGGTATATGAAAATATATAAGTCTATGTAAGATTCCTGATAAGTTCATTCGGGTACGAAGCTCCATGATGGCTGATGCAGGGATCATGACCAGTCGGCTGGGGTAAGGAGTGGCTCTGTCTTCTGCCACCGAGACCTAATGCTGGTGACTCGCGCCACAGGTAAAGCATGAACTGATTGCATGACAACAGCTCTTAGCCAAAAAATTTGCCTAATAAATAATAAATTTAAAAAATAAAATAAGAAAATTTTGATTAAATCAACGAATTAAGGAACAATTCTGTCGTATTTAATTGGGGAATAAACCAATAGAGCGACAATAAATTAACACCTTACTACTAAATAAACAGTCACAAAGCAGTTTATCACATAACAATGTTTTTGGCACCTAAAAGATACAATTCTGCTTCGGATAACGGACATAGGGAAGAAGAATCTCTTCGAAATCGGCCAACAGCTGCCGACCTTCTATTGAAGAGTAACTAGAATGTGGTTCCGCCGAACAAGCTAAATGTACTTCATGCTTATAACATTTTCATTTAAAGCGACAACTAATATCTATGATATATACTTAGTATGTGATGACTCAGTATGACTTAGTATGTGAAGACGTTTATTATTTATTATTATTTCGTATTAACAATATGACATTAAAATTAATGAACATTTAGATCGCAGAGACCCAAACAATCGATGGATGGACGGCTCTCGGATCACCCTACAAGTTCCTGCCCACTCGGCAGCAAGATACCATCAAGCTTTGTGGGATCACGGGTACTCACTGGCAACACACGGAGAATATGGTTGGGCCATGTCGACCGGGAGATCGGGACAAAGAAGTAGTACTGCTCAGCATAGCCATCAGAAACCCGACGCGAGAAGCCCACCAACGAGCCAAATTCATTCTATTTCACCTGTAGAGTCTCGAGAGGAAGTTTCATTGGCTAGCAAATCTGGCCCGGTGACATCTAGCTAGCGTGAATGCGAATGATCCCAAGCACCGATGGTTTTGCTCCGGAATATTGGGATTCCTTCGAACTGGATGACCCTAGGCTAATAAAAATGGAATCTTCAACAAAATTGATTCTACCAGATCGATTGGTACAACCAGCTCTATTGGATTGATTAGGACAGCGGCAACCTGGAGATCACACGTATGCTTGCCGATATTCCCAGTGGAGCCACACTGACCACACGCGCAGGAATAATCAGTCTGTCAGCGACGATGAACCCAGAATCAAAACTTAAAAATATGTCAACCAAATTTATAAATAAATGTTTTAGCATATTGATTTTGTTTTTGAACGCTTGATTATGTTAAATTTTTTCAAATAGAATCCAATCATAAGATTTTCTAACTAACAAAGGTTGATTGAACCGTCATGACTCGGAGAAGTTGAGAGAGTGATTCTAAGGGTCTGACAAAGATAATTGGTAGTTAAATAGAATTACAAAACAAAATAGAAATCAGTAGGTGTAAAGAATTTTATATTAAAATATGTAAATTATTATAGGGTAGTTTAATGACCATTACGAACGCCGACGATAATGACACTATTTCATCAAAGCCATTATTAATTTCCTTTGGTTTTAAATATGGAATCATCGCGGACTCTCGACCAGTAATTAAAAAGTATGAGACGGGAAAACACCGATCTACACCGACAATTACTACAATTGTGTCAGGAGATCCAAAAGATTAAAGCCACTTGGATTAAGCCGGCCCAAGCCAAACAATTATATCAACGCTTGACTGCGGCTCAACAAGGATGGAAAGAAGAAATGATTCTTACCAAAGCCCAGCAAACCCAAATTCTGGGCTTGAAAGTCGCACCATCTGCGTGCCAAGAAGGTAGTGCAGTGACGCATATTTTGTCTTCGCCCCGGCATAGATAGCCTATCACGAACAAAACCGTCTAGGGGAAGTTAGGAAACATACTCTACCACACACAAGGTCAGGCAGGGCTGAACTGAGTCACAGGCGTCTCCAAAAAGCCGAGAAAACAAAATAACATTGTCTAATTTGTTAATGATTATGTATTATATTAATAAATATTTAACTCGATTTTTTCGTTATAAATAGTCAAAGTTTCCAATCAATTTCAAGTAAAGCGTATTGTGACTAATAAACAGTTTAGGAACCTAGAATTTAAAGACGAGCACATGCCTTCAAACGGAAGCTCGCTGGATCCTTTATGAGGCCAAGCCTTAACAGTTCTGAGAGCCGAGTTCATCTTTGGCGTTCTCCACCAGTGGTTACAGTACCAACGTTGCCTAGCAACGGGTAACCATTAAAAGGGAAGAAAGGTTGTATGCATGGATGTCAAAGTCATAAACCACAAACCCACCATTATGATTATTAAAATAAATATTGTTATTATGAAAATTATTATTATTAATTGTTAACATTATTATCATTTTTATTATTATTTGTTATTATTATTATTAATATCTTAATTTATTATTATTATTGTTATTCTGGTTGTTACTGTCGTTACTCCCATTATGACTATTATCATTATCATTACTATCGTTTATAATTATATCATTAACATTATAGTTCATTGTTATTATTACTGTTATAAATGCGATAACCTTTCATTATTATTATTATTGATGTTATGAACTGTTATTAAGTTTTTATTATTACCTAGCTTTATCCGTTGATATCCATTGCTATTCACTGTCTATGCGTAGGCTATTCCAACACCTGCTATCTAACATCGTTTCAAGGCTGTGAGTTCACGCTGAATTAAGTATTATACACTGGCCGCGTGTGCACACCAGACTGATCGTGTCACAATTTGCATTATCTCTCAACTAGCAGAATACTCTGGTGAATCGATTTTTTAATTCGTATTTTAAGTAGAATATGACACGTGAGTGTTATAATTTTCAGCAAAATTTCTATTTCTATTTTATCATTTTTACTTACGAATAAACGAATTTTATTGTTGTTGTTCACTCTATTTAACGAAAATTGGTATTTTACTCATTTAGTTATTATGGTAGTGGGTGATCTCAAATTTTAACCAAATTTTCCGCTTTATTTTTAATATATTCGGTGGGTGTTTTCTTGATTTTATTTCTGTGGACCAATATTCCTTACAAGTTAATTTTACATTTAATGCATTAATTCGATTTTCATGTATCGGTTAAGAGTCCAGTTACATTTATTGATTCGGATTCAAATTAAATCCGATTTCAACTTTAATTGATTGTTTTTTAATTTTATAGCTTTATCTGTTAAATTCAACATTAGTGTTGCCAGACGTCCTGATTAATCAGGATTGTCCCGTTTTCAGAGATGTTTTCGAGTGTCCCCAAAAAAGTCTTGGGGACGGCCAAACGTCCCGATTTATATAGCAATAAATAACAATATATAGCAATAAATACTGACTTTGTACACTAACAAGCTTTAGTATTCAATACTAAAAATATTAAATTTTTTAATTTATTATTCATTCTATTTATTATATTTTTTAATTTATTATTTATTCATTAGCTTAACTGAATTTTTATATAAAGTTAATGTAATGAATGTTAATTTTTGTATTCCTATTAAATTTAGTTTATTTTTAAAAGCTTAATAAAAAATACATAGAAAATAAAAAAATTTTTAGTACTGTCCCGATTTGAGTTTTGAAAATTCTGGCAAGCCTAACATTAGATACTAATTCTTTTGATTCCATTATTTTATTAACCGCAATTACTCAAAACACTAATTGTATTCCTAATTTAATTTATTGTTAATAGGTTCTAGTCCTATCTGCTACATTTGCTAATATTCAACTCCCATCATAGTTTGGTTCAATTTATTAGTTGATAAAAGATTTAAGAAAATGTTATTGTTGCAGCGATTTAGGTTATTCCTCACTTCCAGTACCTTCATTTTGACCTTAGGGTATTGATTATGTTTATATTATGTTTAAGAGTGCCCACTGGATTACTCAATGTTAAGTATTTTAGCCGTGTATGTGGTTCATTTTAAGTAGATTTTTCTGAAGTTGGGTGTTAGAAAAATGAGCCAAAAGATACGCTCTTTGATCTCCCTCTACCACTATGAGCTAATCATTTTACGTTCAGATTCGCTGTTTACCACGGGCGAACCCTCACGGTCACAGATCCGTTGCAGATTAACTGCGCTTACACAGATCCGTTAGTTATGTATCTTTGCCCATCGCCTCCCATTCTATATAAGTTGACAAATACTTGTTTCATTTGCTAATAAAAGTATTTCATTTCTTTTCTTTTCTTTGAGTTAGCATAATGAGTAATAATGCTCGTTGAATAGAATAGCACATCTTTTCTCTGATTTACTTTGTTCTCTTTGTATTATTTAAATCTTCCTCGTGATCAGTCGCTGTCCATTGAGGGTCTTGCGTTGAGGTTCTTGGTGTAGAGATCTGACCCAGCGAACTACCATTGGCTGCGGGTGCCTCGAGACTAGTTTGGTGAAAATCATGTTGTTCACTTTCATGCATGTTTTTTAATATTGTTGGGTTATTATTATTGAAATTCGGTTCCCTCTGACTTCTCGTGTCCTTTTCGAATCAAATAAGCAAACCCAACACAGAATAATTTTATTTGCACTTTATTACAGTTACAACTCAATCCGATTTATTTCAATGTTTTGTAATCACAATTTCAATGATTTTTTTGCACCCTTCAACCACCGTATAAATTTGATTATCTTAAGGTCAGTTATCCAATGGATAATCACCCTTTCTGATAGATAACTTTGACTTTACTTGGGTTTAGATTCTTCTACTAACCTGACTACACTACTCGTTTGCTTCGACCACTGGCCATTTCGTGTTTTTCCCTTTTCCTTTTATACTCCTGCTCAGACTATTTTCAGACAATTTTCAACAACATTTGCTACATTATTAAATTATTAAAAATAATTACTTCCCACAGACCACCTTAGCCGACATTTGTCAACAACGTTTGCTCCATTACTAAATTACAAATCAGGAAATAATTACCTCTACGTAGATCAGTGGCGCCCATTTAATATTATTTAGGCCAATTTACCCTTTTATATTATTCCGTCTACACGCCGGGTTTTCCTCATCTCTTGGATTTTCCTCATCTCTCGGGCTTCCCATTAGTAATTAATTTTTTAATTAATTTCTTTTTTGTCTTATATTATTTTCTAGGGACCCCTCACTAAATTTTTATTATTATTTCTGGACTCGTCTCTCAATTTGGCGTTCAACTAAACCAATTTCCCCCGATCAATACTACTTTCGAATTTTTGTAAATTTTTTAATTAATGTTGCACTTTTATCATTTTGGTGTTTTATTGATTTTACTGTGCTTTTTCGTAATACCCCAACAATATTCAAAAATTAATGATAATAATAATTAAAATTATGATTAACAAAACTTTCATTTTTTGAATAGGAATAATTGAAGTATGATCATAGATATTTTCCCATAAATTAAGTATCATAGAAGTGAGGCTTTCATATGACTTAATCGATGGAAGGGCATTTTATAGCTGAGATATTTATTTTGTCGAACAATTAAACTTCATAAAAAATTTCCTAATAAAATAAAATTCTGAAATAATTAGTCCGTTCAATTTGTCAATTTGTAACTTATTTTGTTTTGTCTGGATTAATCGTGTATTTATAATTTTTTAAATTATTTATTTTACATTTCATTTTTGTTTATAGAATAGAATATTGATGCTTCTTTGTACTTGGCTATCAAATGGCCCTAATGCAGTCAATAAATTTATTTGTGAAGAGCACGATAATGGTTCTAATTTATCCTCTCTAATTTTGGAGGTTTCGGGAGTGGACGGTGATGAATGTGAAGTTATTATTAAAGGTCTTAGTGCGATGCTATTGGTAATATGCCTTAAAATATAATAGTCAAACTCCTAGCTTTGATCAGTAGTCATTTTGAAAACGTGAAATATATGATTCATTTTGAATAAAGAAAATCGATTTTTGAAGCAATTGAACGCTGGCTAGATATTGATGCTTTTACTGAATGCCTAAATCAAGTGACAAAATCGGAATCTTACACAAAAGCGATGCGTCATTTACATCCACAATTTAATAAACCGTCGGACTTGATTTTCGATTATGAATTTACATTGTTTCTGTTGTTCCTTTATTGCTCAAAAATATTTTTAGGAAAATTGCAATATTCTTTGGATAAGTATATTTCTGTTATAATAATAATAATATTAATAATAAAATAATAATAATGATAATGATAATAATAATAATAATAATAAATGTTGATAATAATATTGATAATGATGACCATAACAATACTGGTAATAGTAATACCAATAATCGTTATAATAATAATGATAATGACGATCGCAACAATACTGATAACAATAATATTAATAACTAAATTTATTTATTAAAATTTTTCCTTATTAGAGATTTTGTTTTCTATCTATAATTTTTATTTTAATTCATTTAGTATTAGAAATTATCACATTTTAATAAAATTTGTTGATTTATCATTATTTTTTCTTTACAACTGGAACAGTAATAACCATAATATTAATAATAATAGTCAAATTTTGTTTTACTAAATCAAATTTAACATGCAAGGTTAGGGTCGTACAATAGGTATATATACCGATTCATTTTCACATAATTTTTTAATAATTGATTTAACTCTAAAAAATTAGTTTTAATCTGGAAAAAAATCGTTTTAACCAGTGGAAGCCAGAAATTCTAGAATGTGAGTGAGAGAATCTTCGAAAACTCTCTCCACGTCGCGTCCTTGCAACCTCGAATGAGCTCTGCTTGGGCGTCGGCGTGGGGAGAGAGTTATGATGTACTATTAACGAAAACTATGATGTACTATGTGGCAATAAATGTATTTACACAAACAAATAGAGTTTCTTTTGTCGAATTTTTTCCGGCCCACAGCCGCTACAACACCACAAGTCATTAAAATCTTATACATCTATCGAACTGTGTAAGTGCGTGTATAATCGCCAATAGTTCGTGCCCGTGAAGGCTCCGGCGTGAGAACGCAGGAGCTGAAACGTCAATATCATTCTGTATAGGGGATCAGGGTGAAGGGGAAATAGTCTTTTGGCTGTTTCGTCGTCACTGAATTCCCATAAACTCGACCTAAATTATCTTCACACATGGCTAAAAATTAAAACACCAAGTAGTCCAGTGGGCACTCATTAATTATAATATAAACACAAACGCGCTTAGGATCAATTAAAGGGGAAGGTGACGAGAAACTAGATAATAAAAATCGTTGCTATAACTTTCTAACATTACGTCATAAAGAAATTTAATTAAAATCAAAACGTGGAATAAATGTAAATAATGTAAAACTCTAATATCACGTCATAAAGAAATTTAGTTAAAATCAAACCGTAGAATAAATGTAAATAATGTAAAACTCTCAAATGAAATTGAATTTCGAATTAAACCCACAATTTTAAAAAAACAAAGATGTTAAACGAAACGAAAATTCGAACCGTAATAATTCATACTACTATAATTAGCTACAAACATAAAGATCCTCGATGAATGTGGAGTTGTGAGATAAAATATAAACTGAAATCCAATGTTCGAGTTCTATATAAAAATAACAACTTCCCAGCAGTACTCTTCCACAGCCAGAGCAGTAGTTCGACAAGTAAATTCCGAAATCTTAGCCAACTAGGTAAAACCCCGACCAGGACCCCTAATATCAAATAAGCATATAAGTCTTACGACGCGATTTGAATATTTACAGTGATAAAATCTCGACCTTGAGCGAAGAGCGACTCGACGACCACAAATAGAATCAAAATTTAACGGGATAATAAAATAACATTGCGAGTTATTAACAATGAATAGATGAAATGGCTAGACGGAAAAGGTATCGAAAAATAAGATTTACCCAAAAAATTCTCCAACAGTTATACTGATAGACGATATAAAAATACGAACTTCCCGGTCAAATTTGTAAAGTCCCCAAACGCTAATCCTGAATAACTAATAACGAATAAAAATAAATAAAACGAAAGGCTCCAGAGAGATTTATTCCATGTTGGACCAGAACACAAACGGCCTTGGAAATGTTTAAATGAATCAGTAATACACACGCAAATACAACATGCAAATTTAAAATCGGACCTATAAAACACCAACTAACCATGCTAAATTAAGAGAAAGGAGAACAATTAAATATAAAATCAAGAAACATAAAAGTAAATTAAAATAATAACAAAGTGCAACAAGATCCGCACGGAATAAACATAAACATAACAGGAGAACATTAAAATTTGACCGAAATTCGACAATTTACCAAAAAATACGAAAATCCATGAAAATGGAATAAAAATCAAATAATTTGAATTGGAAACAATTCAATTAAAGAGTTAAAAAGAAAAATTGTCGAATTAAATTACAAAATAAAAAAAATTAAGAATAGAATATTCTAGAAAATCACAAGGTCAAATTTTGTTTCACTAAATCAAAAATAACACGCAAGGTTAGGGTCGTACAATAGGTATATATACTGATTCATTTTCACATTATTTTAATCGTTTAAATCGTTTTAAGCAGTTTTAATCAGTTAGAATCAGTTTAATCGGTTTTTAACCTGAAGCAGTTTTAATAATTTTATGTGAGTGAAAAAATGTTCAATGACTTTCTCCACTTCGCACCCAGATAACCTCGTGAGAGCTCTGTTTGAGGTGTCGGCGTGGGGAAAGGTTTTTATGCGATGAATGCAGTTACGAATATGTATTATGACAATTATATAAAAATAAATGATTAATCTAGCAACTTTTTGTCGAAATTTTTCCGGCCCACAGCCGCTCACGCACCACAAGTCAATAAAATCTATACACAATTCAGGCTGTGTAAGAGCAGTTTATCTGCCAATAGCCTGTGCTCGTGAAGGTTCCGGCGTGAATAACGCAGGGCCCAAAAGTCAAATCATAACCGGCATAGGGGAAATTGGGAGGAGGGGAAGTAGTCTTTTGGCTGCTCCTCCACCGCCCATTTTCCTATAATTTCGACCTAAAATTTTTATTTCATATATCGGCCAAAATCATAAGCATTGAGTAGCTCGGTGAGCACTCTTAAAATCTTAATATAAATACAATCATCCTAAGATCAAATTGAAGGGGAAGAAGTGAGGAAGTAGAATCCGGCAATCGTTATTATGTCTTAAATATTTCGAATTAAAACTAAAATGATGATAATGGGTAATTAGAACTAAAATTTAGCTGACATAAACTTGAACTGCGACAAAAATGAACTATGAACTAGATAATCAGGCAGACCCGAATTTGGTTATTAGTAAATTTAACACCAACTAGCAGTATCAATTAAAGAGCGTACGAATAATATTAACATATAGATTTTATTATTAATAAATAACTACCTTATTGGTAAATTCAAACTCCCGCAAAGCACTTAAAATAGTTTTTCGTTCCGCTAAATAATAAATCTACCCAATATGCACGATCAACCCTAATCCCTAATGGAACAATATAACCCTACCCAAGCACAATCATAGTAACATTTTAAATAAATTTCCCAAATAAAAACTAACCACTAGCCAGACCAATAAGAAAAAATAAAATAACACAAAATCAAAATTCGTATCAGAATAAAAAACCAAAATCGCATTTAATTATCGATGATGTTACGTCTGGACATACCATGAGGATGTAGAACAATACATAAAACTCGCATAATTTTCCATTCATTAGAGAAAGGTCAAGTTGACTCCGAATCAAACCAACTAAGGAGCAGATTGGAAGATGTACATTTGAAATCCACTTGTGACCAGTCGATGGGAAATCCCATAAAACAGTTTCGATAAGAATCCAGGCGAATATCACTACAGGGGTATACATGCGTTCGAACCATAAAAGTAATATCCGGCATTAATTTCATTCAGCGGGGAATAATAAGCTTATGAGGCGATGGAGGCTAATAAATTCAATAGGATCGTGAACTAAACCTTTAAGATGAATGAGATTTTAATCTTTAAAATAATACCAAAACTAACCAAAGATTTAAATCGTACAAGTATAAATCTGAAATCCAATAGTAAACCAATACTGAACTATCCGATAAATTGAAACCAAATAAAATAAAATCCATATGACCATGAATAAACCATAGACGTGGCAAGGAGTACAAAATCTCACCCAAAATCGATTAACGAGATAGAAAATGAACACGTGGCGAAAAATCACCCGACGCAAATCGATTTTCAGTGTAGGAATAGGATAGGAAAAAACTGCAAACACACGCTCTCAGACTAGGTTAGAAAATGAGATATAAATTAGCCGACTGACGACAATCTGTCAGAAAAATTCCGATCATGAATTCACTAAATAACGGAAAACCAAACAGTCAACGAAACAGAAATCGCTCCCCACACTATCCAAATGAAATCACTATGGAGCGAAAAATGGACGCACAAAATGGTAAAGATTTGTGGTTACTGATATAATATTGATTTTGATAAAATTATTTTTTTATGAACTTTGATTGTTCTGTCTACAGGGAGAAATACCAATCAAGTGGAATCACGATAAGAAAGGTCCTCCCTAGCAGAAAACTTCACAATAATCAAAACCCCAATCTCATGAATTGTTTTTCGATGAAAAATAAATAAAATACGTTCACTTGAACTTCGATTACAATAAACTAGTTCGAATAATTCAAACAATACATTCATTTAAATAAGCAAATCACCAGCTCTCACACTAGTTCGCGAATAATGCCGGCCTCATGAAATTTTGTACGAAATAAATGGTTTTTCATTCGAAAGAGTCCTGGTAGATTAAACGCGTGCGGCGACTAGCCCATTGACAAATTGCCAGTACCAGTGTCATGCAATGAACGATGCCTATGAATTCTTTAATTTGAGTCGTAATCAGTCCGTCACCCTGCACCATGCCGAATGAAGCCGCGTTTAAGCAAATATTTACCTCACTAGGACCATTTATGTTCAACGGTTACATGCATCAGACGCCCGAGAGTCACAGCTGATTTCTAAAATTATCCTAAATATTAGACAAAGTGCCATAGCTTTTTACCCAGTCGACTAATCTCTCGACCAGAATTACCCTTGAAAATGTAAAACATTCTCTATGAGATCATATACGTTTTAATTAATGATATTTGACTCATGTCGCCTTATTTGGACAACGTGATAGATCCAATGAGTTGTAGACCCGGACAGCTTACAATTTGATAACCACACAGACACCCCAAACGTAACCCCCACCAGATCGTTTAGACGTTTGAATTCGACCCATATTATTATTGTATTACCATATACAATTAACTCTTTTACTCATTAGTTATTTACGAATTTAATCGCATTTCGTTTTAACAGATTCCTGGGTGGATGAATCCAGAATAACAATGAGATTCCCATCTTACGCCGCCGCAAAATGTAGACAGGCGATGTGGGATGCGGGATACTCAATTTTCCCAGTCCGAGAATCAAGGTTCGAAAAGCAAGGTAGAACAGAAGACATCAAACTGCCGTATGTGACAATTAAACGAGAGCCTGGACGAAACCCGGCTCGCGAGCTCCGAAGTCAGGCGGAAGAACTATTAGCACGCCTAGAAGCCCATCAGGAGAGGACTAACCAACAAGTGAAGAGAGCTCGGCAGCAACTACGGCAAATTAATGAAGATATCGCGGAGGGTCTGATTCCGAGCACGGATGGGTATGCCCCTCCTTACGGCATCTCATTCGAGCTCGATGATCCTAGAGTGAACCGCCCAATTCCACCAATGACCGTATCAATGCCCAAGAAAATCCTTCCGAAGGAGATGAGGTCCACAATGAGAGAACACGGAACGGAGAGAGAACATTCATACGCACGAAGACAAACTAGACCGTACTCGGAAAATTATCATGCACAATCCCGTTTTAATTGAATTTGATGAATAAATTGTTTGGAATTTATTGCTTTACTTTCCTGCATCTAGGTTTCCGACGGTTTTCACATAATATACTCCTATAGACATTTTTTTAATTAAAGTTAATGATAAATGAATGCTATATTTAATCAAAGAAATCCATTGATGGTTGTTTATTGTAGAAATGGATCCGAATGCGATATTGAATGCAGCTCTAAAAAATGCCCAGAAGGAGAATACAGATCTCCACCGACAGCTGCTGGAATTAGTTAGAGAAATTCAGTGCGTAAAATCAACGTGGGTGGAGCCCTCTAAAGCGAAGATCCTGTACCAACGAACAACCGCCGTCCAACGGGATGGGCTGAGAAAAAGCGGTTGACGCAGGCCATGAAGACGCAGATCCGTGGGCTAGAAGTAGCGCTAGCGGCCTGCCAAGAAGGCCAAGCCGTCATATATCCCCTAGTTTTCGCACCGGCCCAACTGGCGTATCATGACGCCACCAGCACATCTAAACCGGTGATAAAATCACCTCAACGGCGTCCAGGAAAAATCGAGCGGGCGAGACAACGAGCAATGAGGTCGACAGAGCAGAAAAAATGAAAAACTGATATCATAATAAATGGGTTTTTTTTGTTGTTGAAATATTCGTACACTTGTTAAGATTTATTAATGTTCTACGCAAAAACGATAATGATTAAATCAGAGAAAGAGACAACGAATTGTACTTACAAGCGAAAGAGACCGGAAATAGAAATTCCACACAATCCTTCAATCGGTGGTGCATTGAACCCGCTATGAGGTCGGGCCTTAGCAGTTCCTATATGGCGCTCACCTTTGGCGATCCCATAACCAGTGGTTGCATTACCAACGTTGCTTGGCAACGGGTAACCATTGGGGGAGAGTCAATAATTTTCATATTGGGTCAAGGTTAATTGACATCACCCTACAAAAACCCCACATCCATAACGTTCGTTGGTAAAAATTAATCACAAACATCATAACTAAACAGAATGCCACACGAAGGAGTTTTCCAAAACTTCTCCGTGCACCGACCATCGACGATAGTATAGTATCTTCGTCTTGAGTTCCAATAGTCGCTGCGAACAGTGTCCTTCGACGCTGATTAATGGAAGTAGTTGATGCGAGGTATACAATGATAAGCACGGACAGCGGAGGCCGATAGATCGAAAACATAAAAATCTAAAGACAATAGTTTAGCACAGGGTTTCTTAACCGGTGAGGTATACCTCCCTTGGGGAGGTATACTAATGTGTTGAGGGAGGTATGAGATTTTGTTTTCACATAAATTTTTCATATAAATAAATTTTGTCAACATGAAATTTAATATAAAATATAATTTTTTATATCAGTATGAATTAAATATGATTTTTTTTATAAATATATATTAAAATGGTAAAAATAAAATAATATATGTAATGTTGGTATACCACTAATTATGTTTCTTATCTTTTCTTAAAATAAATTAATTATGCTGGAGGTGAGAACATAAAATTAAATATTAGGTGAGGTATGAAGTATAAAAGGTTAAGAACCCCTGGTTTAGCGTATTAAAATAATTGTGTATGCCTATACCTGAAATAATCCAGAAGAAATAGCCAAGGTTCACTTCGGATTCCGGTTCATGAGGATAGGACCGTTGACGAGTAGCGACTCTGCCCACGCGAGCCCTAAACTGACAATCCAAATGGCCAGTGATGAATAAACTAAAGTCAACAGTGATGAATTTAACCTCGAAAAAAAATTAATTTTGACCAACAGAATAGGTATCTGATTTATAAGTACCAAATTTGACATTTTCCGAGAGTGGATCGATCAACACAAGCCAAAATCCACCAAGGCAAATCACACCCATGCAGGTAGGAGTGAGAATGTGGTTACACACGACTTTTGATAGTGGCATGTAGGACGATAGAAAAACTTGACCCAAGCACGCACACATACTCGCGATCGATAATTTTCTACACGGCGACAGCCAGATTAGGTGTGCGGATTTGTGGAATTTCCTGCCCTGGCATGCACACAGCCAATATATAATCCGGCGTGACTTAGGCTTGACTAGTCAACATTAGAAATGTCTAGAAGAAATGTGCAAGTCCCGATAGAGTTTCCAGAGCAAAATAGAGGAGAATCTGCAACCACGAGTGCTAATCGGACTCAACATGAGAGTAAAGATTTTAAGAATTCATTTAACCATCTCGTTAATCGACCTATTTGAGTGCTATCACCCAGGACCACTGCCGCGACCTCGTGCACGATGAAGGCCCACCAACCAGATATATCAACAGATTTCACCCACTGCTGTCATTTGGCCGATTCGAAATTTTTAATTAAGTTAAAACGAGTCATTGTCCAATTACTGATTGTACAGTATTTAAATTCAAACCAAATGAACAAACCTCAAGGACCATTAGATAACAACCAACCGTTCTTATCAACCATCACCGTAGGAACCTAGCATCATGTACGCAGGTCGTTGACAGGGAGCCGGTGGAAACGAAGCTACAGTATTATTTAAAATAAACCAGTAGACCTAAGAGAAGTTCTGTCAGATCCACACTTCACCAGAAATCTGTAACTCAAATTAATGAATGCATACGCTGATTGTTGTTTTGAGGAGTCTATTTCAATTATGTCTATTTCAATTATAGAGGTTGCTCCTCTAAATTTTAGTAATTTTAAATGGATCTTTATTAAAGAAATTACCTGGATTGGTTAAAGTTGAGGTTATATCTTTAATTTTTGGTAAATTAAATGAATCTTTGGTAAAGAAATTTCTTAAATTAATTAAAGCGGAGGCTATATCTTTAAATTTTAGTAAATCACATTAAATAAATCTTTATTAAAGAAATTACTTGAGTTAATTAAAGTTGATATTAAATAAAATACCTCTGATTCAATTATTATACTTTTGTTAGGTAAAAGATGGAATTACGTAAGGTCGATACTAAATGAAGTCCTTGCGAATTAATTACATTTTTTCTAAAGGTGATGTGGATTTGACTGAATCTCACGTTAACTAGAAGTTTGGAGAACTAACCAAATCTTTTACAAATGACCCAGCGGTCTTCGGAATTCCTACAACAGTTATAACTAGATAATCATTACTTGAAATCGGAATTTACTTAAAGTGTTCAGATTGAATACTCCGTTGATTTTGACAGTAGTCATAGAGACAAATTCACTAGTAAAAACAATAAATTCATTATTTTATAGTGCATTAATTTATGTCATGAACTAAACTAGAAATTTATTATCTTATCGTACTTTAATTTATTCGATAAATTAAATTAAAAATTCATCATTTTAACTTATATTATTTTATTTCATGAATTAAATTGGAAGTTCATCATTTTATTCCCTTGTATTTTATAAACCAAATTAGAAATTTATTATCTTCTATTATTTTATTTTTATTCCATCAACTAAATTAGAAAATTAGTTAGTGTATTTTATCGTATTTTATTTCATAAACTAGATTAGAAATTAGCTATGTTACTGATTTTCTTTAGCTTATTTCGTAAACCACCTTAGGAATTTATTTATATTATTTTAATATATTTTATAAACGAAATTATAAATGTCGACAATCAACAATAAAAGAACTATCATCAGAAATCTTTCGCGAACACTAAGTCAGATATAAGTTATAGATTTGATAACTAATAATTAGAGACACAAACTGAATTAAAGCTAACTAGCAGCGACAATGTATTCGGGGAAAAACCTCATAGAACCGTGCCAAAATTAAACTCCTGATCTCTGTCAACGAGCTGCGTGAACTGAATAGTCCCCTTAAGGCTACGGTGTCCAGAATTCTCAACATTACATAAACCGGCCGCAACCAACCTAGTTAAACCATTATACTCAACGCCTAAGCTAATTCCCAAAACTAAAAATAAAGCGTAAATTTCCATTCATGCATTTAATGCTCCTTTTAATTCTAGAAAACTCGTAAATTGATGCATCCCGAGTAATAGCCCGATTCCCCGCTCACTCGGCTGCCAGGTGTAGGCAGGCGATGTGGGACGCGGGATTTTCCGTTTCTCCAGTACGCGAGACAAGATCCAGCACACAAAGCGTCTCGGACGGGATCGACCTTCCGTTCGTGGCTATCAAAAGAGAGCCAGGACGTAACCCGGCTACGGAGATGCGGGGCCATGCCGAATATTTACTAGCGCGTCTCAAAGCTCATCAAGAGGAGACGAATAGACAAGTGGAACAAGCCAGACGGTACTTGAGACGGATAAATGTGGATATCGCGGCGGGCAGGATACCCAGCACTGACGGGTATGCCCCGTGATACAACGTTTCCTACGAGCTAGACGATCCAAAACTACAAGAGCGGATGGTGGACATGAATGTGGTGATTCCTCGACGTATCTTGCCAAGGGAGATGCAAGATGAAGGAAGGCCTACAGAAACTCACCACGACCACACATACGCAAAGGAGCGATATAGCAAGAAAAGGAGGTAGAAACTCTATGGGTTGTTCTAATGTGCATGTCTTGAACAAAAACTTTGGATTAAACCTTGTTGTTTTCGCGATCCAGTATCTTGTTATTAAATCTCTCGAAATAAATCTTGTGTTTTTTCGGATTTCACTATTTTTTTATCGAATCTCGGGGTAAGAAATAACCATTTTATGGCAACTGAGAGACAAATTATATTAATAGGACGATAGATTTCCCACAACTGTAATACCAGGTCTAATTAAAAATTTATTATTTTAGAAATGAAGTTACGACAATTCTCTATCCTACAACAGGAGCTGGATAAGGCCCATGCCACCAACCTGGAACTACAGCAACAGCTCCTGCAGATTACCAGGGAGATCCAACAGGTCAAGGGGACATGGATCGAACCAAAGCGGGTAAAAGACATTTACCAGAAGATGGAGGCGGCGCAAAAGGGGTAGGCTGAAGAACGACAGCTCACCCAAAGCCAAAAAAACGCAGATCAAGGGGTTAGAGACCGCACTGTCGGCGTGCCAAGAGGGCGCGACAGTGACTTATCACTTAGTGTTTGCCCCAGCGCAACTGGCCTATCGTGAGGCGGCATCTCTATCCACATCCAAGGACAAACCAAACAAGCACCGACCAGGTAGATCTTAACGCGCAAAACGTCGTGCGGCTCAAGTTCGAGATGTGAAATCTTAATCATAGACATCACTCTGTATTATTTATTAAATGTTTTGAGAATAGTGTTCATAGCGTTACTTGATACAACTCGAATAGAATATTCCAAATTAGAAATCAGAGACGAACACAGAAATGAAAATATTTTAGTGAGGGGACCAGAGAAAGAAAACTGCACGTATACCTTCTAACGGTAGTGCGTTGAACCCAGTTTGAGGTCGGGCCAGAGCAGTTCCAAAATGGCGCTCACCTTTGGCGATCTCAAAACCGATGGTTACATTACCAACGTTGCTTAGTGACGGGTTACCATTGGGGGCAAGAAAATATTTACATCTGGGGTCAAGGTCGTAAAAACCATAAACATCACAACAGGTCTGATTTTAAATCTGCGTTGCTGTATTTTCTTGCTATTTCCGATCCATTTAAATAAATCCTTGTGTTGGTCCAACAAATAATATAAAGAAAAATACATTATATAATTTATATTAAAGCAACCATAAGGCTTGCCCTGCTATGTAATATAATATCTCATTATGTTGGGTTTCTGGGTGTTGATATTTTGAAACTATATGGATGTTACCCAGGCAACCCCATACAAATATCTTTTGCTTACCACTCGGCACCCGTTGCAAAGCAACGTTGGAACTGTGTTTGAGTGGGTGGATCGTCCACAAAAGTTAGCGCTATTGCTAATGCTATAATTGACCGAACCATCCTGGGTCCAACGAGCTGCCGATAGAAGGCCTATGCTCGCTTTCGCTTTTTAGGTCTCATTATTCTCCTATCTCCTTCAAATGTTAATCCATGCTGTTATCTCATTTATCCTTACGTCTATTCCCATAGTCCTACTTATCGTTGTCCGTGTTGATGATTTTGCTATGGTATGTAAACTTTTTGTTATGTAAGTATCCACACAGTATCTCTGTTACCCTTATCTCTATTATAACTACAATGTTCACTATTATTATTACTAGCATTATCATTGTTGCTATTATATATATTACCTTTATTAATCGTTACTACTATTACATTTATTATTATTCTTATTACTATAATTACCATTATATTTATTATTATTACTACTATTAATATTATTACTATTATTACTATCATAATTATTATCATTATCATTATAAGTACCATGATCATTATTATTATTATTATTATTATTATTATCCTCATTATTATTGTAATTATTATTATTGTAATTACCATTATCCTTACCATTATCATTATTATTATTAAATTTTTGTGTAGAGATTCGTCCTTTTTCCTCGGCTTAAAAAAATATACTTTCCTTAGATAAAAATTTAGCCGTAATCCATCCTTATTTTACAGTTTTCGACAAAGTATTTTCCTTGAGTCGAAAATTTTTATCATCGTACCGTCCTTATTTTGCAGTTTTATAAGGATATTATACTAACAATTGAGCAACATTCCACTTTTACTTTACTATTTTCTATAAGTATTTTAATTGATTCAGAAAATTTGAGCAGCGTTCCGCCCAGATTTACCGTCTCAACTCTAATTAATTTATTTACTTCTTAGATATTATTTAAATTTTCTCTCTTCACAATTTAGGTCGTTCGGATTAATCTTTTTCCGATGGCTATTCATTTTAACTGTTGCAACGATTTCGCAATTTTTCCCGCTACCCTTTTCCTCTCTTTGTCCTTAAGATCTATGTATGTTCATATTATATTTAATGAGTGCCCACTGGACTACTCGGTGTTAGTGATTTTGAGCCGAAGGTTGTTAAAACGTTTATGTCGATTTTATCGAAAATAAGTGCACGAAAGTTGAGCCAAAAGACCCACTCTCAAGCTAACCTCTTTCGCTATTTAATTCAATGATTTGACGTTTGGGTTTCTGCGTTCTCACACCGGAACCTTCACGGGCACGACTGTTGGCGGACTTACACTGCACTTACACAATTCGACTGTTATGTGTAATTTTACTTCCTTGCTTTATGTTTGGCTGTGGGCCGAAAAAGAAATAAATAAATATTACCGTACCAATCGGGTAAAAGTCTCAAATGCATAAAACCGTTTATTCATATGTCGAAGTTCATAAATATACATATGGCATCATGATTCATTGTTCATAAATGAGAGAATTAACATCTTTCATTGCTTCATCATAGAGCATTTGATCAATGTGTCAATAAATTCGCAAATCATCCACTCTCATAGCTCCTAATTGTCAGTGTATAGCAACTGAAAGTTTTCGTGTCCAAGCAAAACACCTACTAGTGTTAATTGCCTGAATGCACGGCTAACAGCTGCAATGCACATCAACTTACTTTAGACTAATTTTTTTCTCCGAAAAATAAGACTGAAAATTTGTGAAAACACATCAGTATATATACCTATAATTTGGCCTTAACCTTGCGTGTTAATTTTACTGCGAATAAACAAAATTCGACCTTGAAATTATTTGTGTTATCTAAATTAAATTTTTATTAATTTCTAAATTTAAATTGGCAATTTATTTTTAACATTTTTAATTAAATTTATTCAGCCAAAAATATTTTATTTTGATTCATTTAATTCATTAATTTTTACTTTTATATAAATTGTCATTTTTTGGTCAAATCTTCTTGTTATTATGTTATTTTTTATGTAGATTTCGTGCGGTTCTTGACGCATTTTGTATTTATTTTATTTTACTTTTATGTTTTTGATTTTATATTTATTTATATTCTCTCAGATTTTAAAATGTTTGGTTGGTGTTTTATGTTATATTTTAAGTTATCTTGGTGCTGGGTTTTCGTGCTGTATTAATGATGCATTTGGTGGGTTACAGGGTTTCGAATCTTGCTTATCCTTCTAGTTGCCCCAGTAACGCCATACAAAATGATTCTCATCGCCACTTGGCACCCGTTGCTAGGCAACGTTGGTAATGTGTTCAAGTGGTGGATTGCCCGCAAAAATTGAGTATCATTGCTAGTACTGTAATTGCTCGGACAATCCTCGGGTTCACGAGCTGTCGATAGAAGACCTGTGCTCGCTTAGCTCTGTCCCTTGTAGAAATTCTAGATCAGGTTCTTAAGTGACTGTGGAAAACTAAGACGTGAATAAGAATGTTTATGACGACGCTGGCATACAATTATATTAAAGAAACAACTCAACTAAGGCTAAAACTACTCCATTTGATTCAACCACGTGTGTAACATTTACTACTTGACGTTTTGAAGTTGGGTTGCGCGACGTCGGGCACGTTCCTTGCGTCCCGGTCGACGATTATTAGTTGGAGGGATAGGTTGCTCTGCTGGCTTGGTGGTTTTCTGCGGCACTTGGGTTGGGGCGAAGATGAGCGGATAAGTTACCGCTTCCCCTTCCCGGCAGACTGCTAGGGCGACTTCGAGTCCCCGAATTTGAGTGCGCAGGCTCTGGTTGAGCTGCCGCTCTTCTTCCCAGCCTTTCTGGGCCGCCGTGAGTCGGTGGTAAATCGCTTTTGTTTTTGCGGGATCCGTCCATGTTGCTTTCATCTGCTGCATTTCGCGGGTCAACTGAATAATCTGAGTGAGTAAATCCGCATTTGACTGTCTTGCATGGTCCAGTTCAGATTGTAGGATTTGTAAGGAAGACATCACTATAATCAAATAGATTATTTTAATTCACTATGGATTAAGTCAGATAATCATTTATCTCATTAAACAAAATCACGAATAATTCTAGCTATAAAAAGAAGTAACACATAAATTTCTAATATTTTAAATCAGTTACTACATAAAGTCTATCATTGTTGATTTCATTCTTCGGGACAATATCTCTTCAGGCTTCGTTTGAGGGCCTCCACTGTATAGGGTCGTCGGGGTATCACGGACTGGGCGAGGTGGGTAGGCGACTGCAATACGCCCGGCAAGGATGTCTTCCACCACGTTCGCAAGATACATCCTTGCCTTAACCACCTGTAAATCTACCTGCTCCTGCACCCTTTCCCATTGGGTGAGGAGGTTCCGAGCATTGGGTACTGCCGCTGGGTACTGCTGCCCGTCGAGTCCGTACGGATCACTTGTTAGACCCAGTAACCTCCAAGTCGTGGGGTAAGGCCATTGATGTTGAATCTTCTGAAAAATCTCCACCTTTGGGGGGTGATCCTTTCCGAGGTTGCTTATCGGATATTGGTGTGTCGTTCCGTTTGAGTGGCATTTTCTCTTCTGAAAAGGCATCAAGGTCAACTACTTGCATATATAGGGTGAAAACAGCTCATGTAGCTAGTTTACTCGGGTCGTGTACTTGACTCCCTATTGTTCTAATGGCAGGTCGAAAATGTTGTCATGATCATATTTAATTAATTTATCTGCTTTACGTACGAATCAATTAATGGATGCCTGTACTATTTGCCATTAGATTTATCAAACTTTAAACTTATCGAATTCTATTAGCGTCACTTTCTGTCGTAACTTTTGTGAAACGGGTGAGCGGTTTATCTACAAGTTTTACGGACCTGGCTCTTTGGTGTGTACTCCTTTATAGGGTGAGGTATAATATAATTAATCATATGGGTGAGATAACCCTGATATTTAATTCATTTGACATATACATATTAACATTAAAATATTACATGTTAGATAGTAGGCGGATAATCGTGGATTGACCTAAGAGAATTTGTAAATTGATTTAAAGTTTGTTTAACAATTTCATTTACGGTTAATCGAACTTTAAGATCTAGACCGGATATTGATCCGAAGTAATTTAGTCGTGCGTGGGCGTATTATGGTGAGTGAACGATTTCCGGCGGATCTTGCCGTTGTAACCTAAGCGGTTGACTAAAGGTGATTTACATTGTTTACATCCGGTGATTGTATTATTCGTGTCGTATTTTCAGAATTACTGGTCAACTGTTTCGCCTACACTCGATTATCTCAATTCTGGTAAGTTATTTCGTTGATTAGTTTGAATGTACTTTACTAGCCAATTTTAGGAAAACTTCTACGCTTACCGAGGCTTCCAAGTAGATGCGATACCCTTCTGTTGGAATAATTTCGCTATGTGGAATTTCATTTGTTCAATAATGTGATATTAATACAAATTCACTCTTATCTTAAGCTTTGGTTTTTCCAATTCTATTAATTTGATTTACGTAATAATTCGTTCGTTTTATCTTTAATCAGTTTGCTGTAATTCCCTAATTTATAATAATAAAAGAAAACCTTTTCCAAATCTGTGAATTTATTTCAGTTCTAACTAAGGGGTCGTGTTATTGGTGATGTATTCTGATGTCCATCATTCAAATCGCTAATAGTTTTCCCTAAGGCTATCTGGTTCAACTATTACTTTAATCCGCGAAATTATTTTAATACTAATTAAATCCGTGAATCCAGTTCTACTTTAAGTTACATCGAAAATTACTTGATTTTTTCCAAGGAGACTATCTTACAGTTACGCATTCCTAACTTTAATCTATGAATTACTTTAGTCAACGAATTTATATTTATCCTTAATCGATACTTTACTTTACTAAAAAACTAGGTTATCTTGGTTTTACTCAATAGCTATTTGAACTAATTTAATCATTTTAATTGTTACCAATAAATTGATTAAATTTAATCAACGATATATTTATTTTTGTTCATTTTATTTTTAATCAATAATTTAATCTAAACACTTGATTTTACTCAATCACCTCTTCAATTTTATCAAATGAATTATAAGTGAATTACGTGTCGTTACATTAATTTTAATCAACAAGTTAACTAAGGGATCCCCTACTATTATTCGAGAATTACTTTACTTTTAATCGATACATTTCATTATTTGAGATCAATGAATTCGATTCTTAATTGCTTTCATTTTTATCGGGGTTGATTTTTGATTAGATCCATGCATTACTCGTTCCTACTCAAGGATTAGATTAATTTTATTGGAACGAATTACAATAATTTAATGGATGAAATAATTTGCCATTGCCCTAATTTTAATCAATAGTCTACGATCATTTAAATTATGAATTATCTTTACCTGTAATTTTAAGCTATAAAACACTTCACTTTTCTTTATCTACAATCAATGATTACTTTAATTTTATCAATAATCGCAATTTAAATCGAATTTAATGATTTCCAATAAATTTTATCTATTTCAAAATATTAATCCAAAATAGCTATAACAACGATTTCAGTTAATTTAATCCAAGTACCCTTTCCCTTTAATAGGCCTTAGACGCATATTGTGTTTATATTATATTTACTGAGTGCCCACTGGACTACTCGGTGTGATGATTTTAAGCCGTATGTAATATAAATTTAGGTCGATTTTACAGAATTGAGAAACGAGGAAGCAGCCAGAGACTTCTTCCTTATTTCTCGCTTCAGCTATAGGGATAAATATTGACGTTACGACCGCTGCGTTGCGCACGCTGAGTCTTCATGAGTACATATCATTGGCGATTTTCGCGCGCTTACATGCATCTGTACTATGTAGATTTTGCTTTCTTGCGTTATGTATTGGCTCTGGGCCGGAAAAATTTCGACAGTTTAGTTTAGTTTATGAAAATATATATATAAAACAATTTATGTGTATCAATAATATTTATTAATTATAAACAAAAATAACATAATTACCCTTAGACCATTCCATAAAATTGCATAAAATATAATATCATAAAATAAAGACATAAATGCCTCTCTCCCCACGTCGACGCCAAGCAGAGCTCTACCGAGATGCAATGGACGTGACGTGGAAAGAGGGTTCTAACATAAATATTTCTCACCTAAAATCAGTTGAATTAGTTCAAAATAGGTTGAAAATAAGGTTTTAAAACTGGCTAAAATAGCTTGAAAACGATTAAGATTTTCAAAATGGTTTGAAAAATGGTTTCAAAATGGTTTGAAAAATGGTTCTATAATTGGTTAAGTTAAATGTGAAAATGGATCAGTATTTATACCTATTTTTCTCGCGTGTGAAATTTGATGCAGTAAAACAAAATTCGACCTTGTTATTTTCTAGTAAATTCTATTCTTTAATTTTATTATTTTTTGATTTATTTTTATAATTTTTTATTTAAGATTTTTATTGAATTATTACTAATTCAAATTTTTCGATTTAAATTTCATTTTAATGAACTTTTATTAATTTTTTCCATTTTGTCGAATTTGTTGTGTTTTATTGTTATATTTGTGTTGGTATCGTGCGGATCTTGGTGCGTTTTGTTATTATTTTAATTTATTTTTATGTTTATTAATTTATTTTTTTAATTCCCTTTTTTCTCATAATTTATAGGGTTTAATTGGTGTTTAATAGGTTTATTTAAATTTGCATGTTATGTTTGCATGTGTGTTACTGATCCATTAAAACATTCTTCAAGGCCGTTTACGTTGTGGCCCAACACATTTAAACAATTCTCAATTCTATTTGTGTTCTGGCCCAACAATTAGATATGATTAATTTTTAAAAATTATTGGACATATATATATATATATATATATATATATATATATATATATATATATATATATATAGTAATTTCGGTTTATGCTGTATTGGATAAATGCATTTTCTTAAAATAATTATATAAATTGATATATAACTTTTGATCGGATAATTTTTTTAAACAAAGAGTAGTGTGTATCTCTCTGGTAAATATCTAATGAGATTACTCCGATAGCGCTTCTTCTTTCATTTATATATTTTATAAGTATGGGTATTCATCCAAATTATTATTATTATTGTCAGTAATATTATACTAAATATTATAAAATAAAATACCCATCTCTTATATAAAGGATTCGGTTGAGAGTGATATAAGAGATGGGTATTTTATGTTATAATACTTTTTAAACAAAACTAATAAATTATCATCTGAAAAAAGACATCTTAAAATTTAACTATTGAAAGAGATGTCAATTATTTTTCATTTACTCCAATGTTTTACAACTGCCGTGCCACCAGAATTTTTAAATCTCAGAAATGGATTAAAATTTTTGGTGACACATCGGTTGTCCAACACTGGTGTTAATGAAAAACGATTAACATCTCTTTCAATAGTGAAATTTTAAGATGTCTTTTTTTCTGATGATAATTTAATATTTTTGTTTAAAATATAAGTAAAGCTTTAATTAAAATGCATTTTATCTTACTATTTAAAAGATTTTAAAATATAATGATTTATCTTGTTTAAATTTAATAATAAAATTTTGTTAAGTTTATAAGAGGTTAAGTAAAAATAACGCTGCAGCTTTTTTGAGGGGGCAATTTCTTAACCTTATTATTTTTGGAGAAGTTTTTTATTCGGGGATTACTTATTTCAATTAAAATGTAATTTTAACTCGGTGAATAAGTTTTAAAATAATCTGTTAGTGGTGATTATTTTTATCTAATCCCAGTTGAAGCATAGCATACTTAACTTAATTTTAAATAATTTTTTTTGTAAATTCAGTACCAAAATGATATAAGTATTTTTAAAATATGTATTACCTTTAAAATTATTAATTTATGATTATTTTCAATCATGATAGAGCGTCAAAATTTAAATTGATGATTTTAAAAATGGAAGTCATGTTAAATTTATATTCTTACAAATCTAGTTAAAAAATTATTTAATCAGTTTAAAAAAATCATTTTTAACGATTTCAAAACTTAATCACACAAACCTTTTGATATATTTTTCAAATGTGATGTTCCACTTGATATACACTTAATAATAAAAGTTGTTTAAATATACTGTTTGCATTATAGAATTTTATTTTATATATATTGTAGTTGAACTATGGATACATCTGACTTTAAGCTTTTTAATAAATGGAGCACTGATGATGTTCACACTACCGATCTATCATTAACCGTAATTTATTTTTTTTACTAATTATTATAGTTTATTAACATTTTAGGATTATATTAATTATAGTGGCAAGTATGCAAAAATAATTCCTCATTCTGCTGGTCGTTATCAAACCAAACGATTTAGAAAGGCACAATGCCCGATTGTTGAAAGATTCGCATGTTCTTTAATGATGCATGGTAGAAATAATGGAAAAAAGATTAAGGCAAATAATATTATAAAACATGCATTTGAATTAATGCATTTGATGACTGGTGAAGTATGTATTTAAAAAAATTTATTTATTTATTATATAATGATGAGATTGTCTCGTTCGTATGAAATATATGAATAATATAGGACAACTGATATATAAATGTATTTTGATAGATCATTATTTATAAAGTCACTGGTTAAATCTAAGTAAATTTAGAATCCCATTCAAACCATGATTAATGCCATTTCAAACAGTGGTGCTCGAGAAGATTCTACAAGAATTGGTCGCGGTGGAGCTGTGAAAAGACAGGCTGTTGATGTATCACCTCTGAGGCGAGTTAACAAAGCAATTTCACTGCTTTGTACCGGATCAAGAGAAGCTTCATTCCGAAACACTAAAACTATTGCCGAATGTCTTAGTGATGAATTAATTAACGCATCTAAGGGAAGTTCAAATTCTTATGCCATTAAAAAGAAAGATGAACTTGAAAGAGTTGCAAAATCTAATCGTTAATCATAGTTAATTAATAAATCTTGGATGAATTAATTAATTTTTATTTAATGAAAATATTTCTTGTTTTGGTCAACTATGCTGATGGGTTTAAGGAATTTGATATATTAAAAATTATAACAAATATATAATTATTACGTAACATTATTTGTTATATAACCATGTATAGATTGTTATTAGATGTTTAAAATGAAAATCCTTTTAGGAATATACGAGCAATATGAAATTTATGCATATAAATAGTAAAAATTTAAAAAATACCAAATGACAGAACGAAATTTGTTTTAATGCACCAATAAAACAAACAAGCGCCAAGTATCACAAACTAAATTGAAGATAAGCTAAATACTTAACATTGAAATGGTTCATAAATGATAATAATTAAAATTTTATCAACCGAAGTGCCATATTCGAAACGGTTATTTTTTGTAAATGAAAGAACATAATCGAAATTAGTACATAATTTATGACTTTAATCGACAAATGAAAGAGTAATAAATAAATCAAGTTTAGAAAAATATTATTAAAAGAATACAAAGTTCGTCAATGAAATGTTAACTAGTCAACTGAGTTAAATATAGACATAACATTCAATTTCTGAAAATTGTTTCTCTAATGTTTGGCAGGACAAGGTTTCAATGGTACATGTCATCGCTAAATAATTAACAATATCTCGTCAGTGTTTCTTTGGTGTTTTCCTTAGACGTTTCCATCTCGATAAGATCTTCAGTGGCAGAAAGCAGCTAATGTTTGGCGTGCAGTCGGTTCGTATTGAGGTCGAATTGTGTGGGGTGAACTATCTTACACACTTATTTTGCGAATCTTCATTTCAATCTCATGAGATAAGACTAATTCTTTGTAGTATTGTCGATGATGTAGGTTCTTTGCGGCTTCCGGGAACATCCGTGTCTCTTCCCTGCATCGACATCAGTGCACCATTGATTGTCAAAGTATTTCTTCGTGATATTTGGAAGCATCTCGCCTGAAAATTGAAATCGGCTGGTTTTATAATAGGTATTAATCAATTTAGTTTACGTTGTGTTAATGTTACCACTCGAGGGAATAGTTTTTATATTTTATGAATACCGCGTGTTTTTATCATTTCGTAATTAGTATCCATGGTGGCAAAGTCTAGGTTCGTCAATTAATTTACTTCTATATCTAATTAGGATTCAAACCTGTTCTATTTGAGTGTAGAGAACTAATGTGACGCTTATATTTTGTGGTAATGATATTCGTTATCTAAAATATGGAGTCACAGAAAGCTTTTTAAGCGGATAATGAGAATGCATCAGGGTGGTAATGAAAATCAAAAAAGAGGAATGCTATACGAATTTGAACAGGATTAAAGCAAATATTGACAAATTGAGATAACGGAAGACAACGTGGAAATTACGAAAGAAAGACCAACTATCAAGGAAGAAGAAATGATACGAGAACAGGGATCTATTAGGGTACGAACAGAAAACAAGTTGCATACATAGGGGATGAAAGTGAAAAAGAAAAAAAAAGTGAAGAAGAAGAGAGTTTCTCCGTGGCCACAAACGAGAGTTCCGACAAGAGAAGACATTGTCAGGGCAGTTTTCTAAAAGATATTAGAAGCTCCCCAAAGATAGAAAATTAGAGACAAGAGACTTGGGGATGAGAGAGAAAAGAAGAAGGAAGAGAATGATAATCGAGTATTTGAAAAAGCTAATGGGTTTGTTAAAAAACTTTGAGGTGATTGAGAGATGTGAAAATGTGAAACAGAGATGTACGGAGATATTGGCAATAGATATAATGAGGTCGAGTATTATCAGGTATGACACAATGAAAGGTAGACCTAGTGTGGTAATCAAAAATCAAAATCAAGAAATAGATTGTTTACTTGATTCGGGAGCAACAGTAAACATAATGAGCTTGAACAAGTACAAAAATTTAATAATATAGAACTTATGAGAACGGCAAGTATTTTAATATACTCAAATGATAATGAATTAGAAACAAAAGGTAAAATAATGATGGATGTTGAAATAATGGAAGTATGCAAAAAGGTAAGATTTATGATTGAAAATCACATAACACCAGAAGTGATTGAAGGCATAGAGTTGTGGAAACAATCTGGAATACAATTACAATGACCACAGGAGGAAGTAACGAGTGATGAGCACATGTGTAAAATCGATAGAAAATTTGGAAAGCCTATAACAGAAACAGAAAGATTCGACAAAGCAAGAAAAGAATTAAAAGTGATCGATACGGTATTAACAGAAATTATAAAGAATAACCAGAATGTTTTTATAGCAAATAAATGGGACATCGGTTGCACAACATTGCTGAAACATAAAATAGATACACGCGGAAGTCCAACTAATATTAGGCCACAAAGACAACCAATCTATTTAGAACAAAGATTGAAGAAGCTATACAGAATCTGTTTGAAAATGGCATTATTAAGAAATGCATTCATCATTGAATACACTCTGGTTTGTGTTTAGAAGAAAGAGAAACAAGACATCAGATTATGTATAGATTTCAGACAGTTAAATCTGGTTACTGATAGGCAAAGCGTATCCACTGCCAAATAGAGCGGAGATATTAGATGGATTGGATGAAGCAAAGCATTTTACTGCAAACGACTTGGGAAATGCTTATTATCGGGAAGAGCTGGAAGAAGATTAGAAAGAAAAGACAGAATTTTCAACAACAACAGGTAATATTGTTTCAACAGGATGCCGTTTGGAATAGCTGCAGAGCCAGGAACGTTTTAGGAGTTAATTGGAAAATTACTGGGAAAGGTAAAAGGGAAAGTGGTTACCTTGGATGATATTTTAATATTCACAGAGATAAAAGAGAAACATTATGAGGTTCTGAATGAGGTATTAGAAAGAATTTGAAGAGCAGGTTTGAGAATAAACCAAAAAAATGTCTCATACTTACGCGAAAACTACATTTTTTAGGATATATTACTGACAAGGATGGCGTACAAACAGACCCATCAAAACTAGAAGCAATTAAGTCACACCAGAAGCCAAACCGTGTAAAGAATATGTGTAAAGACTATGCTGAGAAAGTGACAAATATGTAGCTGACCATTATTATATGAAGGATATAAAGGAATCGGTGAAAGAAACAATTAGGTCTTGTGAACCATGCCAAAGGACAAAGGTAGTTACGAAAAAAACGAAAGAAGAAATAATTAAACTTACTGCGGATGAACCATGAAAGAAAGTGTAATATGATGACTATGTCTCGTGGATATTTGGCTTGAAAAAAAAGACCCCATTAAAAAAATTTTTCAGGGGAGGGGAGGGTTAATTTTTTAAAAAATTATTTGTTTTAATGAATGATTTTTTTAAAATTATTTGTTTTAATTAATGAATTTTAATATAATTTTTTGTTTAAATGTTCAAATTTAAAAATTTTTTTTAATTCATGATAAAAAGTATTTTTTCTCCATTAAAAAGCCTAAAAAATTGGTTTAAATCGCCTATGATTGGTCGTTCTATAGTGAGGGGTATTTTCGAATAAAATTGGCTCAAACCCGAATAAAGAACCTAAAAATGTCGAATAAAAAGCCTAAGTATTTTTTCATACTTAAAAACCCATAAAAATAAAATTGGCTCAAATCGCCTGTCGACTAAAAATCATGAATTTTTATTTTATTTACTTTAATTATTTGTTTAAGTCATTAATATTATTTATTTATATTTTAATTATATTATTATTAAATTTAATTGTTTGTTTTAATCAAGTCAATTATTTTATTTATGTCTAAATTATATTATTATTAAATTAAATTGTTTGTTTTAATGAAGTGAATTAAATAATTATTTCTTATTTTCATTTAATTATTTATTTAATATTATTATTATTATTTTTATTTAATTAATTATTTATTTTATATTATTATTATTATTATTTTATTTTATTATTATAACTTTTTTTTATTTATTTTATTTTTAAAATTTAATTGTAAGTCTAAGAATAATTTTTCAATGTAAAAAAGATAAAACATCGATAAATTTTGAATTGTAAAAATAACAAACTTTCAATCCATAAAAATATTTTATTGACAATAAAGATTAAATAAAAAAAATTAATAATAATAATAATAATAATAATAATAATAATAATAATAATAATAATAATAATAATAATAATGTTGGGCCAGAACGTAAACGGCCTTGAGAAATGTTTTAATGGATCAGTAACACACATGCAAACATAACAGGCAGATTTAAATAAACCTGGAAACACCAATTAAACCCTATAAAATATGAGAAAAAGGAATTAAATATAAATCAATAAACATAAAAAAATTAATTAAAATAATAACAAAACGCACCAAGATTCGCACGATACCTACACAAATATAACAAGAAAACACAACAAATTCGACAAAATTGAAAATTAATAAAAGTTCATTAAAATGAAATTTAAATCGAAAAATTTGAATTAGTAATAATTCAATAAAAATTCTAAATAAAAAATTATAAAAATAAATCAAAAAATAATAAAATTAAAGAATAGAATTTACTAGAAAATAACAAGGTCGAATTTTGTTTTACTGCATCAAATTTCACATGCGAGAAAAATAGGTATAAATACTGATCCATTTTCACATTTAACTTAACCATTTTTGAAATCGTTGTGAAACTATTTTAAAAACCATATTTTCAAACTTTAAGACTATTTGCAGATTATCTTGGAAAACTTAATTTTTAGGTGAGAACTATTTTGGTTGGAACCCTCTTTCCACGTCACGTCCATTGCATCTCGGTAGAGCTCTGCTTGGCGTCGACGTGGGGAGAGAGGCATTTATGTTTTATTTTATGATATGATATTTTATGCAATTTTGGAATGGTTATGAAGGGTAATTATGTTGTTTTTATAATTAATAAATATTATTTATATACATAAATTGTTTTATATGTTTTCATAAACTAAAATAAACTGTCGAAATTTTCCGGCCCACAGCCAACACATAACGCAAGAAAGTAAAATCTACATAGTACAGATGCATGTAAGTGCGTGGAAAACCGCCAATGATATGTACCCGTGAAGACTCAGCGTGCGCAACGCAGCGGTCGTAACGTCAATATTTATCCCTATAGCTGAAGCGAGAAATAAGGAAGGAGTCTCTGGCTGCTTCCTCGTTTCTCAATTCTGTAAAATCGACCTAAATTTATATTACATACGGCTTAAAATCATCACACCGAGTAGTCCAGTGGGCACTCAGTAAATATAATATAAACACAATATGCGTCTAAGGCCTATTAAAGGGAAAGGGTACTTGGATTAAATTAACTGAAATCGTTGTTATAACTATTTTGAATTAAAATTTTGAAATAGATAAAATTTATTGGAAATCATTGAATTCGATTAAATTGCGATTATCAATAAAAATTAAAGTAATCATTGATTGTAAATAAAGAAAAAGTAAAGTGTTTTATGGCTCAAAATCAAAGTAACTATCGGGTGAAGATAATTCAGAATTTAAATGGTCGTAAATTATTGATAAAAATTAGGGTAATGGCAAACAATTCCAACCATTAAATTATTGTAATTCGTTTCAATAAAATTAAACTAATCCTTGAGTAGGAACGAGTAATGCATGGATCTAATCAAAAATCAACCCCCGATAAAAATGAAAGCAATTAAGAATCGAATTCATTGATTTCAAATAATGAAACGTGTCGATTAAAAGTAAAGTGATTCTCGAATAAAAGTGTGGAATCCCTTAGGTAAATTGTTGATTAAAACTAATGTAACGACACGTAATTCACTGATAATTCATTTTGATAAAATTGAAGAAGTGATTGAGTAGAAGCGAAAGTTTAGCTTAAATTATTGATTAAAATAAAATGAATAAAAATAAATATATCGTTGATTAAATTGGATCAATTTATGGTAACAATTAAAATGATTAAATTAATTCAAATAACTATTGAGTAAAACCAATATAACCTAGTCTTTTGGTAAAGTAAAATATTGAATAAGAATAAATAATATAAGTTCCTTAATGAACTATGATTAGTGGATTAAAGTAATTCATAAATTAAAATTAGAGATGAATTGAATAACCGTAAGACAGTTTCTTTGGTAAAAATCAAGTAATTTTCGATGTAAATTAAAGTAAAACTGAATTCACGGATTTAATTAATATTAAGATAATTTCGCGGATTAAAGTAATAGTTGATCCAGCTAGCCTTAGGGAAAACTATTAGCAATTTGAATGATGGACATCAGAATACATCACCAATAACACGACCCCTTAGTTAGAACTGAAATAAATTCATAGATTTAGAAAAAAGGTTTTCTCTAATTATTATAAATTCGGGAATTACAGCAAACTGATTAAAGATAAAATGAACGAATTATTACGTAAATCAAATTAATAGAATTGGAAAAACCAAAGTTTAAGATAAGAGTGAATTTGTATTAATATCACATTATTGAACAAATGAAATTCCACATAGCGAAATTATTCCAACAGAAGGGTATCGCATCTACTGGGAAGCCTCGGTAAGCGTAGAAGTTTTCCTAAAATTTGCTAGTAAAGTACATTCAAACTAATCAACGAAATAACTTACCAGAATTGAGATAATCGAGTGTAGGCGAAACAGTTGACCAGTAATTCTGAAAATACGACACGAATAATACAATCACCGGATGTAAACAATGTAAATCACCTTTAGTCAACCGCTTAAGTTGTAGTGGTAAGATCCGCCGGAAATCGTTCGCCCACCAGGATACACCCACGCACGACTAAGTTATCTCGGATCAACATCCGGTCTAGATCTTAAAGTTCGAATTAACCGTAAATGAAATTGTTAAACAAACTTTAAATCAATGTACAAATTCTCTTAGGTCAATACACGAGTATCCGCCTACATGAAAAATTTTAATGGTAATATGTATATATTAAATAAATTAAACATCAGGTTATCTCACCTATATGATTAATCATATTATTATATATCACCCCATAACGGAGTACACCCAAGAGCCAGGTCCGTAAAACTTGTAGACAAACCGCTCACCCGTTTCACAAAAGTTACGACAGAAAGTGACACTAATAGAATTCGATAAGTTTAAAGTTTGATAAATCTAATGGCAAATAGTACAGGCATCCATTAATTGATTCGTACGTAAAGCAGATAAATTAATTAAATATGATCATGACAACATTTTCGACCTGCCATTAGAACAATAGGGAGTCAAGTACACGACCCGAGTAAACTAGCTACATGAGCTGTTTTCACCCTATATATGCAAGCAGTTGACCTTGATGCCTTTTCAGAAGAGAAAATGCCACTCAAACGGAACGACACACCAATATCCGATAAGCAACCTCGGAAAGAATCACCCCCAAAGGTGGAGATTTTTCAGAAGATTCAACATCAATGGCCGTACCCACGACTTGGAGGTTACTGGGCCGAACAAGTGATCCGTACGGACTCGACGGGCAGCAGTACCCAGCGGCAGAGATTTACACCAATGCTCGGAACCTCCTCACCCAATGGGAAAGGGTGCAGGAGCAGGTAGATTTACAGGTGGTTAAGGCAAGGATGTATCTTGCGAACGTGGTGGAAGACATCCTTGCCGGGCGGATTGCAGTCGCCTATCCACCTCGCCCAGTTCGAGATACCCGACGACCCTATACAGTGGAGGCCCTCAAACGAAGCCTGAAGAGATATTGTCCCGAAGAATGAAATCAACAATGATAGACTTTATGTAGTAACTGATTTAAAATATTAGAAATTTATGTGTTATTTCTTCGTATGGCTAAAATTATTCGTGATTTTGTTTAATGAGATAAATGATGATCTAACTTAACCTATAATGAATTAAAATGATATCTTTAGTTGTAGTGATGTCTTCCTTACAAATCCTACAATCTGAACTGGACCATGCAAGACAGTCAAACGCGGAGTTACTCACCCAGATTATTCAGTTGACCCGCGAAATGCAACAGATTAGAGCAACCTGGAAGGAACCGGAGAAGGTAAAAACATTGTACCACCGCCTGACCGCAGCACAGAAAGGCTGGACAGAAGAGCGGCAGCTCAACCAAAGCTTGCGCACTCAAATTCGGGGACTCGAAGTCGCCCTAGCAGTCTGCCGGGAAGAGGAAGCGGTAACCTATCCGCTCATCTTCGCCCCAACCCAAGTGCCGCAGAAAACCACCAAGCCAGCAGAGCGACCTATCCCTCCAACTAATAATCGTCGACCGGGACGCAAGGAACGTGCCCGACGTCGCGCAACCCAACTTCAAAACGTCAAGTAGTAAATGTTACACATGTGTTTGAATCAAATAGAGTAGTTCTAGCCTTAGTTGAGTTGTTTCTTTAATATAATTGTACGCCAACATTGTCATAAACATTCTTATCACGTCTTAGTTTTCCACAGTCACTTAAGAACCTGATCTAGAATTGCTACAAGGGACAGAGCTAAGCGAGCATAGGTCTTCTAACGACAGCTCGTGAACCCGAGGGTTGTCCGAGCAACTATAGTACTAGCAATGATACTCAATTTTTGCGGGCAATCCACCACTTGAACACATTATCAACGTTGCCTAGCAACGGGTGCCAAGTGGCGATCAGAATTTTTGTATGGCGTTACCAGGGCTACCATGAGGATAAGCGAACAACGAAACCCTGTAACCCACCAATAATAATAATAATAATAATATTAAATTCATCAACAATCAAAGAAAAAGTTAACTTACTTGGTATCAACTTATGAATACTGATAACTCATACACACTGAACAATCCATTGATTAATAACTGAACAACAATCACTAGGTACTGTATAAAAATGACTTAGTATTGTAAAACTCACTATATACATACTAGGCATTGAATAATTGAGTATCTTATTCATTAAAATTCCCTATTTAATTAATATTTACCCTTTGAAGATCGATATTCAACCAACTTAACCCACTTAAAAATAAAATAAAATTTTCTCTCAATCATTTCCCCTTAAAATACTTGGTTATTCACTATACACACACTCACAATATGTTATCAATAACTAGTTACTGAACAAATCAATATCAAAAATTGTTTACTAACCAAGAAATCTTTAAATAAAAGCACATAAAAATTTTAACAATCAAAAGAAGTACAATTTCAATTACAAATTTTATTAACTTCTTCACTCTTTTATCGATCCTCGATGTCTCCATTTTGTTTGGTTGCTTAGTTAACTGGTTGCTATCAAGAAACTATTAATCAAATTCATTGAAACCCAATCAATTGTTGTATTTTCTCTGTATAAAAGTTTATTGCTTTGTTTACAGTCTTGTATGTGATTTATTGAAATTATTTTGTAAAACTTAATAGTTTTATTTAAATGCTTTGAAATCATTCTATTATTTTTGTAATATTTTTAATTACATCCAACAATAAACATTTATTAAAAGTTATTTTCAAAGATGAATGTCAACCTTTTCATTTAATTTTCACATGACCTTAAATAAATTAATTGCTAACAGCTCAAAAGAAAAATTACTTAAATTTATTATTACACATTTTCTATTCTTTTCAGTCCAACTTTTGTTGTTTACTGAATGATAAATTAATTAGTAAGTATAAGTGTTTGTAATTGATAATGAAAAAAAACTTGATTAGAAAATATTCTGAAATTAATTTCACAAAAAATATATTACTTTCACAGTACTTGAAATAAATTTTCATATATCAAACATCATTGAATAAAGTTAATAGATAAAATAATTATCATCTACCACATTACTAGAAATCAAATGATTATCGACTAACCACAAAATAAGTTTAATTTCTAACAAAGCCTAAAAAACTACATGTAACAGGTACCTGTGTACTGATAGATACCGATTAAATCTATTAAAAATCCAAATATGTATGTTTAATTATTGTAAAATATTTGTTTTTGTAAAAATAAGACTTATCATTAAATTATGATTAGCATGTGAATAGAATTTGATTAAAGTTGTGAGAAATATTTTTAAGATGTTAAATAAAACTGATTAATTTGTAAATAATGTTAGTGCTTTGAAGAAATTTTAAAATAAGACCTTCAGCAAATTGGCAAGAAAATAGTATTTATTGAGTAATACTTATTAAAATGACCAAAATTTTTTAATTCTTGACAAGTTTTGATTTATCTTTAATAAAATTTGTTAGAACTTTGAATAAAACCTTTAAAAAAAGTTTCAACATAGTAGCAAATTGTAAAGAAAATAGTAATTACCAATTAAAAAAAAATTAATTAACTTAACTAAATTGTAAAATAATTGAAAAAATTTGTTAGATCATTTTTTAAAATTTTATAAGATTGTAATGTAATTGTTCTAGGTACTTGTTGAATGAAAATTAATATATGTTATTGACTGATCATAGTATTTAATTGTACAATTTCTCTTCATTCATGGAAACAATCATAAATATTTAAATTATTCAAAAAATTGTCAATAACAACATAAGTAATCGGTAACATCATTTTTTTAAATATTAGTCAATTTTAGTTTTTAATTAAATTAAATTACAAATATAATAATCAAATCAAATAAATACTTGAATACAAATAATTACATTAATCAAACATTTTTTAGAACATTCATACTTTTTATTCAGATTCGAAGCAGTAAATTAGTTTTCGCAAACTTGAATCAGCTTTAAAACTCGATTTTGTTCTTAGTAAATCTGTCTTAATCAGTGAACGAAACGACAAAATTTCCAATGTGAGTGGAGGAATATTTGGAAGTTTCTCCACGTCGCGCATAGACAACCTCATGTGAGCTCTGTCTGGACGTCGGCGTGGGGAAAGATTTGTATGAGTTTCAAATGTTATATGATCCAACGATGTATTATATAAAAATATTACAGAATAAACGTTTTAAATAAATTCTTGTCGAAATTTTTCCGGCCCACAGGCGACATATCACCACAAGAAAATAAACTAGACATACCCCCATCGAATTGTGTAAGTGCGGTGTAAGTCCGCCAATAATTCGTGCCCGTGAAGGCTACGGCGTGAGAACGCAGTAGCTGAAACGTAAATTAATTATTCCGTATAAGGAAAATGGGTTGAAGGGGGAAAAGTCTTTTGGCTATCTCGTCATCAATCAATTCCTATAAATTCGACCTAAATTATCATCACAAGCGGCTCAAAATCAAAAACACGGAGTAGTCCAGTGGGCACTCCTAAACTCATAATGTGAACACAATTTTATCCTATGGTCAAACTCGGGAAGGTGACGGGGTATTAATGCTAAAAATCATTGCTATGTCAATAGCTTGTGATCGTAAAAAGTAAAGATAAAATACGGTAGAATAGTAATAAAAATCTAATCTTTTAACCTCCACTAAATCACCTTCGATAAAGCAGGGCGTCCAAAATTTCATTAACTTAAAATTATTGGCAAATGGCACTACAAACCATTAATTAATTAAGAAAATAGTAATCACGCCATCAACTTCACCGTCAGATATATAATTTGTAATGCAAATTAACTTCAGGCCTCACCTCTACCAGTATATTTCTAAATTATCGATAAACGAATAAATGATGGAATCTATCAAATTTGAGCGATTAAAAGAAAATGACGAACGAAAACCTTAAATCACCGAGATAGATAAACTGTTTTATTATAAGTGACCGAGTAAAGTAATTAATATTAATATATTATAATTAAGATTTTGTAGCTATAAATTAGTTCTGAAACGCAAATATGCAAAATCCGAAAATACTTACCCGAAAAATTGAATTCTCGAAATAAATAGAAATAAATATATATTTACGACCAACACACATGTATAAATATATATTTAATAAATATCAGATCAATGGGATGTCATAATGAATGTCGATCCAGAAAGAAACAATCTACACTGACCCTTCCAACTCCAAAATAAAATCATTACGCCATTCCAAGAAAAAACCCGAGTAAAGGAGTAGTGTAGGCTCGTCCCACTAAAATAGTCCGAATGCGATACAACATAGAACATATTCCGACTTGCTGAAAAGGAGTAAGCCTAAATAACATTAATCTTTCATGACCTTCTCATCATATATTGACAATTACTATCTTTTAAGTTAAGATGATTTAATTTAAAACGACCCAAATCTTCTAGAAAAATAGCCATAATCGCTCCCCATCGAATTATGCCACAACTGAATAGAATATAATTATCAACAGTAATAACCGGATTTAGAAAGTAAACTCGATCATAAACGAAAATCCATGACATTTAGCGATACTCAAATCGATTAGAATACCTATCCCGCTAGCTAGATCAGATAAGCACACGCACATGCAATTCTGCACACATATGTCGACTCCGGTTGAAAGAATTATTTACACCAAAATTTCATTGATGATATTCGCAGATATTTAATTATTTCCGAAGGAAACTAGTAAAATTGATTAAAGTTTAAATCAATTGATATTCAGAGCAGAATTAATACACCACACCAACTCACTGCACATACCGTACGTATATATATATTCTGCCACTCGTCGGAAGGCCACCATTTATTAAATTCACGCTAAAGTATGCAATCCAGATGCTCGTTACCAGGAACCTCCGCAGAATCACCGGAAGCTAATCACGATGAAATCTCGATGAAACAAAAGATTTTCCATAGAGACGGTAATTATCTTTCTTGTCTGTATGCATTTTTACCGTAACTTGAGGCTTAGAATGTCGCAAGACCGATTTCCCAACGCCAATTCTGTTCAGAATACGAGCCATCGAGACAGTTATACTGAATTATGATCTATAACATGTTGTCTTTGTTAAATATAATGTGTTCCATCAATAATTTATTTAAATTCGATGCCATGAGAAGACCGTCAGATAAGAATTTAGCCATCAAATAACGACACCATAACTTTCATAAACCTCGCTCCTTAAACTATGTATAGACAAATTACCTGAACTGACATGAAGTATCCTCAACTCTCTCGTCAACCAGTCGTCCACCCTGAGTCATTGTCGATAGAATACATCAGCCGTACCAATGTCTATACGTTTTGCACAACCGATATCATATTACAACATGTAACCGTGTCGTGTTTCGAGACAAGTCACCCAACATCAGAATGTTTTACGCCGTGAAAATGAATTGAGACTGCAAAAGTGTGATGGCTGCACCGTACGATCGGGCGTAATAATTCCAAGCATGAGTTTTAGACTAACGACCTCTACAACTAACTGGGTAGCACAATCCCTCGTGGAAACCAAAATCTACTAAATAATACAGTAAATCCATCGTAGTTGCTAACCGACGCTACGGCAAACTCGAGGAGACCGATCTCCCCTTCATCGCTATAAAGCGGGAGCCCGGGCGCAATCCGGCTTGCGAGATTCGGGGACAAGCTGAGTTCCCCCTAGCTCGTCTCGAGGAACATCAGTGCCAGACCGACACGCAAGTAAAGAGAGCCCGACGATATTTAGATGAGGTCAGCGAAGATATTGCGGCAAGGAGGATCCCCAGTACGGACGGATATGCTCCTCCGTACAACACCTCGTTTAATCTAGACTATCCTAGATTAAACACAAGATCAAAAGAAATCAACGTGTTGGTCCCACGGAAAATACTTCCCCGACACTTAAGGATGGAAAAGGATCGACCTGATGGCCACCGCGAACACTCTTATACTCGGACAACCCCAAGACGATATAGCAATAAATTCCATAGTGAATCGGATTATAAACAATGATTAAAAAATGTTTTAATTCTTATTTTCGAGTTCTCTTTTTATGATCCGAAACCCTAGTGACTATATATATATATATATATATATATGTGTGTGTGTGTGTGTGTGTGTGTGTGTAAGTTGACCCAAAACTCTAGCGATTATAAATATAAAAATCTCACAATCCCAAAAAATTTTGATGAAATAAACAACAGTGGTGTAGTATTGTGTGGCTTAATTTAATTCTTTTGTAGATATGGAATCACGCCAAATCCTACAGCGCGAATTAGATAGCGCACGCAGAGCGAATAAGAAATTATACGAGCAGTTTTTTCAATTAACAAAAGAGGTACAACAAATTAAGGCAACCTGGGTAGAGCCAAAGAAGGTCAAAGCGCTCTACCAAAAAATGACAGCGGCACAGAAGGGTTGAGCTGAGGAGAACCAGCTCAACCAGAATCTGAAAACACAAATAAGAGGCCTAGAGGTGGCATTGTCGGCATGTCAAGAAGGCGCGGCGGTGGCATACCCCCTAGTATTTGCCCCCGAGCAGCTGGCCTACAGGGATGCGGCAGCCACCTCGAAGTCCGGTCCAAAACCAATCAGACATCGACCAGGAAGAAATGAGCGCGCCAAGCGTCGTGCCGCTCGACACGCCGAATAAAATGTGTTTTGAGTGTTATCAAATAAATGTTTTCTATTTTCTTATTGATTTTTCTGATAAGTTTGACGTCAGGACGAACTAGAGTAAATAGTAAGAGTGAAAGATTTAGTCTGTAGAATGAGAGAGACCAAATATACAAGAATGGGACCAGAATAAATGAAAGCGCACACAGACCTTCTAACGGTAGTGCGTTGAACCCAGATTGAGGTTGGGCCAGAGTAGTTCCTATGTAGCGCTCACCTTTGGTGAACTCAAAACCAATGGTTGCATTACCAACGTTGCTTAGTGACGGGTAACCATTGGGGGCAAGAAAATATTTACATCTGGGGTCAAGGTTATTGGAACCACAAACCCAACAAAATAACTTTTTCCCCACACAATACCAACTATATTCATTATTTTCATAAAACCATATCAAGTAAAATGCCTTTGGAAATCTATATTAAACCGAATAAATCCATTAAAATACCATTAAAAAACCCTACATTTTTATTTTGTGGATTTTATGGTTTTCTGTTGAATTTTAATGGATTTAGGGTTTTATTAGGTTTTAATGAAATTATTGAAGAAATGAGGGTAAACTTATAATTTTAGAAACACATAATTTCTTGATAATTTAATAGATTTAACTTGATTTTAGGATTATTTTAAATAAAAGTTTATTTTAGGAACAAAATGTTTATGAAACATCTATTTAAGATAATTATTTTCCAATTAGAATCCAATTTGACTGATAGATTTTGAATATTAAATGATATTTAATTATAAATTTATGATCTATTTAAAAAGAAAAGTTGAAATTGTATTGCATTTATTCGTTGAAAGCTCTAAAGCTTTTCAGAAGTTTATTGGGTATTGATTAATGTATTTTACAGTAAATTACAATCATGTTTTGGAATATTTGAAGACACAAAGACAAGAATTAATTAAAATTTATTGTTAATTATACACGGTTATATTAAACTTTTATCGATTTCAGTTGATTTTTAAAAATATTTCAGTGAAAGAATAAAATATCTTTGAGATAAGGGGTCAATTATTTACTTTTATTTTCAATTTTACTGATTTCAACGATACCAATCACAAAAGTAGTATAACTTTATTGGTTTTCCAATTTATTTTAATTATTTGAGTAAACAAATAATGAAAAAATATGATCTCTGTTTCATGATTTTACAATAATTTTGTGAAATTTAATGATTTTTTTTTGTTTTTAGGAACACGTAGATTTTATTCAATTTTAGTTATTTTTGACGAATTTTTTATTTGCTCGAATTTGTTGCCAAAATCAAATTGTGGTGATTTTCGATGGAAAATGTTGGGTATCGATAACAATTAGTTTACATAACGCATAGTTTACATATGGTTGATATGATCAAAATGTAGGGTTTTTTAATGGTATTTTAAGGGATTTATTCGGTTAAATATAGATTTCCAAAGGCATTTTACTTGATATGGTTTTATGAAAATAATGAATATAGTTGGTATAGTGTGGGGAAAAAGTTATTTGAATGGAAATGATTGGTTAAGAGAGGAAATTTATTTTAGGGAGAAATGATTGGTTAAGAACAAATTTGTTGATATATTTAAAGGGTTTAAACCGGTTTAATATTGTTATTTTATGGGAAAATATTATCTAAATGGGGATTTTTATAAAAAAATACTGAGTTAAAATGGAAGAAATATTGCCATTTAAAGAGAAATGATTGGTTAAGAGGGTATTTATGATATTTTTAGGGGGTTATATTTGGATGAATATCGATATGTGGGTGAAAAGATGGTGGAAATAATATCATTTGATGAGAAATGATTGGTTGGTGGGGATATTTATGATGTTTTAGCGAGGAAATCATTGTTTAAGAAGAGAATTTATGATCTTTTAAGTGGAAAGGATCGGTTAAGAACAGGTTTGTTGATATTTTTAAGGAGTTGAGTCAGTTGAAGTTTGTTATTTTAGAAGGAAATTATTGGTCAAGTGATGAATTTATGATTGTTTAAGAGAATTTCAAAAAATTTATTCTGTTGAATATCAAAATAAGTCGGTGATTTTTATGAAAATAATGAATATAGCTGAGAGTGGAAATATTGTCATTTAAAAGAGAAATGATTGGTTGGGAGTAAATTTTATTATATCTTAAGGTGAAATGATTGGTCAAGAGAGGAATTTTATTTTAAAGGGATTTTAAGAAATTTATTCGGTTCAATATCGATTTTTATCAAAAATATAGCTTGGGTTATTGACATTTAAAGAGAAATGATTGGTTGACAATAAATTTTATAATAATTTAAGGGGAAAAGATATGTTAGGATGGGAATTTATGATATTTTGAGGGGTATTTATTCAGTTGAATATCGATGTTAAAGGATTGATATTTTGGTTAATTTTAATGAAATTATTGGAATCTGAATAAAAAATATGAATGTTCTAAGAAAATGTTTGATTCATGTAATTATTTGTATTCGTGTATTTATTTGATTTTATTATTATATTTGTAATTTAATTTAATTAAAAACAAAATAATTTCAATAAATCACATATTTTCTAATCAAGTTTTTTTTCATTATCAATTACAAACACTTATACTTACTAATTAATTTATCATTCAGTAAACAACAAAAGTTGGACTGAAAAGAATAGAAAATGTGTAATAATAAATTTAAGTAATTTTTCTTTTGAGCTGTTAGCAATTAATTTATTTAAGGTCATGTGAAAATTAAATGAAAAGGTTGACATTCATCTTTGAAAATAACTTTTAATAAATGTTTATTGTTGAATGTAATTAAAAATATTACAAAAATAATAGAATGATTTCAAAGCATTTAAATAAAACTATTAAGTTTTACAAAATAATTTCAATAAATCACATACAAGACTGTAAACAAAGCAATAAACTTTTATACAGAGAAAATACAACAATTGATTGGGTTTCAATGAATTTGATTAATAGTTTCTTGATAGCAACCAGTTAACTAAGCAACCAAACAAAATGGAGACATCAAGGATCGATAAAAAGTGAAGAAGTTAATAAAATTTGTAATTGAAATTGTACTTCTTTTGATTGTTAAAATTTTTATGTGCTTTTATTTAAAGATTTCTTGGTTAGTAAACAATTTTTGATATTGATTTGTTCAGTAACTAGTTATTGATAACATATTGTGAGTGTGTGTATAGTGAATAACCAAGTATTTTAAGGGGAAATGATTGAGAGAAAATTTTATTTTATTTTTAAGTGGGTTAAGTTGGTTGAATATCGATCTTCAAAGGGTAAATATTAATTAAATAGGGAATTTTAATGAATAAGATACTCAATTATTCAATGCCTAGTATGTATATAGTGAGTTTTACAATACTAAGTCATTTTTATACAGTACCTAGTGATTGTTGTTCAGTTATTAATCAATGGATTGTTCAGTGTGTATGAGTTATCAGTATTCATAAGTTGATACCAAGTAAGTTAACTTTTTCTTTGATTGTTGATGAATTTAATATTATTATTATTATTATTATTATTGGTGGGTTACAGGGTTTCGTTGTTCGCTTATCCTCATGGTAGCCCTGGTAACGCCATACAAAAATTCTGATCGCCACTTGGCACCCGTTGCTAGGCAACGTTGATAATGTGTTCAAGTGGTGGATTGCCCGCAAAAATTGAGTATCATTGCTAGTACTATAGTTGCTCGGACAACCCTCGGGTTCACGAGCTGTCGTTAGAAGACCTATGCTCGCTTAGCTCTGTCCCTTGTAGCAATTCTAGATCAGGTTCTTAAGTGACTGTGGAAAACTAAGACGTGATAAGAATGTTTATGACAATGTTGGCGTACAATTATATTAAAGAAACAACTCAACTAAGGCTAGAACTACTCTATTTGATTCAACCACATGTGTAACATTTACTACTTGACGTTTTGAAGTTGGGTTGCGCGACGTCGGGCACGTTCCTTGCGTCCCGGTCGACGATTATTAGTTGGAGGGATAGGTCGCTCTGCTGGCTTGGTGGTTTTCTGCGGCACTTGGGTTGGGGCGAAGATGAGCGGATAGGTTACCGTTTCCTCTTCCCGGCAGACTGCTAGGGCGACTTCGAGTCCCCGAATTTGAGTGCGCAAGCTTTGGTTGAGCTGCCGCTCTTCTGTCCAGCCTTTCTGTGCTGCGGTCAGGCGGTGGTACAATGTTTTTACCTTCTCCGGTTCCTTCCAGGTTGCTCTAATCTGTTGCATTTCGCGGGTCAACTGAATAATCTGGGTGAGTAACTCCGCATTTGACTGTCTTGCATGGTCCAGTTCAGATTGTAGGATTTGTAAGGAAGACATCACTACAACTAAAGATATCATTTTAATTCATTATAGGTTAAGTTAGATCATCATTTATCTCATTAAACAAAATCACGAATAATTTTAGCCATACGAAGAAATAACACATAAATTTCTAATATTTTAAATCAGTTACTACATAAAGTCTATCATTGTTGATTTCATTCTTCGGGACAATATCTCTTCAGGCTTCGTTTGAGGGCCTCCACTGTATAGGGTCGTCGGGTATCTCGAACTGGGCGAGGTGGATAGGCGACTGCAATCCGCCCGGCAAGGATGTCTTCCACCACGTTCGCAAGATACATCCTTGCCTTAACCACCTGTAAATCTACCTGCTCCTGCACCCTTTCCCATTGGGTGAGGAGGTTCCGAGCATTGGTGTAAATCTCTGCCGCTGGGTACTGCTGCCCGTCGAGTCCGTACGGATCACTTGTTCGGCCCAGTAACCTCCAAGTCGTGGGGTACGGCCATTGATGTTGAATCTTCTGAAAAATCTCCACCTTTGGGGGTGATTCTTTCCGAGTTTGCTTATCGGATATTGGTGTGTCGTTCCGTTTGAGTGGCATTTTCTCTTCTGAAAAGGCATCAAGGTCAACTGCTTGCATATATAGGGTGAAAACAGCTCATGTAGCTAGTTTACTCGGGTCGTGTACTTGACTCCCTATTGTTCTAATGGCAGGTCGAAAATGTTGTCATGATCATATTTAATTAATTTATCTGCTTTACGTACGAATCAATTAATGGATGCCTGTACTATTTGCCATTAGATTTATCAAACTTTAAACTTATCGAATTCTATTAGTGTCACTTTCTGTCGTAACTTTTGTGAAACGGGTGAGCGGTTTGTCTACAAGTTTTACGGACCTGGCTCTTGGGTGTACTCCGTTATGGGGTGATATATAATAATATGATTAATCATATAGGTGAGATAACCTGATGTTTAATTTATTTAATATATACATATTACCATTAAAATTTTTCATGTAGGCGGATACTCGTGTATTGACCTAAGAGAATTTGTACATTGATTTAAAGTTTGTTTAACAATTTCATTTACGGTTAATTCGAACTTTAAGATCTAGACCGGATGTTGATCCGAGATAACTTAGTCGTGCGTGGGTGTATCCTGGTGGGCGAACGATTTCCGGCGGATCTTACCACTACAACTTAAGCGGTTGACTAAAGGTGATTTACATTGTTTACATCCGGTGATTGTATTATTCGTGTCGTATTTTCAGAATTACTGGTCAACTGTTTCGCCTACACTCGATTATCTCAATTCTGGTAAGTTATTTCGTTGATTAGTTTGAATGTACTTTACTAGCAAATTTTAGGAAAACTTCTACGCTTACCGAGGCTTCCCAGTAGATGCGATACCCTTCTGTTGGAATAATTTCGCTATGTGGAATTTCATTTGTTCAATAATGTGATATTAATACAAATTCACTCTTATCTTAAACTTTGGTTTTTCCAATTCTATTAATTTGATTTACGTAATAATTCGTTCATTTTATCTTTAATCAGTTTGCTGTAATTCCTGAATTTATAATAATTAGAGAAAACCTTTTTTCTAAATCTATGAATTTATTTCAGTTCTAACTAAGGGGTCGTGTTATTGGTGATGTATTCTGATGTCCATCATTCAAATTGCTAATAGTTTTCCCTAAGGCTAGCTGGATCAACTATTACTTTAATCCGCGAAATTATCTTAATATTAATTAAATCCGTGAATTCAGTTTTACTTTAATTTACATCGAAAATTACTTGATTTTTACCAAAGAAACTGTCTTACGGTTATTCAATTCATCTCTAATTTTAATTTATGAATTACTTTAATCCACTAATCATAGTTCATTAAGGAACTTATATTATTTATTCTTATTCAATATTTTACTTTACCAAAAGACTAGGTTATATTGGTTTTACTCAATAGTTATTTGAATTAATTTAATCATTTTAATTGTTACCAATAAATTGATCCAATTTAATCAACGATATATTTATTTTTATTCATTTTATTTTTAATCAATAATTTAAGCTAAACTTTCGCTTCTACTCAATCACTTCTTCAATTTTATCAAAATGAATTATCAGTGAATTACGTGTCGTTACATTAGTTTTAATCAACAATTTACCTAAGGGATTCCACACTTTTATTCGAGAATCACTTTACTTTTAATCGACACGTTTCATTATTTGAAATCAATGAATTCGATTCTTAATTGCTTTCATTTTTATCGGGGGTTGATTTTTGATTAGATCCATGCATTACTCGTTCCTACTCAAGGATTAGTTTAATTTTATTGAAACGAATTACAATAATTTAATGGTTGGAATTGTTTGCCATTACCCTAATTTTTATCAATAATTTACGACCATTTAAATTCTGAATTATCTTCACCCGATAGTTACTTTGATTTTGAGCCATAAAACACTTTACTTTTTCTTTATTTACAATCAATGATTACTTTAATTTTTATTGATAATCGCAATTTAATCGAATTCAATGATTTCCAATAAATTTTATCTATTTCAAAATTTTAATTCAAAATAGTTATAACAACGATTTCAGTTAATTTAATCCAAGTACCCTTTCCCTTTAATAGGCCTTAGACGCATATTGTGTTTATATTATATTTACTGAGTGCCCACTGGACTACTCGGTGTGATGATTTTAAGCCGTATGTAATATAAATTTAGGTCGATTTTACAGAATTGAGAAACGAGGAAGCAGCCAGAGACTCCTTCCTTATTTCTCGCTTCAGCTATAGGGATAAATATTGACGTTACGACCGCTGCGTTGCGCACGTTGAGTCTTCACGGGTACATATCATTGGCGGTTTTCCACGCACTTACATGCATCTGTACTATGTAGATTTTACTTTCTTGCGTTATGTGTTGGCTGTGGGCCGGAAAAATTTCGACAGTTTATTTTAGTTTATGAAAACATATAAAACAATTTATGTATATAAATAATATTTATTAATTATAAAAAACGACATAATTACCCTTCATAACCATTCCAAAATTGCATAAAATATCATATCATAAAATAAAAACATAAATGCCTCTCTCCCCACGTCGACGCCAAGCAGAGCTCTACCGAGATGCAATGGACGTGACGTGGAAAGAGGGTTCCAACCAAAATAGTTCTCACCTAAAAATTAAGTTTTCCAAGATAATCTGCAAATAGTCTTAAAGTTTGAAAATATGGTTTTTAAAATAGTTTCACAACGATTTCAAAAATGGTTAAGTTAAATGTGAAAATGGATCAGTATTTATACCTATTTTTCTCGCATGTGAAATTTGATGCAGTAAAACAAAATTCGACCTTGTTATTTTCTAGTAAATTCTATTCTTTAATTTTATTATTTTTTGATTTATTTTTATAATTTTTTATTTAGAATTTTTATTGAATTATTACTAATTCAAATTTTCGATTTAAATTTCACTTTAATGAACTTTTATTAATTTTTCAATTTTGTCGAATTTGTTGTGTTTTCTTGTTATATTTGTGTAGGTATCGTGCGAATCTTGGTGCGTTTTGTTATTATTTAATTAATTTTTTTATGTTTATTGATTTATATTTAATTCCCTTTTTCTCATATTTTATAGGGTTTAATTGGTGTTTCCAGGTTTATTTAAATCTGCCTGTTATGTTTGCATGTGTGTTACTGATCCATTAAAACATTTCTCAAGGCCGTTTACGTTCTGGCCCAACATTATTATTATTATTATTATTATTATTATTATTATTATTATTATTATTATTATTATTATTATTATTATTAATTTTTTTTTATTTAATCTTTATTGTCAATAAAAATATTTTTATGGATTGAAAGTTTGTTATTTTTACAATTCAAAATTTATCGATGTTTTATCTTTTTTACATTGAAAAATTATTCTTAGACTTACAATTAAATTTTAAAAATAAAAATAAATAAAAAAAAGTTAATAATAATAAAATAAAATAATAATAATAATAATATAAAATAAATAATTAATTAAATAAAAATAATAATAATAATATTAAATAAATAATTAAATGAAAATAAGAAATAATTATTTAATTCACTTCATTAAAACAAACAATTTAATTTAATAATAATATAATTTAGACATAAATAAAATAATTGACTTGATTAAAACAAACAATTAAATTTAATAATAATATAATTAAAATATAAATAAATAATATTAATGACTTAAACAAATAATTAAAGTAAATAAAAATAAAAAATTCATGATTTTTAGTCGACAGGCGATTTGAGCCAATTTTATTTTTATGGGTTTTTAAGTATGAAAAAATACTTAGGCTTTTTATTCGACATTTTTAGGTTCTTTATTCGGGTTTGAGCCAATTTTATTCGAAAATACCCCTCACTATAGAACGACCAATCATAGGCGATTTAAACCAATTTTTTAGGCTTTTTAATGGAGAAAAAATACTTTTTTATCATGAATTAAAATTTTTTTTAAAAAATTTTTTAAAAAATTTTAACTGTGAATATTTAAACTAAAAATTATATTTAAATTCATTACTTAAAACAAATAATTTTAAAAAAATCATTCATTAAAACAAATAATTAAAAAACATTTTTTTTCATTCATTTAAACAAATGATTAAAAAAAATTTTAACTACCTCCCCCTCCCCCCGAAAAAAAATTTTAGTGGGGGGTCTTTGTTTTTTTTTCAAGCCAAATATCTACGGGGCATAGTCCTCACATTACACTACTTACATAGACACATGCGAACCATTTCCAGAGACGCTTAGAAAGAAAAAGTATATTATTGCAATAATTGATCAATATTGTCGAAACATTTCACTATCAGCAGTGAATAAACAGGATGAGAACACGATAAAGGAAACGATAAATAACAAATAGATTTTAAAGTTCGGAGCACCAAAAGAGATTCATGTAGATTGTGGGGAAGCGTTTGAGTTAAAGGTTATAAAGGATTTCACAGAATCAATGGGAATCACAATATGTTTTTTGAGTCCGCATTACCATAATACAAATGGAAGTTTTGAGAGGCAAACGCATGATTAAAAGGAGGACTAGTTGGTAAGATTTATTTCCAGAAATTGAATTCACATTGAACTCAATGTTTCAAAAACAATTGGGAAAAGTCCGACTGAGGTGATATTCGAAAGGAAAATATACAGAGAACGATGGAAGATTGATTCAAAGAAACATAGAGAAGATGAAAGGATTTATTAAAGATAGGAGAAATTAAATTAAAATAAAAATAAATTCCGCTGGTAATTTTGTTTAAATATTCGGAAATACAGAAGATATATTTTTGGATTTGAATAAATGTTGGGTATCAGAACATTATCCCCATCAAATAGAACTTCACCCTTTCATTTCCCCTAATTATTACCATACTGATAAGATATAACCTGTCCTTCATAATTACAAAACATAAATACAAAATTCAAATATCAACCAAGCAGATATCTCAAGAGTAAAACAAAGTTAAAAATGTATTGTTTATAAGGTAATATTGTAAACAACTGCTTTTAAGTATTCTATAATGTCACGATTGTCGAAGTCGGGAACTATGTTTGCAATTCTTGAAGAACAGTCTTTGTACTTCTTCTTTGGTTGTTCAGCCAAATGTTCAATGAAGATCTGATTTAGGTTAACATTATTAAGGCTCTGTTTACGTTTAAGAATCCGAAGGAAGCTCCAGATATTTGGATAATGACAAGAAACTGTGGGACAATTGTCCAGCATTGTTTGTTCTGGGCAAATTTCTCTGACAACGATTCCTGAAGTGTTTCAAACGATTCGATGAGCTTATCGCTTGGAACGAATGCCTTAATGACTTAATAAATTGAATTAATAAAATTTAAACACATTTTAATCTAATTAAATTATTTTTATTTATCGTTTAATATTTAGATAATAGAAGATTGAAAAGTCCTGCGTACCCGGTTTGGGAAACACTGACTTAGTGACATGAATAATATTCAAATAAAAATGACGAGGAGAAAAATCATCATTTTCAATAACAATATTGTTAATTACGGACGGACAATAAGAAATTACATTAATGGCTAAACCAGGGTTTTTTTCTTCAAACTTAGGTGTATTACAAATTCTCATGGATCAATCATCTATCTGGTCTAAAACATTTAATTTTATCTAATTTTACTAATTTTTAATTATTTAAAATTAAATTACAAATGCGTTATAAAAATAATAAATATTTAATTTTTGTTTAAAGATTTTCACTTTTTTTTAACTGAATTCCACATTGTTATCTTCAAGAAATATATCAAAAACTATTAAATTACTCCATTTATTCATCAATATGTTCGTTATCAAAATTCGAATGAAATTGCTGTTTGGTTTAATTTTCGTTTTCACATATTCTTGCGAGCTTGAAACAAAACAACTTATTTTAAAATCGAAACTGTTCGAATTGATTCGGATAAAATTTATAGGATTTTCCTAAAAATTTAGGAAATGGAAGAAAGATTATTGATAAACAATGTGCACACTACAATCTAGATATTGAATGCTCCGTGAACAATTGATCAAGAAACGAAAACAATGTTCAATGGATCAAATCAACTTATTGGATTTATTACGAATGTATTTTATATATTATTGTTGTGCTCCTATAGTAGCAATACATATTCATCAAAATATAAGTAAAATTCAAAAAATATATACATTTTAAAACTTTCAATTAATGATTAAATTTTATAAAACAGTTATTTGTTAAAAAATATTGATTGAAAAGACACGTAGGGAATATTACGTAACACTTTATAATTAAGTTTGGCTCGAATAAAATTATATTCTTGTAAACACACATAAAACGCATATTTTTTCTACTTATCATAAATAGATTTTTATAGCTAATTAACAATAAAATATTGTTACCACGAAATATTGAGTAATTAGCTCGTTAAAACAAATGATAAATAATTACACAGTGAGAGGGAAATGTGTTGAAATAGGTATTTCTACAAATAATTATTAAAATGTTTAATAATTGAAGACAAAAGTTATATTTATTTTTGTTCGATGTTAATAATTTCATCATTTTCAAGTCAAATTTTCTTCAGATCTATTCAAATAATACAATTTTGTAAATGAGGGAAATAGAAACATTTGTAGTCCAAAATATCCAGAAGGCTCTACAATTTTTAAAATGTGACAACTTCAAAAATTACAGCATAATCATTAATATTTTTAAAAACATTTAACATAATTTTTAAAGCTCCAAATTCGTAACGAAATAATATCAAAATTCTTGTTCCAATAATAAAAGTAATTTCTATCTCCATGGACCTGAATCAAATCATTATTACACAATCAATAAGATTTACTCTAATTCACACACTAAATGATAAAAAATAGCTTTAATTACATCTATAATAAATAAGAGATTAGAGGAGCTTAATTTAAGTAATTCATCAAAAACTGATATTAACATTCGGTTCTTGATGCAATACTCAAAATTTGACTGCACCTTTAAGTTTGTACTAAGGGATCTGAAATTTTTTAATCCCACCTAAAGCATTATAAATCATCTAAATATACATCATTATAATATGATATGATATATTTACCCTTAAAGCAACCATCTAATATAATGATAACAATTTGCATAGAATTTATATTATGGAGTGACAGATAAATTGTTGGTAAAATGATTTGACAAGTAATCATCAGACGTTATAGGAGTATTTAAACATTTCCAAACTCCTATTAACAGGCTGAGATTGCTTGCTAAATCATGACAGGACATTGAGTTCAAAACCTAACTTTTCATATACTCATTTGCTTTTTAAATGAAATAAATGACATTCAATTATGCAGAGTTTATTAAATGTGGGAGCAGAAAATGTAAATAATCTAGCACATATGAGTTTCTTATTGGACTCGGCCATCGATTTGGGAACACGTTTCATTGTTATTATTTGCTTTGTAGTTAAGTGTGTAATGATTCATTAATAAATTGTGCACTGTTTATTTAGAAAAATTATATTTTTTATAAATCAAATTTTTCGAAAAAGAATTAAACCAACATATTTTTTACTAAGTTTAAATTAATGCTAATATTATTATTTTTTATTCAACCCAATACACGAGAAACCATAAATATATTCAATGTATTTTAAAAGGTAGAATATTTTTGAAATAATTTTATTCAAATTACTTCAAAAATAAAAATGGAATCAATACTTTCAAAATTCGACAATATTTAATAATAAATAAAAGTTTTGTTTTTTTGCATTTATTATTAAAATAATATCAAAAGATATTGTGGGATATTTAACTTAAAATTTTATTTAATTTTATATTAATTTAAAATTCATTATTAAAAATTATTAATATTTCATAATTATTAGTAATTTATAATAAAAACTTTATAATTTTATATATTTAATACAATTAGTAAAAATTAACTAATGAAACTATTAGCATTATATACAGAAAATTGTTAAGTAAAAGAATGAAAGTTATATTTTTCTTAATTTCAGTGTAAAAGTATTCCATGCTTTGCATTTTTAATAATACTATGGTTGCATAGTATTCAAAAAGCAATCAATTATCCACATAATTCCATTTATCACAAATGTTCTTTAGATTTAGAGCATGAAGGAGTTTGTATAGTTAATTTTGATTATATATCTGATTGTTTAATAGACAGCGATAAGTGTTAAACAAGATTTCGTCAAAGTCAGAAGGAGAAAACGAACGCTAACTAATTTAAAAATCCACCCACATTATGATGATTCTTTTAATTTCCAAAAGCATTCTTTTTTGTATAAGGTAATCAAATATCAATGGTTGATTATAGATAATTTCCTCTGCTTAGACATATATAATACAGCCAGCGATCGAATATTTACAAAATGCTCTGTATGTTCGGAATCGATATTCCAATATTAAATTACAGAGGTAATGTTAATTGCTAAATATTTATCTTTTATAAGCGACTTTTTTGCTTAATATTTTCTTCAATTTAAATTCTCATTAAAATTAAAGTTTTAAATAAAATTATTTCGAGCAAAAATAAATTATTAATTAAATGAAATATAATAAAAAGAAAATAAAACCCAAAAAATAAAAAAATGTTAATTAAATTAATTTAGACAAATAATAATTAGTTTTATAAATTATTTCAAAAATTATTTAATTAATTTAATTAATTGACAACAATAATTATTAAATTAATTATTTATTTCTATAATTTATAATAAATAAATTATTAATTAAAAATATATTTATTTAATTAATTGTAAGCATTAATTATTAAATTAATTATTTATTTAATCAAATAATTATTTTATTATTTAAATTAATTAATATAATTTTATTTAATTATATTAATTTTTAACTTTTTGTCAGAAGAAAAATAACTAAACAATTAATAATTTAATTAATAAATATAATTATTAATTAATTAGAACAATTATTTATTTATATAAATGATTATCATAAACAAATAAAATATATTAATTGGTTGCAAAAATAAATTGTTATTTAAATAATTATTAATATTAATAATTAAATTGATTATAAATTAATTTTCAATATTTAATTCCATATCAATTTTCGATATCACCATGTTTCCCATACTTTCGATCCATGCATACTTTTTTCAAATATTTTTTAACTCTTCGTACTCCTATGCAGAAAATATACCATAAGAAAGCTGTACAAATATTTTTTTAATAATCTCCAGTGTACCCTTTGTTAGCCCTCTGATAACTCCTAGCTGTACGCGTACCACACTTTGGGAAACACCAATTTATCAGAATGAAAATACATTTTCTGAGATTTTATTTTTGATGCTGTGCTCTAATTTTCAAATAAAAATTCATATTTTAAAAATATTAACATAATACAATTTATAAATTAACAAATTTTGCAAACATAATAAATCAATAATCAATTTAAAATTCATTAACTTGAATTTATAAATTAAATAATTTAAATTCATAAATCAATTTAAAATTTAGAATTCATAAACTTGAATTTATAAATCAAATATTAAATTATTAAAATTAAAATTTTAGCAAACAACCTTAAATTTATTTAAATAAAATTTCTAGATTATAAAAAATTTAAAACCATGATTATTCAGAATTTCTTTCACATACAAATTCAAGAAACTAATTCAATTGGAAAATAAGTGGCTGCTGCTGCTCTAAAATGCATTAGATTTACATCCTTAAATTCAATTAATTCATTTTTTAATTAATTTATGACACTTTTTATGTACCTTTGAATTTATTAATAATTTGCGTTATATTATTTTTATGTAACCCTGACACTATTATACAACCGGTTTCGTTAGACAACATTTTCTATAATTAAAAAAAGTCAATAACTTTCATAACATAGGTAAAACATCAACTTGTCTGTGTGTTGGAAATCTTGTTATACTGGTCAGAGATATATATTTTCTCTCACCACAAAATTCCTAGAATAAGATGCACTGCAAAACTAGTGATCAATAAAATGGTTGCGTCAGATACTACCTAATTTTTTCATTATTAACTGATAATAATTTACATATTTCATTCATGTTTTTATGAAATTGAATGTCTGAATAATTATAAATTTTTTAAAAATAAATATAAAAATTAAATAAAAATCACTTGAAAAAGACTGCCGAAAATTCGTGAATACCTTAAATAAATCTGATTCATAGTCAAATTTTGTAGAAAACATTATGTCACTTATAAAGAAATCAGAGGTGAAACACAATAAAAGTCCTTATAATAAATAAAAATTATTTATAAATTAAATTATAAATATTAAAATGTCCAAATAAATAATAAAATTCTATTGGCTTCTAGTAATATTATTTAATATTGTTGGGTTTTTGTTACAAGTCGGTTTGATCTCTGACTCCTTGTGTTGTCATTTTACTAAGGAAATTAACAGAATACAACATAAGAAACTATTATTCGTATTTATCATAATAAATACAATCATCAATACAAAAGTTTCTAATCTGCATCTTTGAAATGAGGTTAAGTCTTCCCTTTCTTGCTTTATTTTGATTTATTTATTGGTTTATTTTAGTTATCACTCTCTTATAGATTCACCTCTGTAATTCAAAATATGAATACAATTTTCGTTGTTTTGACTCTATCGTTCACTTCAACTCACTGGTACTTTCGAATTTGTCACATCCTATTTATACCTGTTCATAGTCAACAAATTAATCATATTAAGTATTAATTATAAATAATTATTTTGTTTTTAGTTACCATCATTTGTTAGGCGACTTCTCACTTCTTTAATAACCCACAAACTAATTTTTGGTTTTATTGATTTTATGATAATTGATCTAATTTTCTCCCAGAGTTTCTCCTTGGGATTCTACATTATTTGTTTATTTTTATTTATTATATATCTTTTCAAGGGGCCTCATTGATTCTATATAAGCATGTCTTTATTCGTATCATCATTTGCTAACCGTACAATATGCCAATTTTTAATTAATTTTTTTGTATTTATTTATTAGTTATAAATATTCCAATTTTTACAATTTTTATTGACCAGATAGAAGACTTAGAAGTAGACTTCATTCACTTGACTAGTATTTTTAAGTAATTGAATTGAATTGTAGAGTTTTAACCAACGTTCCCTCTCATTTTTTTTTCACGCTGTGCGAAAAAATAACGTTCTGTGCCCATATTTTGAAAAGTAACCACATTGTACACAAGAGAAAATTTTGTTTTGGTAAATTAAGAATTTTATTTTTATAAGAATTTTTTTATTATTAGAAAAAGAAATTACATTTTAGATTAATTACCACGTCGATCTTTATTATTTTTCCAAAAATTGAAAACTTTTTTAACATCAATTTCGTTTCCACGCCTTAAAAATAATTTGATACGCATGAGATGGTCCAAATGAAATGTTTCCAATCTGTTTCTGGCCTTTGTTTTAATGGTATACATTTGACTAAACCCACGCTCACAATCTGTACTAAATGCTTGAAAGGTTGCAGAAATGTCTATTAAAGAGGAAAGCTCTTGAAACTCCTCCTCCTTGTTGGCAAGGTCTACCATATCCTCGAAACTGCATACTACGTTAGAGTTAAATTTAGTTTGGTATAAAAATTTAAATTTCGAATATTGGCTTAGAATTTGCTTCTTCACTTCTTCACTATAATTTGGAATAATTTTCGAGTATTTTTTAAGAAGATTCAGCAAGTTTTGGTTTCCAAAATTAAAATTGTTGCTGTTTGCGTTATCCTATATGATCAAATGCAGCCCAGTATTTAATTTCTTATTCTGGAAATCTGCAATCTGGATGATCACATAGCATTGTGATAAATTCAATAATTTCAGCAGTATTATCGCTTATGTTGAGAAGTTTCAAAACCTTCTTCGCTCCAAAAATAGTTTCTGCAAGATACTGGCTCCGAATCTTTTTAATAATGGATTTTACGTATTGATGAACTTCCACGCTTTTTTGAAAAAATTTGCTTATTTTAGCAAATTCAGTTAAAATATCATTTAGCACTGTTAAAGCTAATCATTTCAAAGAATTAACACAATATTTAGAGGTTGGATAATTTGAATTTTCAACTTCACCTTTGCAATACTCAATCAAAACATCATAATTTCGAATAAATGGAATTACTGCAAAGTGCCGTGAAAGCCACCTTACCTCATTGAGAGGTCTAAAACTCAAAACATTGCATTCCATTACTACAGTGAAATCTTGAAATTTGCCTTTTTTCACAGATGATCTACTGAACATTGTGTACACCGTTCTTCACAAAGTCTCTAGAGTTTTCATTAAAGGTATTCCCTCCAAGCATCGTCAATTCCAAGGTCTTTTCTGTGTGCCACACAATGCTGAGCTGATAAATACGAAATATCTCGTTGTAGTATCTTTGCTACTCCATTATAATTACCCAGCATAACCACAGCTCCGTCCGATGTTATCATGACCATTTTATCCATATCCAACATAAAACCAAAGTAGAATTTTTTGATAGCTGCCACAATTGATAACTGAATTATAGTTGCAAAAGAGGTTTTGTAATCAAAGTTTGTTCTGAATTTTATGTAAATTATAAGCATTTTATGAACAAAAATATCTGTGCTCTCATCAATTATTAAGCAATGATATTGTGATTTTCTAATAGCATCAAAATCTTCATTCTGAACCACTTGGTTTATGCATTCCACGAATTCAAAGGCATAAATTTTGCTATGCTAACTTTCAGGAATTTGAACATATTTTGATACGTGGCTATTTATTTCCTGCACAGAATTCATTGAAGTGTTCAATTTAATTGCCAAAATTACGTTGTCAATTAAAACTTTAACCATTTTTGGATTTGCCAGCATTTTCTATTTGTACCTCACGGTCTTTAGGAGTCTCAGTAATCAGTCGAACTAATCCACCACATTTACGAGCTGTAAGAATTTTAACCGCTTCAATGTGTGTTTTGTGATTCAGATGACGTTTCAGAAAATCCAATTTCCAATCATTCCACTTTTTCCCAATGGAAAAATTTCCATATACTTTCGCTTTGGTACAAAATTTGCACTTAATTGTACTTTCTTCTTCATTGAATTCGAATATATAATTTAGTTTCACATGGTCGAGTTCACGTGAAGTTGGTATTTTAGTCTTAACAAGTTTCAAAAGCCAATCAGGTTATAAATTTATACATATTTTCTTGGATGTTGACGCTGGTTGACTTGAGGAGATTCTTTTTGACATCGTTGAAGCTGGGATGGAATGTTTTTAAAAAAAATCAACAAAAAAAAATAATAACACATATACCATTTACAATTCCTCTGCACAACACAGTATAAAATTCGTAAAAAAAATATTAACTTTATTCGGTTGATGTTCGAAATATACTAAATATATTGCTGTATAATAGCAATTAGAAATGTAAAAATAAGTCTACTTGGATCGATATTAAAAATTATTTAAAAAAACGGTCATTAATTAAAAAAAATTCGCGAGCAATTTTCTTATGCGCACAGCATGGAATGCTGTGAGCAACAAATTATTTTTATGCGCTATTACGCATGCGCGCAGCTTAAAAGGAACGTTGGTTGTAACTCATAGACCAAAATGAAACATAATTATGCCAAACAACTTTTAACCCCCCCCCCCCACCCCACACTACATTTTACAGGACTGGCTTATGTGTTTATAATAGGAAAATATAGAGATTAAAATGACAATAAATATCATATGGATGAATTTTGGATGCCTTTAATGATCGAGGTAACATGTTATCAACTTTCAAAGACAGGCTGAAGAAACACGATAAAAATCTGTGCAAGTTGATCTGAGATTGATTAGGTGGAATGAATCTATCGCCGATAATCTCAAAATACGAGCTTCTAATCGGTTGGCAATAATTTGTATCATGGCATTTTACAATTTGTAAAGTGTTGACTTGTTCTTATATGGTTTTCGCACCAATCTTGATCCTTAGTCACCAAATTTTCTGTCTGAAGCGCAAATACTTCTTCAATTGTTTGTTGGCCAGATTTTTTTCTGATATACAATTTACTGTGTATCAAGATTCTTTGCACAAACTTAAGATATAGCTTCTTTCCTATTTTATCATTAATAATATTTACTTACTTACCTATTCTACGACCCTCGGGCAAATACCGCAATTTAGAAATCAATATCTGGCGTGTAAATATAATAGAAAATTGAAAATAAAATAAAATAATTGAATGAATTTTAAAAAATTGACTATTTTTTTCAAAAATTTTATTATGTCAATCTTCTTAACTTTTAATTCTTTATCTGATACCACTTTAAATTTTTTTTAAAAGTTTACGGATTCGAAATCAAAGTTAATATTAATTAAATAATTAGTTGCAGTGGGCGCAGGCGCGCAGTTAGACAGGTTCGCCTGGAGTACTAAATACTCTTGCACCGGCCCTGACAACTGGTCCAATAACCAATGAAAAAAAGTTATTTAAAATATTTTTTTTATCTTAAATGTTTTTAAAATTTAAAATTTAAAATCATTAAAATATCATTTAATGAATTTAGTAAATTAAATTACCAATATTTTTAATATTGTTAAATTTTTTCACTTGATAAAGGCTGTCAGTCTGGGTTTGTCGAAAATTTGTGAATATCAATAAAACATCGATTCATTTCTGTTTCACACTCAAATATTAAAATGAAAAGAAATCAGAGTTTAAAACCAAAAGAAGTTCTTATAGTAGTATTAATATAAGTTTAAAACATGAAAAAATTTATTCAATTTCTATTTTTCTCTTGATATTTTTATTTTTTGAAGATGGCTTCCTTTAATGTCAAGAGCTTAACTGGGTTTTTTATTTATTTCTTCTTTTTTATTTTAATAAATTTATTGTAAAAAGTAATATTGTTGACGTCAATTTATTTTAAACTCCCCCTCCCCATGTCAACATTTGTCAAACTTCTTCAAACTCCCTTACCCGATTTTGTTGACATAATTTATGGACGTCCTCTTATAGATTGACCATCTATGTTACTATTATACTATGTATAGTCGTCAAAAACTCAATATTACGTCATTTCTGTCTAGGCTGCCTTCTTTGATGATACTTAATAATTTTAATATATATTTTAGGCCCGGTCAGGGGCCTCATAATTTTGAAATGGCACGGGCCTCTTCTTACATGTAAAAGGGCCTGAGAATAAAACATGTTGTGATATTTAAAAATATCGTTTCTATTTTTTATAAATATGAGTTAAATGCTATTTTTAAACCTAAATTAATGTTTAATAATAAGAAAATGCGATTCGAATCGTTTGGCATTTGTAAAAATTAATGAAGAGTTTTCTTATTATTGTGGAGACGGATGTTCACAGAGAACAACTTGTGGTGATGTCGAGGTTCCTTTAGAGCATCTAATGGTAAAATCGTTATGATCATGATAATCTATAAACTGTGTATCGAAACAGGCATGTCGGCAAATAATGAATTCTCGACTTGTGAAAGTTGGTGCAGAAGGCCCAGGTGTAAACGATACTGATTTTATATTATATATTGAATCTCGCCAATCAAAGAAATGTGATGACTCGTCTGTATTAGCATATGCATCTTCTTGTCAATCCGAATCTCAATTAGATCGGTTTGATTAAGTAATAATTCTGAATTTCTATTTATTTGCGTTTCTAGGCCAATAGCCGGATCGATAAATTTTTGTCCTGGTCGCCTGAGTAGTGATTTTGGCCATCTATCTCAATCGCTTTTTATTGCAAAACATGAATTAATTCACGCTCTTGGGTTTGCTATTACTCAATTCGCTTTTTATCGTGATCCCAATGGAGCGCCTTATACACCTCGCAGCATTTTCACTGGTCGCCCTGATTTAGGTTTTCTTCAGGATCGCAGCAATATTTATCTCTGGAGCAATCGGGTAACAAGATCTACTGTTCGGCGCTGGCAAAGTGCAGTGGGGTTTTTCCTGAAAAATGTGACTCTAATGGTTTTGCCAACAGTTGTTCAAGAAGCTAGAAAATATTTTAATTGCTCCACACTGACTGGAGTTGAATTGGAGGACCAGGGGGGACTTGGTGTATCCATTACACATTGGGAAAAACGGATTCTAGAAGTTGACTTTCGAGTTTATTAATAAAAATAATAATTTTAAAAAATCAAAAATTATTTATTATGATCTAATAAATGTTAAATATTTTAAAACCGAATTTGCATTCTAGAATAAATGAAAATAAATATATAAAAATAATAATAATAAATTATAAAAAATAATAAAAATAATAACAATAATAATAACAATAATAATAATAATAATAATAATAATACTAATAAATTATAAAAAAATTATAATGATTATAATAATAATAAATAATAATATTAATTAAAAACCGCTTGAAAATTTTCTTATCGCTCTATGAAAAAAGAATTTTTCAAAAATCTAAATTCCTCACACTACAATACGATAAATCAAAACAAAACACAAAAATAGTATTTTGCACTTAAAATTCAGTATTTTTATTTTCTTGAAGGGGAACAGTACTAGAGACTAAAAGCTTCTCTGACTATAAGCAGAAATTGCACTTAAAAATCAATAATTTTCAGGCCATTACCCCCTCCTACATCAAACAATAGTAGGCAAAAATACATTGAGTAGGAATTTGCGAAAAATTTCGTTTGAGAAAAGCCAATTTTCTAATATCTCTGGAATAAAATATTACGTTTACCTTAAAATTTAACAATATCGTCTACTATCAGTACTTCCTTAATTCTTCCTCCAGAACCCAGCAAAATTTAAAAAAAAACATTTTGATGATTTCTTATATTAGCAGTGGAGACTGAATGTACGGAGTCTATAATATCCATTATCAAATGACCAAGAATAATGGATAAGTAAGGAATAGTAGAGAGTTTCACAGCTTTAAATAAGTGAACATAAATTGGTTAGCGATTTCCAGCTGATCGCAACAGAAAACATAAGCTTAGAGATGAGTAAAATGCCAGCCAATGATATCTGAGGGACAATGAGATATTCATAAAATTGGAGAGAATGAATTGATTGGGACTCTGCCAGTGATATTGATTAATCAATGATTATTTTTGGAATTTATTAACTAGCATTTATTACGCTGGTCATTGATCTTTTGTTTCCATTAATTTATTTAATTCCCTTATTGTTTGTCATTTTCATTAATTTTATTGATGAATTATTGTTAATCAATTTCATTATTTCAGAATGACATTATGACTGCGACATTTACGCAAGAAGCCAGAGTATCTAGAATCACTTTGGCGCTGATGTATGATACTGGGTGAGTTTCTATTATTTTTAATTGAGACGAATTAATCACAAAAATTTAATAATAATTCGTAAAACGAGAATCAAATTTGATGGGTAATAAGATTAATAATAAAATTATTAACTGTCTCAAATTTCAATCGAATTTTTTAGCCTTTCTTCCTACTTATTGTAAATAATTAGATATATTTTTTTGATTTTCCAATTTATTGTTAATTAAATTTTCATCATGCCAAGATTTTGAAAGATCAAACAATTTTTATGTAAATATTTTTGTTATGATGGTTCTGAAACCTAAGGTTAATGAAAAAATCTAAATACACAATGCTCACTACTAGTAAAGGCTTACAGGTTTCAGGAGCCAATAATTTATCAAGAAAGCAAAGTCAGGTGTGAGATCATCAGTGGTAATTTTAAAAATTAAATCATATTCACTAAATACTTAACAAAATTTTAAGTAAAAAGGGGAACAAATTTTCAAATCAAATCTCTCAGATGTCCAATTACAAAAATAATTCGAAAATTCCATCTGAAAAATTGTGTGATTTGAGTGAAATCATACAGAAAAGAAAATTTAAAAAATATCCTGGGCTTCTATCGCAACTTTCTCAGTGCACAATAGTAGTGAGAGTTGATGATTTATGGAGTAAAGTCAGTCTTGATTACATCTTTTCATCTCAAAACACATTGAGTATAAGACACTTTTTGTAAGATGTTTGTGGACGAAACATTTTTAGTGACCTTTCCTCAGAAAAATCCATTCACGAGACTCGCGCTTACTGTAACATAAAGATTCAAATGCTTCTCATCATTCGTTATAAATTTTTCTTTAAAATATTATGCTTAAGAACATGAAAGATTGTCAGATTTTCTTGAAATTTTTACATTTGCTTTTTACGGATCTCTTCTGTCAAGAAACGTGGGACGAATCGAATCCATAAGTTTCTGATTCCTATAGCTTCCAGTATGTTCTACACAGTCTTCTTGGTTACATTAAGTCTACTTGACAGCTCTCTGTGAGTAATTCGTCTCTCTTACCAATAAAATTCAAATTTTCGAATTTCTCGTCAATTTCATGGAGTCGTTCACTTCTTTCTTCAACAAACACATTGTTCCTGCCAGAGGAAAACTCTCTAATCCAATTATAAATAGTAGCCTTACTTGGTGGGTCATTTTAATATGCTCCATGCAGCTGATAAATGATGTCCTTCATTCCTGTCTAACTGAAAAGTAAAAAAAGATAACGCTGTGAAATTGTACTTGCTGACATTTTTTTTAAAACAAAGCGTTGGCTATGCCAATAGACGTTCTATAGGTAAAAAAAACTCAATAATTTTTGTTTTGCGGTTTTAATTTTACGGATTAATTAATTTCATTTCTATACGAGTCTAAAGACTTTTTATCCACACCACATAATTAATTAATCTCTTGGGGAAAAATCTATTTTAAATTTGAACTTGTTTCTTTCAATTTACGTAATAACATTTTAACGAATAGTATCAAATTAGATAAAATACAAAACATTCAACACAAAACTGATTTTAAAACCAGACAAGAAAGACAAATCTTTTGACATCTCGGCTCGGAGACAGATTACTATATTATACATAATATACTCGGCATTGAACTATAAAATATTCCATTAAGTCGAGGATGAGACTTCCATATGCTTAAATTAGAAAGCTGATAGGGGGGAGATTAAATGACAAGTGACATCGAGTGGTTCAAAAAATAAATATGAGATTCGAACATTTTTTTAATTTTTTCTGAAAAACAATTTCAATCCATGAGATTAAATATCAATACTAGACTGTGAGTTTTGACATTGATAAAGAGAAAATTAAAAAGACAAATATGCAAGTAAAATCTGCGAAAATGCATGTATTAAATGTAAAGTCATCCACTTTTAGCACCCATTTCATTCAAAAAGTGTGTTCAATTTGTGAATGTGACTTCGCTTCATTAGTTCAATACTGTGTTAGTTTACAAGAAATTCAAATGTTTTCTAGTGTACAGGACTTATCGAGAAAGTATGGTTATATTCAAAGGGTTTTAAATGGAACAGGTTATCGACAATGTTGATTGTATTTAAAATAATTATCTATCTATTTGACCAAATTTAATTAACTATTTGTTGCTACTCTATATTTATGACGGCTTTATAAAATTTACAATCATAAATTCTAGATTAACCACAGAGCTTTATAAAATCCACAAGTTTGTATAAGCAGTTTCTGAAAATGTTATTAATATATACGTTAGGATGTTAACACACGATCATACATGTAAAATATACCATATATATGAACCCTTTCGTTATGTATGTGTCCAATGAACGAAGAGCGTATATTTTCTATGAATTTTTACAGTGTGTTATACAACAATAAATGTATATATTTAACTTATTTATGCATGGTTGTTACGAGGAGTGTGCGTTTCCGTTGTTCAGAGCCTTTAAACCTAAAAAATATTTCGTAATTAAACGGTTAATTAATGTTTGAAATTATTACATAATCGGATAATTTATTGCAGTGTTTCTCATATGTGTAGGAAAACCGTTAATCTACAAATGCATATTAATATCATTTGTCTTCATTATATTCCGATTATAGATCAACGTTTTTTTTATAAAATAAAAAATGACAAAATTGAAAAATAATTCTAAGAAAGTATACTAATATTTAGCTCTTTACACGCTGCAAAATATTTATACGGCCGTGCACTATAGGCCAAGAATTTTATCTCACCGTTTTTTAAAAATGTATTTTTAATATTTCTCAACACTGAAAAATCCTCTTACAATTACGTTCTTACTATACTTTAGAATTATGATGAAACAGGTTATTGCAAATTCTAATTGTAAGTTCCAATTCGATCATATAAATATGGTTTTTTTAATAATTGTCACTTCTATGCTTGAAGTATAAGTACATTTTATAATATTCATAAATTATTCAAGGTTAGATTTTTGAAAAATAGGTTTTACGATTGTTTACTTTTAATTTTGTTAATAAATCGAATACACTTGATGGAATTAGGTAAACAGAAGCATTTGCTGTTATTCTCGAAGTTCTTGGGAATAAAATGGGAAAGTTTTTAAATACTACGACAAATTTACATATTTACTTTTCATGTGATTTATTGAACATTGGCCTTATTTTATTTTAATATCATGCGGCTATTCTTGTTTACTAGCGATTTCCAAGGTTCAAAATTGTTCTAAAATTGTGTATTTATTTCATTTAGATTTCTTTCCATAATTTAATATATTTTTTGCACATTTATTTGGTGTTAATTCCATAATTTTACCAGGAGCATAAAATTTATCATCCGAATCAGAGTAATTAATATTACTTAAATTTATATTATGTATGATTTCAATTTCAAAATTTTCACTATTTTGATAATTAGTAGATAAAATGTTATTAATGGATGTTTGAAATTAAATTAGAATAAACAAAGTAGTTTTTGTCCTATATTATCTGTATATAGATACTGCTAATATACCTTAAATTTCGGCGTATAACTCGGGGCTTATATAAAAAAATAAATTCAAAGTAAATTTACATGGTGAGGGCTATACACGGAATTTTTTTACTTTATTAATTTTTAAAATTTAATTAAGTGTTATAAATAACTTAGTATAATTTAAGCATAAATCAATCAATCAAACTTTTAAATATAATTTACTACTTAATATTATAGTTTATTCTTCTTTTTTGTTAAATATCTAATTTTCCTTATATATTAGTCTGAATTGAAATTTTTAGAATGACATATTATTGGGTACAGAAAAACAAACTGAAAAAAGGGACATTCAAATTAGTAAATACCGAATCACGGATAAATCGTTATTTAAACGTTGATTATAATATTCAAATTTATTTATTACTAAAAAATAATATATACTGTTTAAATTCATTTAAAACCCAAAATAAAGAACAAAAGAGAAGTTCACTAAAAAATGAAGGAGTAAAAAAGATCCAACTAGAAAAAGAGAACATGTTCTCTTTAAAAGAGATTTCCTGGATACCCTACACTTATATCTCTTTAACACAGCGACTACGTCAGGACTTCAAAAATTTATCAAACTACCAAGTCTATTGGAACTGAATGGGAATTCGGAAATATTTATTCTTGAGTTAAAAAGATTCTTTGAAATAACTCAACAGACTATTGAATTTGAAGAAACGCTAACAAAAGCCTTTTTGAAGGTGGAATTGATTCCAAAATATGAAGAGATCTATTCAGACTATATTGGAATAGTCTTTGTCTAGCATTTGAGTCAAAGAAGAATTTAACCATCAATTTGGATGCCGCGTTGCAATATAGAAAAGGAAATGACAGGTGCACTGGAGTTTTTGGGGAGATAGAGAAACTTGTTGACAATATTCTGTGGCACAAGTTTACAAAGCCTGCGTTAATGACATTTCTAATACAATATGCAATTGAAGATTTAGAAACAAAAAAAGAATTAAAATTGAGAGAAGTTAAAGCTAAAGAAGTAATTATCAGAATAGAGATCCAGAAACAATTATCCGGTGAGCAATCATTGGCTTCGCTACACTAAAGGATGGCATATACAGAGATTGTTAGAAAGCCGCGTTAGGTGATGTTACATTTAAGAGGAAATTTTTTGGAATAAAATTTTCTCCTTATCCTCGATGATATTGTGTATATAATGATATAATTATATTTGATTATAGATGGTACATTCCAAATTATGAATTGGCAGATTACATATCATGGGGTCGCCATTTGGGTTGCGACTTTCTGGAGATGAGTTGTTATGAATATATTCAACATAGGAGCATCAGGTTACTACTTGTATATTTCTTTCTTAAATTTCTTAAAATTACCAGAGGTCAATCAATCGAACCATTTTGTGCAATAATCAACAGACATGAAGAAGAGCTTTCAGGGTTCTGTAGCGCAGATAGACATGCATATGCATATTGCAACTTGGATAAGCATCAATATCAGTTAGAACCACAGCACCGGTATTTCACGGATGATCAAATTTATCAGTCCTCTTATTATGGTGGAAAAAGCACTGCTGCTAATTATTGTCCTTATCCTCAGGTTAGGAATAATCAAGAAATCTTTGTACAAAAAATATTTAATAAAATAAATTTATTTTAAAATACCTATTTAATATTTACTGTTACATTCAGGAATTCAATTGGTACAAAGGAGACCGCGTATCAAGAACTACACAATGTTCTGAATCAAGAAATAATCAAAGTTAGATTATTTTATTAATATATAACATTTTTATTTTAGTAATAACTTTTCTAAATTACTAATTACATTTTATAAAAAGATATTGTAGTAATACCAAAATTTGGCATACAAATTTATACAAATATTTGGCTAATTGTAGTGAGTTAGAATTAAAGACATTTTTGACTTATGGAACTTGTTTGATTTCAGCTTCTACTTCTTTGGATTCATCATAATATACTTCGAATACTTTATTGATCATGATGGAATAAATTTAAAAAGCAGAAAACTGAAAAATCAGAACATATATAAACAAATGCATTTCTTTTAATACTTACCACCGATTTCTTTTCATGAATCAGTAAAGATATCAAAAAAACATCGATATTTTTACTGATTAATAGTCAAATATTTTTTAAAAATAATCTCATTTAAATATGTATTTGTTATATTTACTTAATTAAATTTTTATTTAATTTGATTATTATTTAACTTGAATTATAAATATTTATAAATTCTACTTATATTTATAAATTCTATAAAAATAACCACCGTCAAAAAGAGAAAAATCATGACAAACTATTTAATAGATATGAAAATTTGTTCAAAGCAAATTTATATGAAATATTTTTTTAACAGCACATTCAAAATCAAATGACAAAAAATTCATTTCTAAGTACAAAATAATTTCAATTGATAAATATAATAAACAATAGTTACTTTTTGAGACAATTTTTTTAATTGATTCTTAAAATTTTTGCCTTCACACATCTTTTTGGCACGACTAATTTCTTTGGTTGAATTCCATCAACACTACATAGCTCTTTATTATCATTTGCGAAATTTATGAGACTTCACTGGACTGGGAAACTTTTTCGCGGTTTTCCTTTTCCGTTTTGACCTCGCTGAACATATTTAGAATATTCAATGAATTTACATAAACAAAAATAAATTGTCTGCACTTTAATCGATTTGTCAAGAAAATTGCTGTATTTGCCATCACTTGTATTATTTTGTTCATGAGATATTTTTTTATCATTTAGTCACTATTTTTAGTTGCTACTTTTATTATAATTTTACTTATAATTTTATAAATTGCTAACAAAATTGTAAAAGAATCACAGAAAATTGGCTTTGAATTAAATAAAAAAAACTCCAATCCACAAATATATATTCTACTACAATATATTTCGATAGCTTCACTGTCATCGTCAAATAGTTTTGAACTTAAAATTATATTGATTTAAAATGCTTTATTCAAACAAATGTCTTCATTTAAATTTTTAAAAATTATTCCTTATCAAAATATCTGCTTTAAAAATTCCAATTATTTAAAAAATTTAATTTAATAAACTTTATAAAATTGAAATTTAACAAAATTTTAATAAACTTTTAATAAAATATTTTTAAACTTTTAAACAACAATATTTTATCTGTATTTTCATTTCACAGCACAAAAATTCCATAAGTTGACTGTGAACAAAAACTTGAGAGTGAAACTGACGGGCAGTCATTCCAATGTATGCGGCGTTGCGCCCATGACATATATATTTAAAATTGTAAAAGTAAAGATAATTTCAGTTTGAAAATGTCCCTTTAGCTCAATCTTTGTGGAGTTAAGAAAATTTCATTCTACCAAATATATATAATATTAATCATTACTAAATGAATGAATAAGTTGGAAAAATTACAATATAAGATACAATATAAGTTAATCTTTTTCAATTTCTCAAAATTTAGCTATGTTCCAATGTTCAAATGGTTTCTAGTTTTTCTTTTTTTATTAATTTTCTGCCTCTTCATTGGTTTAGATTTGATTATAGAAATTATCGTAGGGAACTTACAAAGAAAGAATGCAAAGTTGTGATAATTGAAAAACGCCAACTATATCTTCTATATAACATTTTATTTATTTCAGATTATCAAAACAATTTCTTGTTGCAAGAGTTTGGGCCGAAGTCATCATGTTTTGCTCTTAGTAAAAAATGGTCAGTTTATTCTTGTGGGAAAAAAATAGTGCCAAGCATGATAGGAGCAGGTTGCTATAAAGTAAGAATCATTAATTTTGTAATAGCAATAATAATAATAAAAAAAAATCATAATAATAATAATAATAATAATAATAATAATAATAATAATGATAATAAAAGTCATCATCGTATAAATCAGGTGTGGTCAGACTTTATCCTGACTGTAGCCGAAAATCGAAAACTCATAATTTCGAAAGCAGCAATTAGACAAATGTTCTATATATTATTTAGAATTACTATTAATGTATAGTAGTAGTTATTGTTAGTCAATATATACATAAGTTATATGTAATGTACAAAATCAAAACAAAAATTAAGTACTATAACAAATTTCTGTAATTTTATTGTTTTCTGCAAATCAAATTTTTCGTTAAACGAGGGACTGGTGTATTTCGAAAAAAAATTTATTATTGAGAACCATATAATATAATTTAATATATAATTAATTTAATATATAATTTATTTTTTGAATTTAAAAATTAACGATATTACATTAATTTTGGCTAGAGCCGCATTAGAAGGGTAGAAGTATCACATGCGGCTCGCGAGCCTCAGTTTAGATATGCAAGGTATATATTGTTAAAATTCCCGATCTTGATATAAATTACTTGCGGTCTTAACACGATATTTTATATTCAATTGGTTATTTTAATGATTATTTATAAGATTTATGTATTCAGGAGATTTTTAGAATAGACATGAACTATTCAAATATAATTTGAAAGCGTTTCCAAAACCAGAGTTCTTAGATTAACAACAGCGTATAGAAAACTTTTCTTCGTACAATAGGATTAGTTAGAAATTTTCCTATTTCAGTACACAGTTGAAAACAATGGTATTAAACAATAAATCGGCTTTTCAAATAGCTCACTGATTTATCTGGTGATATAAAGGTTGGAGCGTAAAAACGTTCAAATTGATAATTAGGATACCTCATGAGATTTTATAATTCCGATCTTCAATGTTTAAGTGATAAATATATCCAGACTTGGTTGCTTTTGAAGGTGTGGCTTGAAGGATTCGAATTTTAGCGGTTATGAAATAGAAAATAATTGATAAAAATTAGATTTTTCAATATTATAATTTTTTTAGAAATAAATAGGCTTATTTAACTCTTATCAACTTCACATATGGGTTTATTTTAAGGTTGTGGTCAAAAAATGATCGAATTTTTTGTGATAAAAGAAGTATTTATTTACAAATATTAGAGCTACCCCGAGCATATATAATTTGGTAAGTAAATTTAATAGTTGCACGTGTCCCAGTTGAGCATGTGCAAAATTGACAGTAAGAAACGTTCATTTCTGACACGGATACGTACATTACAGGCAATTACAGAGAATTGATCATATCTATTTTGAATAATGGTCTATTTGTCACACATTTACCCGCTCTTTTAAAATGGTCAGTAAATCAGAGCAAATATTGTGGAAAGGTTATGGTGCTTCATAATCTAATAACGATAGAGAATTCTCAAAATAGAAAGAATTGTTTAAATATTCTCAGAACGGCAGATTTTGAAAAGAATTTAAATTTGTGATATTAATAAATTTTATCTAATCACGGATGTTTTAACTCTATCTAATAAATGTCGTATTAATTTTTGATAATTTTGTCTACTTTTGATGATGAATTCATTTTATTATTGTTTGGTTAGGAAGTTGATAAGAGAGTGACATGCAAATATTGTATTTATTATTCATAACAATTAATTGGACTGTGTTAATTCTTTCTCATTCATGGTTTAACTTTACAGGTTGTTATAATATAAGTATTTTCAAAATTTCTCAGATTTCTGACAAAATCGACATTTTCATCATTTCTTCTTTAAAAATTCGTTTTAAAACAACTAACATCTACAAATCGATTGTACATTAATCATTAATTGCAACATTCTAGATTTTAATTAGAAACTGCTGGAGCTAGTCTCTTTTACGGGGTTCTCTTAGAACCTACTTGGATACTGTCTTAATGTATGACCCAAAATTCACAGTTAAGCATTTCAGGTTTCCAAATTTGACCATATCTTTCCTACAACTATACCACTTAATGATTCATGCTTCATCCCTTTATCTCGAAACCTACAAAAAAATTCAGAATTAGAAACTTTCGAATTCCCTTATTGTCAAGAAACTTTTAATGTCAGTCTAATCACGAAAGCATTTTTCTTTAATTTAGCTGTCAATATCGCTTAACGCTGATTATCGTCAAGGTATGTCTAGGGCTTCATTTTTCTATGATCATTGCTGATATTCTTCATTCTCTTAGAATGAATTTATTGAAGCTGCATCCATCAAAACTTTCTCTATTGAACATATAGACACTATATTCATCTTTGACAATTATTTATATATAGTGGAGGCTTAGTACTCGATTAATAAGGGAAAATTTGGCTACGAACTTTAGTTTCTTCATCCATGAACAGTTTCTTCTTCTTTATATTATGTTTCGTTATCATTTTCATTTACATAATCATAATGAGATAATTAGATGTTAGTAGAATTGTTCATTACACTATATTTGTGGTGCGTTTAATAAGTACCCGGACTATCCCATAAAAAATAATAGTAATTTAGCAATGTTCCATTGAAATCAAAAAAACGAAAATATGTTTTTAATATGTACCTGCATAGCAGTGTGGGAGAACATACTTTCAATTTATTCGTCAAATAATGCTACATCTTGTCGACCATCAAAGTGTTATTAAATTCTTTGTTTTCATGGTAATAACAGTAAGAAAATATTGAATCAGTTGCAGAAAGCTCATGACAATATATACCGCTCTCCGTACCACAATATACGGTTGAATTAGCCAGTTCAAAAATGACTGCCAATCAGTGTTGATGATAAGTTGGTTGTCTATGTGAAATTTCTGATTAAAAAAGATAAGAATGTTTTCAAATTGTGAAACAAGAACGCCCAATAACTATCAAGGATATCTTTTAGCGGTTGAATGTGAATGCTGGATGAGTGGATATCATCCTAAATGAATAAGGCATAAGAAAATAAGCATTCAGGTTCATCGCACATTTTTTCCTCTTAGATTTGTGAAAACCAGAAACAATGCTACCAGGCAAACCTTTTAATTTTCAATTCACGTGTACACCAATTACTCATAAATATCGTTACTATGGATGAAACTCCTTCATTCCTGGATATTCCTGAGATAAAGTATGAACCAAACCTGGATAAATCAGTTCCGGAAGATGAGATTTGGAACATTTCATAGCAAATTGATGTTGACAATTTTCCATGCTTAAAGTGGAAAAACCTGCATGGATTTCTCTGAAAAAGGTCTGTGAAATAATTACATCTATCACATCAACCTCATGGATAAATGCAGGCGTAATCATCAAAGCCACGTGGTCTCCCTCTATGGGTATTGTATGGGAATTACCAAACTTTTACCATGATTTTAATACCAATTTAACTCTACAATTATGACCCAATTCCAATTTTTTTGAGAAAAAATGCAGTCCTTAATGGATTAAATTATTCAATATCAAATAGTTGGAATTCAGTTGTGTTCAATATGCTGGTCCCATAATAAAATTTGACTATTAATTTCTTTAATGAATAATGCAATGTTTAGGCGAATTAGTGCGCTATCAAATATGATTGGTTAGTAAATATCTCACGCGGACGCAGTTCCATGCTTAATTAATTTCACAGGTAGTTTTTATTATACAATTTATCTAATAGAATTTTAATAAATTTGATGAAATTTAATTAATTTTATTTCTTACCTTTTACTTCTGACCGCGTCTAATAATTTAGTTTACATGTTCTCCTTTATTCGGCCTATTGGTAACTGTCAACAATCAAACTTACCAATGCCCTTCAGCTGGGGATATCATAGCCATTGAAGAAGCGAATGAATATTTCTCTATTAGTGGTGCTCTTATATGTCCAGTTTGCATAGACTATTGCCCAGTAAGGCATTCTACACTATTCATTCTCTAATAGTTTTTACATTTCTAGTCATCTTTCTGTATGGAGCACACGAAACTGCTGCCTTATTCACGCTCTCATTCCGAACGAAATATTTCAGTCCAAGTTTGCAAATCAGCATTAACTTTAAATATTGAAATTATCTATTATGTTTCCTGGTCCGGCTACAATATATATATTATTCTATTGTTTTCTAGTTTGTTGTGATCTATTTTTGATACGCGTATTGTATTGTTTTTATAATTAACAATAATTATTATTTTAATGTTTTAGTGAATTATTTTGATATATTTAAGTTCATTAACACTGGCACTATGATGTAGTCAAATTGAGCCACATTCATTTACACTTAAAACCTCAAGTATATTTAAGTATTTATTCCCTAATACTATTCTACTCACTATTATTATATTTTACTGCAGTACTCATTTTTCGTTAAGAACATAACCCAAAAATCATACAAAACCATTGTATAAATTATGTAGTACTAGTATTAAATAACCAAAACGAAATTTTTCTTCGATCTATTTTCTTTCTAGTGAACGTTTGAAATTGGTATAGTAAAGTGATGCAATTGAAAAACTTTGATTATGGTGGGTTACAGGGTTTCGAAACTTACCTATCTTTATGGTTGTCCCAGTAACGCCATACAAAATGATTCTAGCTGCCACTCGGCACCCGTTGCTAGGCAACGTTGGAAATGTGTTCGAGTGGGTGGATTGTCCGCAAAAATTGAGCACTATTACTAATACTGTAATTGCCCGGACAACCCGCGGGTCCAACGAGCTGTCGTTAGAAGACCTATGCTCGCTTTATTCCGTCCCTTGTGTGGAGATTCGAAATTCATGCTTACTAGTAGGAGGAGAACACTATTTTTCCGACGACATAAGGAGAGTATTCACGACCTTCTGATGACCATTTTTAATCATATTGAAAATATACTAATTTCGATTTAATCACAATTATAATTTTAAAGAAAAATGTAGTTCATCTGTCAAGTCAATTATTCAAGATTGTTTTTGTCCAATAGTTGTTCGGCTTTGCGGCGTGCACGTTCTCTGCGTCCCGGTCGACGACTGCTGGATAAGACGGTTGGAGAATCTTTGGCAGGTGTAAGGTCGTGGGTCTGCGTCTGGTAGGATAACTGGGATGTTTGTGTTGGTATCGTGCGGATCTTGGTGCGTTTTGTTATTGTTTTGATTTATTTTATGTTTATTATTTTATATTTAATTCTCTTTTTTCTCATATTTGATAGGGTTTAATTGATGTTTCAATAGGTTTATTTAAATTTGCATGTTATATTTGCATGTGTGTTACTGATCCATTTAAACATTTTCCAAGGCCGTTTGTGTTCTGGCAATTATAAGTATTTTTTAAATAATAAATAACTATTAGAGGATTTCCATAAACGATGTTTAGGATTTTCGCCATTTTACCTTCTACACTGTCAAGAAATTTCAAAACTCTTCGCACTGTAGAAAGTTTTATAAATGAATTAATTATTTATACAAAGGAACTCTCGTCATTCAAAGAAAAATCAGCTGTTTCCTATTACTTTTAGTTTCGTGGTTATCGCATTTGAGTCAAATAACACATTTTCAGTAAAGATTTCGTTACCTTCTTTAATGATTTTCATTTCGTCGTCAGGCTGACTAATTGACATTAGTTTAATTTCGGTGGTCTTATCATAAACATGGCCTTACTTGACCAAGTCCAAATAATCCTTTATTCCTTTTTCTCTATTTTACCTTATTATGTCATCACTGAGTAAACCATCATCTCCAGTTTTGTCAATGTTCCCTTTTGATTATGTATCTGCTTTTCTATTGCTTGAACTCTTTTTCATGTTAACCATTAACAGAAGTTTTTTCTTTTAAACTGGTTGGAACTACAACATCCCTTTCACTTATCATTTCAATATATCCTTTATCCCTGCCAGTTCCTTGTTAATAAGTTTGTCCAAGATGTCCAATATCCCTTTTAATTAATAGAACCTTTATAATCAGTGTATCTATTTTGATCACGTGTCAAATGTTCATTGTGGTCCGGTTCCTCTTTTGAGATCCACGGATTTTGACTTGCCTTTGTCTTCTTGATCACAAGAAGTTTTGTTTGAATTAAATCCATCTTTAATATATATTAACCACCTTGTCACCGCCCAGACATTGTATAATTTTCGGAAGATTCTACTGCCATTCCCTCTTTTCACAGTCTACAAAAGACTTTTTAGACGTCTCATCGTCATTAAGCTACGTTCTTGAAACTCTTTCGGTGAAGTTTTAAACAGTATTTTCACTTTATAATGGTTACTGACTTTCTTTAAAATATCCTTAGTTCTTTGTCAATCTTAGTGAAAATCACTTTACCAAATCCGAGTTCATAGATTTCCAAATCGTTTTACTTGGTCTTCTAACGTGTCTTCATGCCCAAAAATATTCTGGTAAAATTGGTTTGGCGGTTCCACATTGTTTCCACCGAAGCGTTATCGACGCAAGTTCAACCAAACAGAGTTAATCTTACGATTTGCTAATTCATTCTTTCATCTACTTCACTAAAGGATCTTTGTAAACCTAAATAATCGGCCCCTGTATTCGTTAATCATTGGAAATTTTACTTCTTTTAAATGCTTCCACTGTCAGTTTTCTTTTGCCCAATTTATCACTTTCATATCTCCAGTTACACTTCTGTTCATAGTTTATCAATGTCACTGTAACTGTTCTTGTGGGCATTATTTGAATGTCCACCGGTGACGCTCACAGGGATTATCTCTTCTTACCCTCATTCGTGAAAGACTTTATTACTTAGGACAATAAGTGATATAAATAGGCACCAATTCTGCAATTCCATAAAGAAATTGATTCATGCTTAAGAGTATAAATAACTATTGTAGCCATTCAGCCAAAATCGTTTGAAAGTGAGAGGATTGAAGAAAACCAGTCAAAATATATACTCTAGGAACAGTACGGCGAGAGAAAATAATCCAAATTTACTATTTAACCGAGAAACCGAAGTCAAAAATTAGGACTTCAAAAATATCAAAAAAATTCAACATTACAAGAACGATAGAATTTGCAAATGGGAAAAGTATTAAATACATAGAAATATAGAAAACAATGTAGATTATAAGATATAATATATTCAAGAAATTACCATTTCTTCTTTAACCTCATATTCGCAATTATACTGACTAAAAATAAATTCAGTTACCTATTACAAAAAAGTTGTTCTAATTTCTCTGCATTAATAAAGCCTTGATAAAAGACAGAAATCTACTAAAACTATAGTTTTAATCATGATATAGTAATGCAAATTTATTTTAAACACAAAATAAAATTTTAATGAATTATTTTTCCGAGCGGCTCGACTGAAACATTTGACCAATTTGTTCTTCTATCAACGTCCTCGTCAACTTCACCCACTAAAGCTCTATTAATAGTGAAGTGAAATATTTTTATTGATTAAGTTATCATACACATTATCTCCTCTCAAAAAATAAAGACCTAAAGGAACCTTTTCGACTCCTTGTAAACTGAATATTCTTTCTTCAGCATCTTTTAGAATTAAATTCGTTAAATTATCGAATCCTTTTAGAATTCCCTAAAAACTTGTTAAAATAATATATTAAAATAATAAAATTAACTAACAGAAACTATTGAACCCTCAGTGGTCAATACAATAACAACTCCTAGAAAGGCATTAATAGTAGTAGAATATAAAATATAAACATATACTTCCAACATAGCTTTCTAATTCTGATGCCATTTAAGGATAAGAGAAACTGTCAATAATAAAATACGAAAACTTAAAATATTAGTTAATATTTAAACAAAAGTTATGATTCTTTAAGCACTATAAATGGTAAATGTATAATATATTTTTTAGATCCCATTGTCCTGAAGCTTAATCATATAAAAAAACTTATCACTGTAATTGTTATTTTTTGAACTTTTTATATATAAAACTAATTTACAACTAAAAATTGTTTTGAAAAATATGGTACATGTTGTATAGAAGATTCACAGTCTATTAATTTTGAATTCGAAATTTTAATTAAATTTTTTTTATCATATTCTAATTTATTTTAACCTTTCATTTTGTTTTACAAAATCAATTTGATGAAATATAATGTTCTCCAAGTGATTTTATTGTGTATAATATAAATAAACTTATGAAATAAACTATCGAGTTATTTGTGATGAATTTACAGTATCAAGCACCAAATACACCGAATTCCGCTCGGTATAAATCCCAAGATTTATATTCCGGTTAATTTTACAAATACAATTTTTATCTATAATTTTTATTTAAAATAATAATTATACCTTAGTGATATTGACAATTATTTTTAAGATTCCAATACCGATTTGAATGCAGCTATACCTAAAATGGATTTAGCACAAGAAAGAAAAACTATTTCTCAGTGGACAAAAGACTATTTAGAAGATAAATATTTACGTCTTCAAGATGATCATGAAACTTTGAAGAAACATGCAAGATTACAGGAATTGAAAATAAAAAAGTAGAATATTTCAGCAGAATAATTACAGATAATTAATATTTTTAGTTAATTTAAATTTTTTATAGCTTATTTTAAAAAAATTATTTATAGCTTATTATTTATTCGTCCTAAAATTTCGATAACGTTAATCCATATAGTATAATTTCCTCATCTTACAACTCATATTCTAAAAATTATCTATCGGTTTTTCCATATTTTCTTTTAACCTTAAAATTCCTCGTAACAGATTTCCAATTTACTTAGATTAGGTACAAAGTTACTCAAAATAACCAGTGACGCAAAGAAAAATGGAGATATCACACCGAAAACTGACGACTTTGAAGAATTTCGTAGAAAATGCTCAATTTTGGAATCTCAAAATGGTTTATTAAAAGATAAGGTTCGATATAATTATACTAATTAATAATTAATTTAATAATAATAATAATAATATAATGAGTGTTTTTACGCAGGTGAAGCTACTTCAATCACAGTTATTAGCCCAAGGAAAGAAAGCATCCGTTTATGATAATGTTCCTTCCAGGATCAAATCTGTATGCATTGGATTAATTGGTAAATAAAATATCATCACATTTCAGGGAGCCATCGAACGTTCAAACAGCATTCAAAATTCCGGTAGAAAGAATAATATTCGAGTTATAAAACCGAGAGGAGAATTATATCCTCTTTCTCCCAGACGAGACGAATCTGTGACTGGCGATCAATCGTTGATTTCATTGTAAGTCGTGATTACTTTTATTCCAGGAATCCTTTCCCGGTTCAATAATTCTCCCTGCATTCCTGTTACCGAGACTCCATGCTATCTAGGAATATAATTAAATCACACAGTTGCTAATGACAAAAATTAAATTACCTTAAAGAGAAACTTCCTATCGATTTCTTTACTAAAGTAACATGATAAGCGGTTAATTAATAGGTACTGTGGAGTCATCCTCTGTCCGGCAAATTCTCCAAACTGTCACCGTATTTGGACTGGTCACTATTATGTTTCATTAGCCCAGACCGTGTCAAATCGATATATATATATATATATATATATGCATCTTTGACAATGTATATATATATATATACATATAAAATATTTCCGACGCTTCCGACAAAGACAACATGTGAAATTAGACTGTCCAATTTACACCTTTTCAAAACCCCTGTAGCTCTAGAGTTGTGCACAGTTGGCATATTCGGCGCAAACCAAATCTCGATATCTCCTGCCGTTCCCTCTTATTTTACACTAACCAATCGAAATGGGGCATTGTAGGGTTAGGACTTATCATTGAAACATGACTTCATGTAATTAAAGCATTTTGGAATTAAAAACGAAAATTGGATTTTACTCTTAACATAAAACTTTAAGGTTCTTGCAAATATATTTTATTAGTCTTGCAATAGAAATCATTGGATGTCCATAAATGACGTCACGTGCCTAAGGGTGAGAGGGTCACAAGTTTGTAATGAAGAGGAGGAGGTTTTAAAAATTTGACGTCACATAATATTACATCAAAATCAACACGCACTTTGGTTATTTACAGTTTTATAGGTTCACCCTCATGTTTCAGATTCTAATCGTTCTGACCCCCGGTGAAGTGAGCTAGCATATCTGGGGATGCAAGTTTACAATTTTACAAATTCACTGTAACTAGTAGATACTTATGCACTTTAGTACCCCCCGGGTTCGAATCCAAAAAAATGCAAAATACTAACCCTAACTAGATTTTGTTTTGGCCCAGAACTGACCTAACCCTGTTTTATTTTCCAATTTTTTAGCACTTAGGATTAGGTTTTCAAAAAAATAAATACGCAGGATTCGAACTCATAATAAAGAAAAAAATTCATCCCCGGGTTCTCTTCACTTTTACATATAAAAACAAAATCTAGAAATAGACTTAATGCTAGTGATGATAGGCGTGTGGCTATTTCGAAAAAGAATCCACGGTTTTCGACAATAATTGAGCAAAAGCAACAACATAAAAGTCATTAAAATAACTTTTATAATTGATTATTTTAGAATCTAAAATTTAGATAATAGTTAAGATTTTTAAAAAATTGTTATGCACATAATATTAATAAAAAATATATTGTACAATGTTTTTTTTCAATTTATATAATTCCTTATTTTTCGTAAGGATTACAAGAATTTTGTTTGAATACTTGAGGGGTGCCGGTAGCTAAAAAGGCTAAGAACTACTGCTTTAATGCATAAGCATAATAAAAGAGCCCATTGATTTAATATACATTTAATGTTGTTTAAGTTGGCGGGTGCAGAGCTTCGTTACGTAACATTTAAAGAGTAAATAACTCTTGGTAGAAAGTAGTATCGAAATGGGCTGAAATTGCGTGAGGTTATTTATGGACGGCCTCTAACTATAACCTCAAATACTATAATGATTTAAACAATATTTTAACCATACTATTTAATAGTATAACCCAGGAGTGGGTAACCATTTTTGTGCCGAGGGCCGCCTGATGCTGTGTGATCGATATGTCGTGAGCAAGGTTACCAGATTTTGAAAACATCATGTCGGGAGTAACGAAAAATTTTAACTTCAAAATGTTAAGTGATGTCAATTTGCTAGAAAAACTTAATTTAGAAAACGGGAGTAGAAATTGGATGCTTATGTCATGTCTATCGGAAGTCGGGAAATATACTTTCCTAACGCGAGACTCCCAACGAAATTGGGAGATATGACAACCCTGGTCGCGAGCTTGTGTCCCCTTTAAAAGAGTGTAATCTCAAACGGCACCTTCAGGCCAAGCGTGAAAATTTTATAATGAAATCAAGTGAAACCGAATCATGGAGTGAAATTTTAATTAACTAATGTTTGAAACTTAGAACATTTTGCAGTACACACAGTAGACTTTTATACCAGTAAATATTCATAAATCTATAAAGCGTTGTAACAGCACAACATCAAACCTATACTCGCTTTATGCCGTGATAATCGACAATTCAAATAGATGGTAGTAATCATGACTCGAACAAGATTGTCAAAGTAAAAAACATTTTTAAACATTGAAGAAAGAAATTTGTGTAAAAATATCAATGAAAAGTAAATATGTGCACAAAATACAGGGAAAGTCTCTCGTGTCGCATTAACTATTTTATTTGGCCTTAGGTTGCCCACTTCTGATATAGTCACTTGAAATAGTATAGTCATTTTTAGTTTTAATAAACTGTGTAAAAATGACTTATCAATAATGACCAAGCGTTGTCTATACTATTTAATGATGCAGCCTATTCTATTTGAGAATATCCATTTGTTTTATCCCTTTAACTAACTCCCTCCATGGTAATAAAATAATGATAGAACTATTAATAATAATTGAATAATATAAAAATTACAACAAAACACTACTATCATTAAATACTGAGGTGAGTGCTTGTCAGTCTTTACAAGTTTTTATTTGAACAATATTTTCAAATTAGTCCTTTTTATAAATTTAATGTTTTGCTCAGTAAAACCCTTTATTTTTTGACTTGTGATCTGTTTTTGTTTTCTTTTAACATTTACAATTTTTTCATAATAAGAATAAATGTCACTATTTTTCCCTTTTCTTCTCGTTTTTGTTAATGTCAAATGTGTCACAGGGAAAAAATCGGATCTCTAGTCGCAAATGCTGGACACTGAAAGAACTGTTGAAAAGAAGGTAGTGTTAAATCGAAAAAATATAAACATTGATCTATAGTTGAAATTCAGTAAGGAAAAACAGATCAAACGTGAAGAAGTAGATAAATGGTCTTACTAAATAAGTTTTAATTATTACGCGAATGCAAATAAAGAGGGATTAAAGGTGATGATATAGGAGTTCTAAATGGAAAGACAAGTTGCATTCAAAGTTGTTACATGGAAAATTACATCAAAAATTTATAGCAGTTCTCAGCTATTTTTCACGAATCGCAGAAGTCTTCAAATTTTACAGCAAGTCACAACCATTTTTAGAATTCCAATTTCTATTCTTTCATTTACTTTATACATTGTAAAAATCCGAGTTTCAAATGATGATCGAATTGACTTATGAAATTGCCATCATTACGTGTTCATTAATCTGACATTTTGATAAATACGAAATTGCTATAGGAAAACTGTCTATATCATAAATAATTAAAAATTACCCGGGGTTCCACATTCTCAAGAATCACATATGTGGTTAATGTTTTAATAAAAGATTTAATCTGACGGTTTGGTAACACAAAGATTTTGTACCCAAGGACGAACAGATGAGCCACAGTAATTTTCGAATGAAAAATAAAGTTTTATTCAAAATATCAAAATTCTATGTACTAAAACAAATAATGAATTTATTTGAATAATCAAACGGTATCTTGACAACAAGTGAATGCGGCAATAAACATAACTGGCATACGACAATGCTGAATAAACACAATCAAACCTAACACAAAATCATTACCATCGGCATTCATTTACAATATCTATTAATATTGACACTTTAAGTGCCAACCTTTAATGCAAACCTTAATACAACTAGAGACTAAACAGAGATACAATATATTTTTACCTAGAATATTAGAATAACTAATTGCATTTTCACATTATATAAACTCAGTGTCAGTAAAGGGGCGGCGTTTTGAATAAGGTAGGAACAGAGCCAACCGATTACCCAATGGCCAATGAACAAAAACCTTATGTTATTTTTCAAAATTTCCGCTCTGCTGCACTATTATATGCAATCATTGGCTGTGGGGCATAATTTCACTATATTCTCTGAAAGTTGTCAAATTTCCAGCAAAAATAATTTGCGCTTTATATGTAAGCATTTTTCTGAGATAAATAATGAGATAAATAATGAAGAAAATGACAAAATAAATGGAAAAAAATTTAAAACCGATTTTCACAGGCAGGGGTTTAAATACGTGACAAAATTATAATAATTTCTTTTTTAAGAAAAAGCAATCCAATAAAATTTGCAATTTCATATAGTCAACATAATTTCTGCTTACCGAATTTATTTCCGAGGGGTCTTATTGTCGAATAAAATATTTTAAACGATACAACTGTAAATGATGAAGAATGTTATTTTATTATTGAGGATTCCGCAAATGAAGATTTACTAGAAATCAATCAATAAATTTTATTTTTTATATTGTTATTTTATCGAATTTTTTGAATACATAACAAAAACTCTGTTTACTCTCTCTATATTATGTTAACTTTGTATGTTTGAATGTTTGAAAGTTTGTATGACCACGCAAATTAACACAGCAAATTAACACACTTCTCGTGATGGGATCGAGCTGAAATTTGGCAGGTAAATTCGTCGTCGAGAACAATGCATTCATTGAAAATTTCAAATAGATCGAATTTACTGCAAATAACTTTTTAAAAAATTTTCAATTTAGTCACCAATTATAAAAAGATATTAATAAAATGTTCTTTTCAAAGTAATTTCTTAACTAGGTGATTTTCCGTATTAAATATTTCATAGCATTGAGCACGCATATTGAGAGAATTTTAAAAAATATGTTTTTACGATTAGTTTTTTAAAACCTAATAACACCAGTTCTTATTTTTAAGATTTTGGAATTTCCAAAAAATAACCATAAATTTGGTAATTGGTTTCTAAAAATTTTTGATTGTCTAGGAATAAAGTTGTTGAGGACTTGAAATACGAAGTGCATCGCCTGCAGATAGAAAATGAGGAATTATTGAAAAAAGCTTATCGAAGAGAGGATGAAAAATTAAGTCCAGAGCATTACAAGTATTTCAGGAATTATTTTAACAATTTAAATGCAAAATTACAGATCAAATCTAAAAGACAATTTAGACATGATAAGAGTGACTCGAGACATTAAAGAAAAAGAAATTCAAGTGAATGTACTGCATGGAAAATACGAAGATCTTAAAACAAAGCAACAATATTTAGAAAGAAATAATCGTGAGATGTCCGACGAAATCGAGCGATTAACGAGTCGTTTGCGGTCAACTGACGATTTTGCTGGAAACGCGGAAGGACAAATACGAAACGTGACAGTGCTTAGAAAACGAATTAATGATGTAACATCATTTTTATTTCTGTATGTGGATAAATTTATTTAATTTCCAGCTGGAAGCCACCAACAACGACTTTAAAAAAGAGATTTATTTGTTAAAAGAATCAAATGATAAGCTGACAAATGATGCTTTTAATACCGAAAGAGAACGTGATTGGAGGGAAAAAGAAATGAATTACCGAGCAAAAATAGCCCAATTAGAATTAACTCTCAAGAGGGATGTCAGTGAAAAAGGAGGAGTTCTCAATAAGCTTGAATCGGAACGCGATAGGGTAGACAATGCAGAAAAAGAAATGTCGAATTTAAGATTGCGGAACTATGAATTGCAAGCTCAAATTGAAGAGTTGTCTGATAAACTGAAATTTTTCTCTAAGGTTAGAAAATATGTCTTTGATGTTTCATATTTATGTAATGAAACCCAATTCATTTTGTTTATAATAATAATAATAATAATAATAATAATAATAATAATAATAATAATAATAATAATAATAATAATAATAATAATAATAATAATAATAATAATAATAATAATAATAATATAATAATAATAATAATAATAATAATAATAATAATAATAATAATAATAATAATAATAATAATAATAATAATAATAATAATAATAATAATAATAATAATAATAATAATAATAATAATAATAATAATAATAAAATAATAATAATAATAATAATAATAATAATAATAATAAAAAAAAAAAAAAAAAAAAAAAAAAAAAAAAAAAAAATAATAATAATAATAATAATAATAATAATAATAATAATAATAAATAATAATAATAATAATAATAATAATAATAATAATAATAATAATAATAATAATAATAATATAATAATAATAATAATAATAATAATAATAATAATAATAATAATAATAATAATAATAATAATAATAATAATAATAATATAATAATAATAATAATAATAATAATAATAATAATAATAATAAATAATAATAATAATAATAATAATAATAATAATAATAATAATAATAATAATAATATAATAATAATAATAATAATAATAATAATAATAATAATAATAATAATAATAATAATAATAATAATAATAATAATAATAATAATAATAATAATATATAATAATAATAATAATAATAATAATAATATAATAATAATAATAATAATAATAATAATAATAATAATAATATAATAATAATAATAATAATAATAATAATAATAATAATAATAATAATAATAATAATATAATAATAATAATAATAATAATAATAATAATAATAATAATATAATAATAATAATAATAATAATAATAATAATAATAATAATAATAAAATAATAATAATAATAATAATAATAATAATAATAATAATAAAAATAATAATAATAATAATAATAATAATAATAATAATATAATAATAATAATAATAATAATAATAATAATAATAATAATAATAATAATAAATAATAATATAATAATAATAATAATAATAATAATAATAATAATAATAATAATAATAATAATAATAATAATAATAATAATAATAATAATAATAATAATAATAATAATAATAATAATAATAATAATAATAATAATAATAATAATAATAATAATAATAATAATAATAATAATAATAATAATAATAATAATAATAATAATAATAATAATAATAATAATAATAATAATAATAATAATAATAATAATAATAATAATAATAATAATAATAATAATAATAATAATAATAATAATAATAATAATAATAATAATAATAATAATAATAATAATAATAATAATAATAATAATAATAATAATAATAATAATAATAATAATAATAAGCCCTTTCTGCAAAGTAATTATTATATTGTTGAAAAATGTTTCGATAATAAAATAATCCTTTTCACACTTTTACGGAAAAGTTATCTTCAATGCCCAAACAGGTTCTGATTTTCATTTAAAATTTATTTTTTGTTTTGTGATTTGTTTAAATTTTCGTTTTCCTTTTAAAATTTTTAAACAATCCTAAACATGAAATTTTACTTTTTTGTCGAATTTTAAAATTTTAAAAATCTCGACAACTTTTAAAATTTTTTGTAAAATCGTTTTTCTTTCTTAAAATCATTTTTTCCTACAAATTTTATTTTAACATAAAAAATGAAATTTTAATATAAAATTCAGATCAAATTAATAGACTGTTCCTGAGTCTTTAAAAATCTATGAAAGGTGTACAAAAAAATTTCCTCTTTTAAAAAAGAAAAACAAAAAGTACCCAAACAACCCTTTACAAAGAAATTTAAGACATAAACACCATTTTACTTTGATTTTCATTTCTAAAAGTCTTCCTTTTTGTTTTAAAATTGTTTTGATCTTTAAATTAAAGTATCAAAGTCAACAACAAATAAGATTGGCGATTTCACTGATTTCTTCATTAGTGTTTATTGATGGATGTTTATCTAAGATAATATTTGCCTCATTGAATCTGAGATTATTATTATTATTATCATTATTATTATATTAAAAGAATCACAGAAAATTGGCTTTGAATTAAATAAAAGAAAACACCAATCCACAAATATATATTCTACTACAATATATTTCGACAGCCTCACTCTCATTGTCAAGTAGATATAAACTCTAAACTAAATTGATTTAAAATGCTTTATTCAAAAAAATTTCTTCATTTAAATTAAAAAAAATTATTCAAATTAAAAATATCAAACTATGTTTTAAAAATTCCAATTATTTTAAGAATTTATTTTAATAAATTTTATAAAATTGAATTTTACCAAAATTTTAATAAACTTTTAATAAAATATTTTCAAACTATTAAACAAAAACATTTTACTTTTATTTTCATTTTGCAGCACAAAATTGCGTTTACTAATATCAATCAATTGCATAAGTCGACTGTGAACAAAAACTTGATGTATTTTTACGGCTAGCACCATTTCAACTGATATAAAGCCTAACATTTTAGATCATGTACAAACATTATCAATTCTTCTCTCCAAGGAAAGATCATCAACTAACTGGACACGAAAGTTCATGAACTTAATCCTAAATGTATTCACGTGTTTTGCGAAAGTAGCCAGCCTAATTAAACTTTTAATACACCTTATTCTTTCAACTATTTATTTGAAAATTTAGGAATTTATTTATTTATTAATATTTTTTATTGATTACGTTAGTAAAAACATAGATAAATAGATTAAAGAATAATGAAATCAGTATATTAGGTTATAATAACTATTCTTTATATAACCGTGCCAGTACTTGCTTCAGGAGTGTGATTGTAATTAACAGATTTTACCTAAAGCCCAACTAAAAATATTTCAATTATTCTTCTTTCGAAATATTTTATTTTTTTTACAGCATCAATAATATAAACATGCAATGCATATTATTAACTGTGTCAAAGTCGATGAAACTCTCTATTATTTAAGAAATTACTCAATAATTCATATTACAAGAAATATACAAATTTATCTGTGTTGAAAATTTATTAGCAGTTGGATATATAAAATTTGTTATTGATTTCAAAAATATGACAGAAAAAGTTAATTTAGCACATTTGATGTGCCCAATAAGTAGTTAGACTCTTATAGAAGTAAGCAAATGAAATAAAACAAATTGTAAATATATATACAGTCATGTATTTTTTGCTTAATGATTTCCCTTTGAAATCCTAAACTTTAACTATCAGAAATCAATATAATTTACTCTTTGTTTTCTAAATGTTTTTATAAAACGATATACTTTTTTGTTTTATAATAGTTCAAAAATCCTCCTAGGTAAATTTCCCTATTTTAAATTTTGTTTTGTTTTGAACTTCATCCTCTTAGTTCCGGTAAACTGGCATTATTTTTTATTATATTTGCATTATTTTCTCTTATAATTGCTCTTATTTCAGGAGGCATCATTAAATCCCCAGGAAATAGAGGAGGCCTTAATGATTATTCAACATAAAAGAAATATGGTACATGCTCAAAGTACTCCTGAATTAGATTTCATTCAAAAAATAGATAAAAACAAAGACCAAGGTGGTATATAAAGATTCAAACATATACTGTTAACTCACTGTTTTCAAGATTTAACACGTAAATTACTCGAATGTGAAATGAATCACGCAGAAACGATTCAGGAATTAGAGAAAACTAGAAGTCTCTTACGGACCCAATACAAAATATCCAATGACTATCGCCAGGAGTCTGAGAAAATATCACAGAGATTAGATGAAATCAAAAAAGATTATGAAGAAAGGTTAACCGAATACGCAAGATTGCTGGATATTAGAGCGGCTCGCATTCATAAATTAGAAGCTCAATTAAAAGATATCGCATATGGCACGAGAAACACTCAAGTAAAATAATATTAAATACATTTCATTCCATAATAATTTTTATTTAGATTGAAACGATTTTGGAACCTGACTTGGAACCACTTGCTCCGGAGATCCTTGAGCGCGGGGAAAATATTCTTGAGGTAAATTTAGCTTACTTTTGCAAATGAAAACTATAATAAATGTGCTCAACAGTGTCAATAACACATCTTAACTTTTCGCTTATCCTCTATTATTTTAACATTTTCTAATTTCTAACTTTCTAATTTTATTTCGTTTAATGTACTTTTAAAACCATTCCTGACTTTTGGAATTGTTAATATTGCTATTTATTTAAAGTTAAACAAGTAAACGATAGGATAAGCATTCGCAGCAAAGTATATTTTAAATGAGAAAATTCGATAAATGTATTTCTTGGTCACCATGTGTGTCCTCCAAATCATACCGTAAAATTTAGCATTCATCTTATTTATGTACATCATGTACGATTCAATGTCAAAGATGCCAATTACATGTACAATATATGTAATTGGCATCTTTGACATTGAACCATTGAAGGTTCCTTACATATATTGCCTTTTACTCGACATGCAAAGCCAAAATTTCTCTTTTCTCCTGACATTTACAACTAATATGACCCGTATATAATTTTTTTTCCCATTAGAAAATTATCTTTAAGCAGTATCTCTGTAATTTCTGTTCTGTAACTTTGTACACTTTTATAATTTCATCCAAAATTTTCAATTCTATCATTTGGACGTACTTTTAACCCATTTTTGCGAGATTTTTTTCCTGTTGAACATAATTGATGCAAATAAAAAAACACTGCTCACTCCTAAAGGTTCAAACCTAAATAAACAATACGCGAAACGATCCGAACTCTTGCTAGCTGTAGATTGATACAATCTAAACTTTTATGGGGAGTAAAAATACTAAATGTTCCAATATTGGAACACTGGGCGAAAATGGGTTAAACTTGTTTTTCTCTTAAACCGTTTATTAAAAGGCATTAATTTTTCTTCATTCCATTTGTGTGCAATCAGTTTTTTCATCTTTTTCACCCTCTCTTTAAATATTTTGACTGAATCAGAACTCTGTTCCTTTAAGTATTACAATAATGATATTAGATTTGAAAAATTTTCTTTCAATTGTTACATTTCGGCAGCTTTTAGTATTCTATTAACAATCTTTTGAAAATTGAAGTCTTTAAATTTATTTGCATTTTGATTGAAATTTTGGTTTTACTTAACAATTTCTGATAATATTTGATGACTTCAGGTTAAAATAAAAATCGAACAATAAAATAATGGAGTACAAACGATTGATAAATAATATAAATCTTCAATGTTTATTTATACAGACAATATCTTGATTATCGGTAGCATACTTGTAAAACATTGACCAAGCTTTGACGTCGGTGAACTCAGAGGAACTGATACTTGATTCATTTCTGTAGATACATCGAGAAATATGCATAATTTGAAGACAAGAACATTGAACAGATTAGATTGGTGCAGGTAAGAATTACCAAACATGTATTAGTTGGATCTTGAGATATCTTGAGGTTGTTTTGATAACGCGGAAGTACAATCTGTTTTGTCTATGAAAACCACTATTGCAATTTTGGGAGATTGAATTTTTGATAATCATTGAAATTTGTGCTTGTTGTTTCGGAATTTTGAATAATTATCAAAAGTAAAAAATGTCCTTGGCTATTTAAACGAAATTCTAATTGTTATTTAATTTAATAATGCATTTATAATTTAATTATTAAACTAATATATGTATTACTACATCACTTTTGTGGAATTTTTCAGTTAGAATAGATCTTTAGACCAATTAAAATCAAAACTTCTTCCATAACTAAAAGACAGTGTTTTCCACAATGTATGCCGCGAAATAAACCTGTAAACATTTAAAATTCTAAGGTTTTAATATCTTCGAGTTGTATAGAAAAATAAATCTAACTTGGTTTTCTTTCTTCACAATGGTAGTTAGAAATAATATTCAAATCGAAATTTTAAGTATGCACTGTATTGATCCACCTATCGTTGTTTAAGTTTCTTGAACTCGTGATTCAATTTTTCTCTATTCACTTTTTAAAACCTGGCTAACTTTAATTTTGAGTTCATTTAGTATGCCGTGCGCGATTTTAAAATTCTAATCCAATCAATTTGTTTTCTAATATTCAAAAAACTTGGACATTTATAATTTCGACATTAATGCAATTATTGACAACAAATACTTTTAATCGATATTGCTATAATAGATAGAAAATATAAATAATTATTTTAATTAATTTAATTTCCTTTTAATGAGTTTTTAAATTCCTTACAAACACATTAAAAAATTAATTTTTTTACAAGATTCATATCGGTCGAGTGTGTCTTACACAACAAGCTGTAGAAAATATTAAAGACAAAGATCCATTCTTATTTGGAACTTGGGACTTCTATGATTTCGAAACTCAAGCGACGGGCGTACTGAGAGGAACGAGTTCTGAATTCGATATAAAAGCTGAATATTTGGTGAAAATTGATGATTTCTTCTTGAATTATCTTTACAAGGTAATTTTATAATTGAATATATAAATTAATACAAGGAAATATTTAACGCCACGTAGAATACATTTCCATTTGAATTACACCAAGCTACTGGTGCTGAGTATGTGACTTTGGCAGCATGCCAAATGAGCTGCAAAGATATATTTGAAAAGTCATCGTCACAAGAAGGAAGTAAGTTTTCCAAATCCAATGGATTAAAATACCACTGTCGAGCAAAATTGGTTGGATTGAGAGAAAATTCCAAGGACATAAATTTTGGTGTTTTAGAATATTGGATTCGCTTGAAGCACCCGATGGATCAGGTGATTAGGTGAGAATGAAATCTGTTATTGTAGGCGGATAATAACCCAATATTACTAGACAATATCGAGAAAAATTGAAAGCAGAAGGTTATATAATGGGAAATGAAATGTCTGTTGTAGAAGCACGTCGACCAATCGACAGCATGAATGAGTTAATTATAAGAATTATAAGATGTAAAGGTTTAAAATCCCGACAAAAACATCTTCAACCATCACCATATATTGCGTACAAATTCTATGATCACAGTCATCACACAAGCGTCACAATACCGTCAAGCAACAGTCCGGAATTTCATGATTTAAGAAGAATCCCGGTTCAAATGAATTCAGACCTGCATCAGTTCGTTATCTGTGCTGATAGTTAAACATTATCGAATTTCCAGGTACCTCAAATTGCAGAATCTACAGATATACGTATTAGACGAGTTGGATCCAGACGAATCTGTATATCTGGGAGTAGCAACGATTCCCTTGATTCAGTTGTGTCACAACAAAAATATTTCCGGTTCATTTGAGCTCTATGATAACCAACATGCTGCCAATGGTACTTTGGAAGTTGAGTTGACATGGCAGCACAGTTATATGTATCAGGATAACTCTTTTACAAAACCAGTAATTTTATATAGTTTTTCTAAATATTTTCTACCTATCTTCTTTTATAACTATAAAAATCATTTCTGCTAAATTGTTAATATTCTACTGAAATATTTTTATAATGCTAGCAATGAAATAAATTATACAGTATAATTATACATAAAATTTTAATTTACTTACTCGGAAATGCGAAAAAGTTTTGTAAGATTTTATTAAATGTGTTCCAATACTATCGAAAATTTATCAGTCAATTATCCTTTAAATGAATTATTCGCTAGTTCTACTACAAGAAGACTTTAAATAAAATTTTATATATAAATTATTTTTATCTTCTGTTTTTAAAAAAATTTCCAAAAAAAATTTAATAATAATATTTTAATTGATTAATAATATATTAATTGATTAATAATTTTTACATAATTGATTATATTAATAAAAGTTTTTTCTAGTGTAATATTTATATATGTATATAGTAAATCTAAAACAACGAATTTTGATTCTATTTTAGACAATTTTTCATGAGAAAGAGGTTAATGCAATTAAAAAATAGGATCTGTTATTCTGCTGTATATATGCAGGGCCTGTAAGAGACATTTATAAAAGCCCAGGTCTCGCAATAAATGTGGCCTCAACCACTGAAAAATAAAAAAAAATTTACCATTTTGTTGAATAACAAATTTAATTCAAAATATTAAAAACAAAAACGAAATTTAATAATGAAATTTAAAAAAGAGCTTTTCGAGCCTTTAGAGATGCAATAGAACTTGTGAATTCGGTTATTCTAAAGTTCTTGTAATATCTCAATTAATGCTGAGTGTCCCCAAACCATTTACGCAATCCTGGACCATTGTTGATCGCGGCACCAACCATAGTTATATTCGATTTTATTACAGGTAATCTTTTTTATTGCTCTTAAATGTAGGGACTACATTATAGGGTTTATATAGTTCCTTTTATATAGTTTCTAACAGTGTTCCTAGCTATATTTTGGAGGCCCATGTGAAAAGACCCTCCTGAAATTCTCCCCAAGGCTTATATATATACTCATTGGTAAAAAATAATTCAAGGCCCATCTAGGAAACTTTGCACCGGGTCTTGGGTATAAAACAATTCATTGTGACTTATTACTGTATAATAAATTGTAAAATATTACACATTTCATGCCTAACTAACCTGGTTTGAACCGATGTCAATCTAAGTGTGACATAAAACTTAATAAATATAATAGTAATAAAACTTGATCAATTAGGTTAATTGAAAATCCTGCATTCTTATATATTAGATCAGACATCCTAAAAGATTTTTGATAGTCGACTTTTTAAGAACTTCTCAACCTTTTATCAATACCATCTACTATGCTATTAATTAATTAAGACGAAAAATTCTCAAAAATTAGAACTTCCAATTTAATACACCGTTGCTGCGAATTTTGGTTTGATTATTTAAGCTTTAATAAAAACCTAAATACACCAATACCTCTCCCTACGACTGAGATACGTTCCAGAAAAGCCTACAGTAAATCCGTATATCGAATAATTTATTTTAATACAAACCCCATTAGATCCATTCAAAATATTCGTTTGCGATAATATTTTGCATTTTTTTAAAATATGCCAGTGAATACTTGATTCGAAGTTTTCCTTTGGCCTTAAATCGAAACTGAGTTATAATTTTAAAAGGCCATTATTGCTATAAGCCGTACAGAGAACGACTGTATAGCGACAAGTTATTTTATAAATAGTGTATTTTTCTTTTATATACAATTTCATCAAATTGCGTCGTTACAATTTAAATATTTATTATGTTAATAATTTTTAATTTATATTTTTTTGTTCACCCCAGATTGACCTTTTTCAATCCTTGATGGTATATATAAACCGGGCTGGAGACTTTTTTTTATTTGGAAATCACTTATATCTATCGTTCCAAAAGTACAAATGAAAAAGCTCAAAATTTTAATAATTTATATTTATGAAATTCTCAATGTTAATCTACCAACAAGATTAGGGTTGATTATAATTAATTAATAAATTTAATAAAATAACCCATTAATTTCTCAAGTTAAAACCAAGGAAATAAATGGATTTTGAAGGATAAGATTATTAATTAATAAATAAATTTATAATAAAATTAATTAGTTAAATATATTTTTAAAACGGCCATCAATCATTACACTGATAAGTAAGAAATCTATTAATCATATCATTGGTTGATAATAAATTAATTATTGTCTTATACAAAATTATTATACTACAGTGTTAAGGATTTAGGATAAGAAGATAAATTATTACCATCATGATGAATGATGACAGTGTAATCGTATTAAAATAATTACCTGTAGTAATAAAAGAAAAAAGAAGACAAATTACTATTGAATGAGTCGAGAAAAAGAATAAAGTTAAAAAGTAATTCTAGTCCTTTCTCAATAAGTGGATTTTATATATTTTCCTTTTTGGATAAATTGCCTTTTTGTAAAGAAATAAATCATTTGAATTGGAAAATGTTGCATCTCACTGCCATATAAAATAATATTACCCGAAATAATGAATACGGATTGTGAAGATCAAATTTAATCCCTACCGCTATTATTAAAATCACAACAAAACGAATATAAACTAAGATAAATTCCTTAGAATATTAAAAATAACAAATTAAAGATGTTAAACTTTTTCAATTAAATTTTCAGTAATCTAGAAATAACTGTTTTCAGATAAATTCAGTTGCTCTGCTTCCAGGAGAAGAAGGAATTAAAAACGAAAATCAGCCATCACGCCACACAGCACCAGTCAAAGAAGAAACCAAAGATCAGCCAGATGCAGCTGATTATTCTAAACAAATTCCAAATGCTACACCAAAAGAAATAAGAACTCCCAAAAAGAAAGAAAGGCAAAAAAAGCCGAATCAAGAAGTTTGATTGTCTTATGCCTCATTAGTGTACTTTATTAGATATTTTTCACATGAAGGTAATGGACAGTGGATTAATGAGTCCTCCGGCCGTTCAAATTGTCAAAGGAATTTTGAAAAACAGGGAAAACATTCAACCAGAAAAATCTTTATCAGAAAGTTTGAAAGATAAAGATGTTTTAGAAGCATTAATTATGCCTGATTTACAGGTAATTTTTATGCTAATTTTTAGTATTTTTTTGATTGTAAAATAAATCCTCATTTAATTACTTATTTGTGAAAAATATAGATAAAGGATGACAGTCCGATCGAGTCAACAAAATCTGCTTTGGAAGAAGACATAAAGGTAATAATAACAATAATAATAATAAAACTAATAATATTAAAATAATAATAAAATAATAATAAAAATAATAAAAGTATATTATAATAATTATAAAAATAATAATAAAATAATATAAAAATATTCTAATAATTATAAAAATAATAATAAAAATAAAATAATAATAATAATAAGAAAAGTAATAATAATAATAAAAAATAATGTAAATATTAAAAATAATAATAAAAAAAATATTAATAATTGTTATTATTGATGTTAATGAAAATAATAAAATATTTATAATATTAAAATAATAATAAAATAACAATAAAAATATATAATAATAATAATAATAATAATAATAATAATAATAATAAAATAAAATAATAATAATAAAAAATAATGTAAATATTAAAAATAATAATAAAAAATATTAATAATTGTTATTATTGATGTTAATGAAAATAATAAAATATTAATAATATTAAAATAATAATAAAAATATATTATAATAATTATAAAAATAATAATAAAAATAAAATAATAATAATAATAATAATAATAATAATAATAATAATAATAATAATAAAATAATAATAATAAAAAAATATTAATAATTGTTATTATTGATGTAAATGAAAATAATAAAATATTAATAATATTAATATTTTTAAAAATTCTTCTACCAATAATGATTTTTTTCAAAGTTTATTATAGCAATAATAGAAAAATAGAAAAATAATAAAAATTTTACTAACAATAATAATATTTATTATAAATTAGTATTAAAATATTAAAAATTATAAAAAAGTATTACTAATAATAAATTAAATAATCAAATAATTTTTTTTTCCGCCATTTAAAATTTAAAAATATTTGTAGTCTAATAATTAAAAATTTCTATTCTTTAGCCCACAAGTAGCTTAGAAAGAAGTCGAGAAATTAAAGAAAAACTTGAAGCAGCCGCTAAAAAATTAGAAAAATCTACCATTGATGACAGTAGGGCTATTTGAACAACTTTGAAAATTTACATCTAGCCATTCCAGCAGTACTTACTAAACCTAATACAGAAGAAAGCAAACCAATTTCAAGCAACAAAGTCTCTCAGCCTAATACTTATGAACCTGAAAAGAAAAAGAAGAAACAACCAAAGAAAACTCCATCCAAATCTACTCTGGTAAATGATCCAGTCTCTGGAACAAACAACATATTATCCGAAAATGATGATGTTATTGTTGACAAAAAAGTGAAAAAAAAATCTCCAATAAAGCCAGAACTAAATCCAGATGAGATAGTTGTAGAAATTACCAGTGTAGAAATTGCAGATTCCGCCGATTTATTGACAGATAACAATATCAAATTTATATATGTAGAATATCGTCTACCTGGAATAAGTCTGGAATCTACTGAGACCATTTCCTTGCAGAAACCGTCTTTTAATCAGGAAATCAAGAAAATGAATTACAACTTTAAAAAAAGTTTGTGGTTTTTCATTTCCTATTTTTTAATAAGAATTCTTTTTTCTCTTATGCAAACTCAACTTTCCCCTAAAGTTTAACAATATTTCTTCGTTTCCGCATTTTCATAGTTTCTATCCTTTAAATTTTATGTTGTTGAATCACATTTCAGGATGTCTTCGATTGTTCCATAAAAGAAATTGTTTTCCAAATATGTTTATTAATTTTAATTGTTAATTGATTGTTTATAATTAATTATTATCAGACTAGCTGGGTCATCCGGCATTGGCTGGGCAATATAGATTGTTTAGTAAAAATTATTTTCTTTCACTAAAACGCAAGCTATTTTCCAAAAATATATAAATTTTCCACATTTAGCACATGTTATGAACATTAAAATAAATAAAAGAAAACATAATATTAATAAATAATTAAATAAATTTGGCAACGATTTAATTAAAAGATAACGCCAATAAAAAACTTTTCGTACGATTTATTTCGATAGCATAGCTATCATCTTCAGGTACTCAAAACCAACTAAAAATATTATGAATTAACATTTAATTTAAACAAATTATTTTTTATTAATTTAATTTTGTAATAAATAAATATTTATAAAATATATTCAATTCACTTTTAATTAATTTTAAATTTTAAAATTTTCACTTATATTCTAATTTTTAAAAAATTAATGTAATTTAAAATTTTCAATTATTTTAATAATATTAAAAAAACAAACATTGTTTAACAGTCGTAAACTATTTAAAAACATTAAAAACATTCGTAGTCACAGCACTTTGCACATTAATCTTTGGATCCAATGAATTTATCAGCAATGCTTCACATATCACGCGTTCCCAATAATTATTAAAACTCTCAACAAAATTCTAAAATCAGACATTTCTATACACTTTCAGCCTCTATTGTGTTCACTAATATTGGTCAAATCCTTCAATCGACAATGCTCTAGAACTCGAGTACAGAGATGACGGGAAGTCTCTCCAATGTATGTGGCATTACACCCATTACATGTAAATTGATAAACGAGATCAGAACACAATCTAACCGTAGTTTTTGATTTATTAATAAACATATTGCGTACCTTACACGAATTAGAGACGATCTTATACTCTAAATTTCCCCTCTGTTTACTTAATTTGTAAAACCTTCAGAGTACGGCAATACTAACACAAATTTAGGCTCAATTTTTTTATATCCTATTTTACTATTATTTAGATCAACACTCAATTCACACCCATTCGACAAATTACATTCAGACTTTCCAAAACATGGATCCTTAGGATTTTTAATCAATTTATCAACAGTCTCTTTTATCATCAACAATAAAAATGATTTAGAATATCCATTCTTTATCAACAACTCAACCAATTTATTAAATAAATTTAGCGACGATTTAATTTGAAAGAAAACGCCAATAAAACATTCTTCGTACGATATGTTTCGACAGTTTAACTGTAATCTTCAGGCATCAAAAACCAACTAAATATTATGGATTGAGTTGATTTTTGGTGCCTGAAGACGACAGTTAAACCGCCGAAATATATAACGTACAAAGAGTGTTTTATTGGCGTTTTCTTTTATTATTTTTAATACATTTTAAAAAGATCCTATCATACTGGCATTTTAATTAAGTAATTTTTGATGGACTATGTATTTTGTTCTGTCGTGCAAAGATAAATAGGTTTTTTTAGTTATTTTTAAAAATGTAATTAAAATTATTTTAATTGGAGTCAGATAAATCGTGTTTTATAATTTGATTTTTTATGATTTTTTTTTGATTTTTTATCGTTTCATTCACTCTGGTATTTTCCAAATTTCATTATCTATAAAAATCTAGAAAATATGGCATATTACATTCTGGGAACTACAGTAAAAAGTACTTCCGGGAAAGAGTAAATATAAGCCCAATAGAAAATATTCAATGGAAAATACCTATTATTTTTTTAGACAGAATCTCCTGGTGGCAAGTATTCGGTAGTCTTACAAAAGTCCAGTACCGGCCTAAACTTTTCTTTCTTTCTTTATTATTATGGCTAAATTAATTCATATTGGAAATAAGTAATTATTAAATAAGGATTATTGAAATTATTAAATATATATCTGAAGGTTTTATAAATTATAAGAGGAAGTTAAGTAAACAGATGAGAAATTTAGAGTATAAGATCGTCTCTAATTCGTGTAAGGTACGCAATATGTTTATTAATAAATCAAAACTCCGGTTGGATTGTGTTCTGATCTCGTTTATCAATTTACATGTAATGGGTGTAATGCCACATACATTGGAGAGACTTCCCGTCATCTCTGTACTCGAGTTCTAGAGCATTGTCGATTGAAGGGTTTGACCAATATTAGTGAGCACAATAGAGGTTGTAAAAGTGAAATAGGAATGTCTGATTTTAGAATTTTGTTGAGAAGTTTTAATAATTATTGGGAACGCGTGATATGTGAAGCATTGGTGTTTTGAATGTTTTTAAATAGTTTGAGTATGCTAAATCATGTTTGTGTATTGTTTTTAAAAAAACTTTTTTTAATATTATTAAAATAATTTAATTTAATTTAATTTATAAAATATTACATTATTATTTTAAAATTATAATATAGATAAAGAATTAGTTAAAAGTATTTAAATATTTTTTAAGTGTTTATTTATTAGAAAATTAAATTAATATAGAAAAATAATTTGTTTAAATTATAAGTTAATTCATAATATTTTTAGTTGGTTTTTTGTGCCTGAAGATGACAGTCAAACTGTAGAAATATATCGTACGAAGATTTTTTATTGGCGTTTTCTTTTAATTAAATCGTTGCCAAATTTATTTAATTATATATATACAGAACTTCACATTTATATATTAAGATGAATAGATTTATAAAATTTTATTTGTTCAAAATTAATTTTACTAGATTATAAATTAAACATATTTTTTTGGATTTTTACAAATTAATAAAAACAGAATAATTTTCTGAGATGATTAACATAAAATTATTTTCAAATATATATTGTTTTATGGAATAAACTCGCATTTAATACAGGTTAGTGTGCAATCAAAATTTGAGTCATAATTTATCAGCAATTAATTTTTTCAAAGTCTGAATTTTCAAAAAAATTTTTTTTTGATTTTTTATAATTTAAAGTAGGTTTTAATAATTGTTAACATTAACTGATGGAAAAAAATTTTTCAATGGACTGTCCTGATTATTGGAGAATGTATATATATCGACAGTATCAAGGAGGCAGCGTAATCGTTTGGATTGTTGCACTGACAATTCATTTTCTTTTATTGTTATTGAAGAGAATTTTTCATCAGTAGATTATGTCACACTTTTGAAAGAAAAGGCACTTTTAAATTTTCGTAAAAAATTCTTTTTTCATCATGATAATACTTCCGTACATAATAGTAAGATGCTAGAGGAATTTTTTAAAATTGGTGACATATCTCTTATTTCATGGCATTCGAATAGCTCAGACATTGTTTATTAGTTTTTAGTTTCAGCCAATAAAACACCATTAATCAAATTTTCCGACACCAACGCCAGAAAAGCGTTAGACCTTTCAATTCGACAGAACCTTTCTAAAGTCCTTCAAAAATTTAAATGCTTTGATTGTATAAATAAAAGTTTTTCAAAAATTAGGCCACGAAAAATAATACTACCGAATGTTAATAACATTACATTTATGTTAAATAAATATAAGAAACAAAAGTGAATAAAAGTGAAATTTAAATAAATCTTCATTATTAGCAATGAAAGTTCTAGGAATGTTATTTCAAATTCAGTTAATAAAAGATAGGCTATCTAATTCCATTGGTAGTAAATATGTATACTCCATTGGCAGAATCTACAAAATGCAATATATTTTTTTAATGATCTTTTCAGAAATAAACTTAATTATATACTGTATATCATCTTGTAAAAGCCCATTCATGTATTAGCCGAACTAAAGAAATTGGCGGTAATGTACCTAAAACCGTCTATATCAGAGGCCGGGAACCGGCAGCTCTTTACTCACAACCCGTGGTTCTTACTTTGAATAATATTAAAAAAATTTCGCTGCTGCCATCTAATGTTCAGTATATTTTTGAAATGTTCATCTAAGACACAAAATAAAAATATTTAAATTTAAATAAAAAATCGTTTGTTCAGCAATCTGTATTATTGAATTATTTTTACTCACGGTTATAACTTATAAGTTTCGTGAATTAGTTTTCTAGATTCCAAACCACCAAATATGTGTCAAATTTTAAAAAAGTTGGCTGGGATGACACATGTTCAAAAGTCACACTAATAAATGTTCAATAGTTTTTGATTCATAAGTCACACTAATAAATGTTCAATAGTTTTTGATTCATAACTTCAATATTATATTATCATAATTTTCATAACTTTAATAAATACTGAAAAATTAAAATTATGTATTTGGTTTTATTTATTATACAGAATGGAAAAATGCTACACAAGTTTTTAGCTCAAATATGTTTGTGACAGCGGCTCTTAAATTTTATTTTTTTGAAATTTTTTATTGATTTGGCTCTTTGATTAAAAAAGGTTCTCGACCCCTGGTCTATATCAACCTCCTAAGCCGACCCTTGAAAATTCAAGTTGATATGCTGTAATTTATTAATTTGTATTGTTTTTTGAAAACAAAAAGATGAGCACGCATTAAAATGATCATAACTATGAACACATATATATATGCAGGTGCGCACCCAGGTTTTTCGCTAGGGGGCTCAGAGGCGCAAAATGACTAGTAAAATTGCGCAGTATTTAATACAAAGTTGGCTACTAAAATTACACAGTCAACGCCGTCAATAACAATTTTTATTATTTTGCCGACTTTAAGTCGATTCACACAAAACAGTCGCATGACCGGACAAAAAACATATTCTCCAGATATTTGAAGGGCCCTGTTCACACTAATCCCTGGCGTGTCGGTGCCATTCACGTACCGTGCAAGCAATGCTGTAGCATTGAATTCATTACTTGCCGGCCACATTTTTAGTTAATAATTTAGATTATTTCACTCATTAAAATTGGGTAAACATCGAAATAAATTTAATGATTTTTTATGTGCTTTGGGGCTCAAACCCGTGAGCCCCCTCTGGGTGCGCGCCTGTATATATGTATATATAGAAACTGTTTTATTGTCAATTTATGAATAATAATTGAAAACCGTAATATTGATTAATTCTACTTTAAATTTTCACTTCTAACAAATTTATATATATATATATATATATATAATTTACGATTATAAAATACCTTCTCAAGCATTTGACGTGAGTTTCAACAAAAACTACATGATTCGTCAGCATATTGCTACCATGCTGACAGAGGAACCAAACAAATACATTGTATTCACTCTAGTCCAGGAGCCAACTGCCGATAGTGAAGCTGATTGTGAGGACATTGGAACCGCAAAGGTCAATGTTAAGACGCTTTTAAAAGAAAGCAGAAACCTGGAAAATGAGAGAATCCCAAGTACAGAGATGATATATTCCCAAGATGTTAATTAACTATTTAAACACTATTTCAGTTTACAGTTACAAGAATAAATCTGTAATAATTGGTTACATCATTGTTACGATTCAGATTTTGGGCGTACTCAGGGCAATCGAGAAGGAGTTAAAGACTTAATTTAATGGACCTCGGATGATTCAGTATATATTGTGTTGTCGGAATGATTTGATTATTTCCCTTGTGTTGAAATCTATTCTCCTTCATTGGTGTTTATCAATTAGCACCTCTTCTATTAATATTTACTTTTACAGCTCATGTCATGTTTTCTCGTAATATTTTGATAAAATTAAAACAGAAAGCATTGCATTATGCATTAACTTTATTTTTACAAAAATTAATTGTCATCATGTTACAAAAATACAGTATCGTTTTGCAAATGCAAGATTTTGATTCTCCCCACAAATTATATTCCATTCTATCTGTTGTGCTTGAGCCGGTCATTACAGTCAGTGCCGTAACTAGGCAGGTACAACAGTTGCACATGAACAGGGCCCTCAAATGTAGTGTGAATTGGAAATATATTTTTGCATTATACTCTCACAAATTTTAAACCTATAGGGTAAAATAGAGAATAGGTAAGTCAATATAATCTCTGACTACCAAAAGAGTGATAAGAATGCACCATAGGTAAGCGACATCCAGTGAGGAAATCTACTAAATCAATTATATTTTAATTATTTAAGATAATTCACGAAAAAATGGTATCGAAATTAGTATGGAAATAAAAATTGAACAGTTTGCATTCACCATAAATCAAATCACGATTAATCGGTAGCAAAGTTTATAAAAAATGAGAGATGAATTTCTAGAATTACTTAAACCGAAGTAAAAACTCTGTTCCCAACATAACATCTAACTGGGCACGTTACTTAACAATAATAAACAACTAAACCAATAAATAAAAGTCGAGCAATGACAAGACTCAAGATAAAATTAAAATAGTAAAATTACAGATTAAGATCGTTAAGTCAACCACAGGTAATCGCTACAAAGTTTGCACTGGGTTATTGGGCGAATAACTTAGTTGTTGAGCGGAATCTAAAATTAAATCAGAAACAATAGAAAAAATAACCAACCGAACGACTGCACTGCATAATAAGATTGCCACCGTGATAGAGCACGAGAGAGACATAGAATTTTACATAAGGTGAGACCCAATAAATCAAACCATGAGTAGGTAGAAAGTGAGGTAGTGCATAAATCCGACTAACAAATGCTTAATATACGAAGTTGGATAAGTGGCCGTGATCGGAAAATTGAGTTGTGAGTGTTGTAAATGAGACCGAGCCAAAGAAAAACCAGATTACTGGTGGGTTTCTGGGTGTTGATATTTTGAAACTATATGGTTGTTACCCAGACAACTCCATACAAATATCCTTTCGCTTACCACTCGGCACCCATTGCTAAGCAACGTTGGAACTGTGTTCGAGTGGGTAGATCGTCCGCAAAAAGTGAGCGCTATTACTAATGCTATAATTGACCGAACGATCCATGGGTCCAACGAGCTGCCGATAGAAGGCCTGTGCTCGATTTCGATTTTTAGGTCCCATTATTCTCCTATCTCTCTAAAATGTTAACCTATACTCTCATATCATTCATTGTTATGTCCATTCCCATAGTCCTTCTTATCGTCGCCCGTGTTGATGATTATTCTTTGGCGTGTACACCCTTTGTTATGTTAAATATTCACATAGTATCTCTCTTATCCTTATCCCTATTATAATAACTATGCTTCCTATCATTATCATTAGCATCATCATTGTTACTATTATATGTATTACCTTTATTAATTGTTACTACTATTACCTTTATTATTATTTTTATTACTATAACTACCAATATATTTATTGTTATTACTACTATTATTGTTATCATAATTATTATCATCATTACTACAAATACCATGATTATTATTATTATCATTATTATTATTATTATTATTATTATTATTATTATTATTATTATTATTATTATTATTATTACCATTATCCTTACTATTATCATTATTATTGTTGGGCCAGAACGTAAACGGCCTTGAGAAATGTTTAAATGGATCAGAAACATACACGCAAATACAACACGCAATTTAAATAAACCCATTGAAACATCAATTAAACCATATAAAATACGAGAAAATAGGAGAATTAAATATAAATTAATAAACATAAAAATAAATTAAAATAATAACAAAATGCACCAAGATTCGCACGATACCTACACAAACATAACAAGAAAACACAATAAATTCGACAAAATTGAAAAAATTAATAAAAGTTCATTAAAGTGAAATTTAAATTGGAAAATTTGAATTAGCAATAATTCAATAAAAATTCTAAATAAAAAATTATAAAAATAAATCAAAAAATATAAAAATTAAAGAATAGAATTTGCTAGAAAATAACAAGGTCGAATTTTGTTTTACTGCATCAAATTTCACATGCGAGAAAATTAAGTATAAATACTGATCCATTTTCACATTTAACTTAACCATTTTTGAAAACCATATTTTCAAATCTTGAAAACCATTTTGAGAATTGTTTTAGCCAATTTTGAAAATCTTAATCGTTTTTTGAAACTATTTTCGAATTTACAGCTATTTTCAATTATTATTTAGGTGAGAAATATTTATGGTGGAACCCTCTTTCCACGTCACGTTCATTGCATCTCAGTAGAGCTCTGCTCGGCGTCGACGTGGGGAGAGAGGTATTTTGGTTTTATGATATGTGAATTTACGATATTTTATGGATTGGAATGGTAACATGTTATTTTTGTCTTATAATTAATAAATATTATTATACATAAATTGTTTTATATATATATTTCATAAATTAACTGTCGAAATTTTTCCGGCCCACAGCCGACACATAACGCAAGTAAATAAAATCTACACACAAATCAGATTCGTGTAAGCGCGTGGAATATCGCCAATGATCTGTGCCCGTGAAGACCCGGCGTGCGGAACGCAGGGTTGGAACGTCAATATTATCCCTATAGATGAACTGAGGAATAAGGAAATAGTCTCTGACTACTTCCTCGTTTCTCCTTTCTATAAAATCGACCTAAAATCTTACTACACACGGCTAAAAATCATCACACCGAGTAGTCCAGTGGGCACTCAGTAAATATAATATAAACACAAGACGCGCCTAAGGTCTATTAAAGGGAAAGGGTACGGGGATAAATTAAATCGAAATCGTTGATGTAACTAAAGGGAATTACTATTTAAAGTAAAGTAACCGTAAGTATACTGAATCGAATTTGTCTTTCAAATATATAAATAATAACATCATTAAACGAATAATTCATTGATTCAATTGCATTAAATTACTGATTAAAACTGGCTGATTAGCAAATAAAAATGAGTAGTTCATCGATTAATTCGTTGATTAAGAGTAACTATCGATCTTAAAGTTGAGTAATTTATCAATTAAATTAATGTAATTCATGGATTAAAAATTAAAGGAACTATGGCTTAAAATAAAGCGATTTATTGATTGAATAATTCAGGGATTTTGAAAGTACAATAACTCAGCAATTATAAATAAAATCATTACGGATTGAAAGAAACCATATTAAAAATTAAGTTTACTTATTAATTAAATCAATCGGTTGGTTGAATGTAAGGAATCAATGAATTAAATCAACTAACGAGATGCAAATACAAGTCATAGTAAGCCCTTGAAACTCACCGAAAATCTTTATTAAAATCCACATAAGAATCAGAAAGAAACCACATTAATATATTAAATTCGAAAGAAAAAATCATATGAATTCTCGCCTGCTAAAATTGACATAAAATATCGAAAATAAAATCCAGGACAGTTTGACATCAACATCGAGAAGTCGAACCAATTTTTGATCATACCACCAAATCAGGTAGCTAGCTCCAACGAGAATTTAAATTTTGGTTGAATCCTTTGAAATACGCACCGAAGTTAATGAATTAAAATTACTCGATAAATTACCTAAAGAGACTTTACCCAAATCTACCGACCATTGATAAGACACATCCAATGATATGAGGTCCCATGACACAATAACGTAGTTCGACTCCCTGAAAAACCACCACATAACACGAAAAATAGAAAGAATTAATTTACAGAACTTACTCGATAATCTGTTCAACTAAAAATCCAAAAGTTCATTCGACTAGGACAAATTTCGTTAGACATCAGTTGAAAATAAATAATCTTACCAGTCGACGTTTCCGGTAAGATAAACATCCGCTATCGTAGCGACTTATAAATGACATTCATTTCCTGCCAGTAGAATTTTCAATTACATAGTCTGCAATAGGTCTATCACCCATAGTAAACCATATATCTATTTCGTTATCAATTATGTATTTATCAAATACCTCGGACAAGGATTTAGAGTCTCGATTTTCAACTGCCACAGAAGACACTTTAGGTAAACTTTAATTTAATCTAGAATAACTTCATAATTACATTCGAGCCACAGAATCACCCTATCCATGCCACACCCGTGATGAACCAACTCTCCCGATCCAAGACCCAAGCAATGAGATATACCCGTTGGCACCTTACAGTGTTATTATATCTGGCAAAACCCAACGTCCAATCATCTCAATATTAACCACGACAGATCGATTTTTTGGCAACGTACCCTCGTTCACCCCTTAAGCCAACCATATCTCAACTTTCTTGAGAGATTGCCAAACCAGAAATTATGCCGATTACCTTAGCAGTTTGCCGAAGCTGCAGATCTATCTCGCAAAAATAAAGACTCTGACCTGAAAATCACGGCCAGTGGCTCTAATAAATTCGTCACCCGAAGTCTTAGACCGATTTTCCCATCATCATTCAACTGAATACTTTAATCGATCATTCGATCAGGACTCATCTTGGATTTTTGTAACTGGTTGTGTTTCGAACAATTGAATAGAGTTCATTAAAGGCATTATATTTTTTTTGCGAATGATGAATGACAAGTTATTGTCCCGTAAACGATTTATTCACCAAATCCCATCCGATTCAAACTTAATGTCCAAATGACACCGAGAAAGGGTTTAATAAATTTTGTGTGCATTACTTATTGATTGTATTTCGTCGTAATATTTAAACATATATATTCAACCGAATATCGGGAATCTGCACACGTAAATCCATGTGTACATAAACTAATATACGGTCGGGGACGAATCGAAATCTTCATTCCTACCATCCATAAAGGTTTGCTGAACAGGCTCTTAGTTCAATAGCGTTGAAGCAATGGTGTTCTCTTTTCCGAGTATACCGCCAGACTAGTCGACAAAGCCCGTTTAACTACAATCCCTGTGAGTATTAACGCATTAAATCAAATCGGGTTCTCTTTTTTTTACGATAACAAATACGCACCGCCATAATCCGACTGCCTAGAGAAATGCCGAGGAATGCACTAATTTTTGTCTTCATTTAGGACATACTGGAGCTATGATCGAACTCCCGGCTCATATCGTGGAACAATGGAGGCAGGCATGGGATCGGGTGTATCGAGAACGATGCCCTGTCATGCCTGAAGATGACCAACAAGTGGACATATCGCCGGAAGCATTCATGCGGCGATTCCGGAAGCCGTCGGACGAACCCAACCCATCGCAAGATATACTCGCTCAGGCCCAAAAGCTCCTAGAAGACCTTTTACAACATCAGCGCCAAGTCAAGGCCGCTGTGGAGCGAGCCATCGAATATCTGGATAATGTCAAAGATGACCTGGCAAACGGACGTCTGGCCAGCAATTACCCACCTTCCCCGAGGCCAATTCGAAATCTCAAGCGGCCGGTATTCGTGATCCCTGGCTATTCACCAGAAGAAGGGATCAAGCGATTTTTCGCAGACGATTGACTCTTGTGTTAATAATGTGAATATTAGTATTATAACCAATTCTTTTCTTTTATTATTATAATTTTATTTCATTCTCTCATAAATATGTTTGAGTTTAAACCAAATTATCGTTGACAGCCATTATATAAAAAGAAAAATTCAACTCTTATTATTCCAGAAATGGACCCCATGCAACTACTCCAAAACGAGTTGACTCAGGCAAGGCAAACTAACCGGAAACTACACGAACAACTCGTTCAACTGGTCAGGGAAACCCAGCAGATCAAAGCAACATGGGTAGAGCCATCGAGAGTCAAACGGCTATACCAAAAGCTTGCTGCGGCCCAGAAGGGGTGGGCAGAAGAAACGCAGTTAGTACAGAGCCAAAAAACCCAAATCAAGGGGTTAGAGGTAGCGTTATCCGCCTGTCAGGAAGGAGCCGCTGTAACCTACCCTCTGGTTTTCGCCCCTGCCCAATTGACCTATCGGGAAGCTCACTCTACTCCATCAGTATCCGCAACCACCTCCATCACTCCATCCATAGCCAGTCGACGACCTGGGCGTAAGGAGCGGGCTAAGCGCCGAGCCGCTCGCTCTTCAAATTCATCAGCCAACCATAATAATTAGTTAAATAAAACCTCATTTAAATATATGGTAGTTTCGTGTATATTTTATTATTTTTACAACATCTTGAGGTGTGAAGTAACACTGTAGGAAGGTTAAATAAATAATAACACTTAGTGCATGGTTACACTAATGTCAGAGAATCAGTAGACAAACAATAGAAACTAAAACGCAAGGGGACCAAATAATGTTAAAGCGAGCACAGGTCTTCTATCGACAGCTCGTGAACCCGAGGATTGTCCGAGCAACTATAGTACTAGCACATGGTACTCAATTTTTGCGGGCAATCCACCACTTGAACACATTACCAACGTTGCCTAGCAACGGGTGTCAAGTGGCAATTAGCATCTTTTTGTATGGCGTTACGGGGACAACCATAAAGCTAAGCAAGATTCGAAACCCAGTAACCCACCATTATTATCAAGTTTTTACTAGGGATCCTTCATTATTCCTCCGCATTATAAAATATTTTTCTTGTATAAAAATTTAGCTGTAATCCATCTGTATTTTTCCGGTTTTCGATAAAGTATTTTTGCTAATTCGAAAATTTTTGCAGCGTTCCGCCCTTATTTTACGGGTTTGCCCTTATTCTGTAGTTTTCGATAAAGTATTTTCATCGATTCTGAAAATTTGAGCAGCGTTCCACCCTTATTTTACAGTTTCATTTTCACTTTACTATTTTTGTTAAGTATTTGAATTAATTCGGAAAATTTGAGCAGCATTCTGCCCTTATTTCTCAGTTTCATAATAATCTTATACCAACAGTTGAGTCGCATTTCACTTTTATTTTCCTATTTTCTATAAGTATTTTAATTGATTCGGAAAATTTGAGCAGCGTTCCGCCCTTATTTTACAGTTTTTTATGATAAGTATTTTAACTATTTCCAAAAATTTGCGCAGCGTTCTGCCCATATTTTCCGTTTCAATTTAACATAATTTATTTAATTCTTATTTAAAAACATTATTTTCATGATTTTGGTCGTTCGGATTAATCTTTTTCCGATGGCTTTTCATTTTAACTGTTGCAATGATTTCGCAATTTTCCCCGCTACCCATTCCCTCTCTTTGTCCTTAAGATCTATTTATGTTCATATTATATTTAATGAGTGCCCACTGGACTACTTGGTGTTAGATATTTTGAGCCGATTGTTGTTAAAAATTTTATGTCAATTTTACAGGAAACGGATGATGAAGGAGCAGCCAACGGTCTACTCATTTACCCTCCAATTTCCCCTATGTAAGGATAATATTGACGTTCCAGTTCCTGCGTTCCGCACGCCGGAGCCTTCACGGGCACGAACTATTGGCGATTATACACGCACTTACATAATTCGGTAGATTATGTGTGATTTTAATTTCTTTCAGTTTGTTTTGGCTGTGGGCCGTAAAAGGAGTAAATGAAAATTACCAGATTCATTGGGTAAAAGTCTCGAATGCATGAAATAATTATCGGAAATATAATAGAAATTATCAATCCACAATTCATCCTATATTGTAAATTCGTAATAGTGGTGGGTTACAGGGTTTCCCATCTTGCTTATCCTTCTAGTTGCCCTCGTAACGCCATACAAAATGATACTAATCGCCACTTGGCACCCGTTGCTAGGCAACGTTGGTAATGTGTTCAAGTGGTGGATTGCCCGCAAAAATTGAGTACCATGTGCTAGTACTGTAGTTGCTCGGACAACCTTCGGGTTCACGAGCTGTCGATAGAAGACCTGTGCTCGCTTTTGATTCTTAGGTCCCATTATTCTCCTATCTCTTTCAAATGTTAACCTATACTCTCATATCATCCATTGTTATGTCTATTCTCATAGTCCTTCTTATCGTTGTCCATGATGATGATTATTCTTTGGCCTGTACACCCTTTGTTATGCTAAATACACCCACATTATATCTTTCACCCTTATCCCTATTATCACTACAATGTTTCCCATTATTATTATTAGCATTATCATTGTTGCGATTATATGTATTACCTTTATTAATTGTTACTACTATTACCTATATTATTATTTTTATTCTATAACTACTATTATATTTATTGTTATAACTACTATGATTATTACTACTATTATTATTATCATAATTATTACTATTATTATAATTAAAATTACTCTTATCATTATCGTTATTATTATTAAGATTTTGTAGGGATCCTTCCTTATTCCTCAGCGTTAAAATTCTTTATTGATATACAACATTAGCCGTACCCTTCTATATTTTTCGGTTTTCGATAAAGTATTTTCATTGACTCGGAAAATTTGAGCAGCGTTCCGCCCTTATTTTACGCATTCCATTTTTACGTTATTATTTTTGTTAAGTATTTGAATTAGTTCGGAAAATCTGAGCAGCGTCCCGCCCATATTTTCCGCCTCAACTCAAATTAATTTATTTAATTCTTATTTAAAACATTATTTTTCATGATTTTGGTCGTTCGGATTAATCTTTTTCCGATGGCTATTCATTTTAACTGTTGCAATGATTTCGCAATTTTCCCCGCTACCCATTCCCTCTCTTTGTCCTTAAGATCTATTTATGTTCATATTATATTTAATGAGTGCCCACTGGACTACTTGGTGTTAGATATTTTGAGCCGATTGTTGTTAAAAATTTTATGTCAATTTTACAGGAAACGGATGATGAAGGAGCAGCCAACGGTCTACTCATTTACCCTCCAATTTCCCCTATGTAAGGATAATATTGACGTTCCAGTTCCTGCGTTCCGCACGCCGGAGCCTTCACGGGCACGAACTATTGGCGATTATACACGCACTTACATAATTCGGTAGATTATGTGTGATTTTAATTTCTTTCAGTTTGTTTTGGCTGTGGGCCGTAAAAGGAGTAAATGAAAATTACCAGATTCATTGGGTAAAAGTCTCGAATGCATGAAATAATTATCGGAAATATAATAGAAATTATCAATCCACAATTCATCCTATATTGTAAATTCGTAATAGTGGTGGGTTACAGGGTTTCCCATCTTGCTTATCCTTCTAGTTGCCCTCGTAACGCCATACAAAATGATACTAATCGCCACTTGGCACCCGTTGCTAGGCAACGTTGGTAATGTGTTCAAGTGGTGGATTGCCCGCAAAAATTGAGTACCATGTGCTAGTACTGTAGTTGCTCGGACAACCTTCGGGTTCACGAGCTGTCGATAGAAGACCTGTGCTCGCTTTTGATTCTTAGGTCCCATTATTCTCCTATCTCTTTCAAATGTTAACCTATACTCTCATATCATCCATTGTTATGTCTATTCTCATAGTCCTTCTTATCGTTGTCCATGATGATGATTATTCTTTGGCCTGTACACCCTTTGTTATGTTAAATACACCCACATTATATCTTTCACCCTTATCCCTATTATCACTACAATGTTTCCCATTATTATTACTAGCATTATCATTGTTGCTATTATATGTATTACCTTTATTAATTGTTACTACTATTACCTATATTATTATTTTTATTCTATAACTACTATTATATTTATTGTTATAACTACTATGATTATTACTACTATTATTATTATCATAATTATTACTATTATTATAATTAAAATTACTCTTATCATTATCGTTATTATTATTAAGATTTTGTAGGGATCCTTCCTTATTCCTCAGCGTTAAAATTCTTTATTGATATACAACATTAGCCGTACCCTTCTATATTTTTCGGTTTTCGATAAAGTATTTTCATTGACTCGGAAAATTTGAGCAGCGTTCCGCCCTTATTTTACGCATTCCATTTTTACGTTATTATTTTTGTTAAGTATTTGAATTAGTTCGGAAAATCTGAGCAGCGTCCCGCCCATATTTTCCGCCTCAACTCAAATTAATTTATTTAATTCTTATTTAAAACATTATTTTTCATGATTTTGGTCGTTCGGATTAATCTTTTTCCGATGGCTATTCATTTTAACTGTTGCAACGATTTCGCAATTTTCCCCACTACCCATTCCCTCTCTTTGTCCTTAAGATCTATTTATGTTCATTTCGTAGTTAATGAGTGCCCACTGGACTACTCGGTGTTAGAGATTTTGAGCCGATTGTTGTTAAAAATTTATGTCAATTTTACAGGAAACGGATGGTGAAGGAGCAGCCAATAAACTACTCATTTACCCTCCAATTTCCCCTATGTACGGATAATATTGACGTTCCAACTCCTGCGTTCCGCACGCTGAGCCTTCACGGGTACATATCATTGGCGATTTTCCACGCTCTTACACGAATCTGTACTATGTAGATTTTGCTTTCTTGCGTTATGTGTTGGCTGTGGGCCGGAAAAGAAATAACAAATAATATTTTACCATAGCATTTGGAATAAAAGTTTCGATGCACTAAGGTTGTAGATATAAAATATTTATTCAGCATATTACATCGGCTACATACATTTGAAATTCATTGTATCCATTCCATAAAATTTACTTCGAAAATCCCATAAATTTAATTCGATAAATCATCTATAAATTCAATTGGAAAAACAAAATTATCCATAACTTCAATTGAAAAACAAAAATCATTCATCAATTCGATCTGAAAAGTCATACATAAATTCAATTGAAAAATTACCCATCAATTCTCTTCGAAAAATTCAACTAATAATATTGCACTAGTTGAGAGTGATCGTGTTCAGGCAAAACACTTACCCGTGTTAATTGCCTGAATGCACGGCTCTCAACCAGCCATACAACCAGTTATACAATTCTATAATGGAATTTTTCTCTGCAAAATAAGACTGAAAATTTGTGAAAACACATCGGTATTTATACCTATTTTTCTCGCGTGTGGAATTTGATGCGGTAAAACAAAATTCGACCTTGTTATTTTCTAGTAAATTCTATTCTTTAATTTTATTATTTTTTGATTTATTTTTATAATTTTTTATTTAAGATTTTTATTGAATTATTACTAATTCAAATTTTCGATTTAAATTTCATTTTAATGAACTTTTGTTAATTTTTTCAATTTCGTCGAATTTGTTGTGTTTTCTTGTTATATTTGTGTAGGTATCGTGCGAATCTTGGTGCATTTTGTTATTATTTTAATTTTATTTTTATGTTTTTGATTTTATATTTATTTATATTCTCTCAGATTTTAAAGTGTTTAATTGGTGTTGTATATTGTATTTTAAGTTATCTTGGTGCTGGGTTTTCGTGCTGTATTACTGATGCATTTAAACAATTCTCAAGGCTATTGGTGTGCTGGCCCAACAATAGCATAATTCAACATCAAAAAATCATATATTGAAAATTAACAATTTGTAGCATAATTTACCATTAACAATTCATAGCATAATCCACAAAAATTTGCAACATAATCCATTAAAAATTCGTAACATAATCCATTAATAATCCATCCATTAATAATTCGTAATATAATCTAATAAAAATTCATTAAAAATTCGTAACCTAATCCATTGATAATCCATCCATTAATAATTCTAATAAAAATTCCAATCAATAAGTGCTATAGTGCACACTAATACAACCAGTCTCCCAATGAGACGGAAAATTGAAATTCTAACCAAGTTAGAAATAATACTGTCAAGTAATATTTAGTTTAGTTTTAGTTCTAGTACTTGTGATTGCTAATTTGTGAAAACACTTTAGTATATATACCTACAATTTGGCCTTAACCTTGCGTGTTAATTTTATTGCGATTAAACAAAATTCGACCTTGAAGTTATTTGTGTTATCTAAATTAAATTTTTATTTATTTCTTAATTTAAATTGGTAATTTATTTTTAACATTTTTAATTAAATTTATTCAACTAAAAATATTTTATTTTTATTCATTTAATTCATTAATTTTTAATTTTATATAAATGGTCATTTTACGGTCGAATTTTCTTGTTATTATGTTATTTTTTATGTAAATTTCGTGCGGTTCTTGATGCATTTTGTATTTATTTTATTTTACTTTTATGTTTTTTGATTTTATATTTATTTATATTCTCTCAGATTTTAGTGTTTAGTTGATGTTGTATATTGTATTTTAAGTTATCTTGGTGCTGGGTTTTCGTGCTGTATTACTGATGCATTTAAACAATTCTCAAGGCTATCTGTGTGCTGGCCCAACATTACGGTTATCAACCATTGATTGATGATCACTCGAATTGTCTATCCAAATACAGCTTTCTACATGTGGCGCAACCGATGAATTCCCAATTCAAAAATTATCGCGAAGGAAGCAGAATTTACCACGCCAAAATTATCAGCCAGATTTAATGGGAATATTTTATTTATCTCTTACGAATTAAAAATGGAACTGCCACCGCTAGATAAACCATACTGAAATCACTCTACTAAAGTTCGACGATTAAAATTCACCAGACAGAACTGTCCAGAGGAAGTCGGGAGAACACCAGCATTGCAATTATCATTAACCACTTTAGGTTTCGTGGTACATTTTATGTTAGTTTTTTGGTTCGTAGAATCTATATGTTAACCAATTCTGTGACTATATTGTTGAAAAGCATCATGAATTATATAGATTACAGCTTGGTATTAGGAATTTTTAATAAATATCCATTGTTTTAATCTTTTTAAGTAGCGTTGTTTAAGTATTCAACTTTGTTGTGATCTTTTTAAAAATTTCAATGTTAAGAAATTTATTAAAAATGTGTAAATACAATGCTTCTTTACATTTCCAAACTAAAATGAATAAATGGTTCAATCTAATTTCATTCTTACTTTAATTAAGGTTAAGTGGTATAAAAATGTACAACAAAATCTTAACCAGAGCAAATGAAATGTATTTTTTTAAACTTGATCTTTATACATAATGTATTTTTTTACCTTTAATATTCTTAATAATAGAATTCATTACCTAATTAGTACTAATAAAGATCACGTTAAAAAAGACAATATTATATGATTAAAAAACAACATCAATTTTTTGTGTTTGCAACCGAGTTGTGTTTCGTCATGTAAATGTGAGGAAATCACATTATTGTTTCTTTTACTTGTTATGAAGGTTCCATTTGTTATTTGTAAGTAAGCTCTTTTGTCTTTTGGAATTAGAATTATGCATTAAGATAGAAGAGCGGTACAGGCAGTGATTGAGATTCTCTGGAATGACAATTCAGATGATGAACATGAAGAACTTGATGATGTAGACCTAAAGCGCATGATAATAATATCAGGTAATTGGAATATGGGTCATCAATAGTCAGTGTAGATGACAAACGATTGACTTTCCAACATATACTGAAAATGTTTTATTGACTCAGTTATTCTCAAGAGCTAATTGTCGAACGTTGAATATTTCCGTTAACATTGAGTGAGTTTTTGTAGAAAAAAGCTAGTGGGGAGCTTTCTCCGTCGATGCTGTGACACACCAATCAATACGTCAGAAGCTTCCGTTATAATTTGACATTTCGTACCAGAAACGCTGGCGCTACTGCTTTCACCAATGCTTCTTTGGATTTTATAAAGGCATCTTCTCTTTTGTCCAAGTTACGATGTCAAGCTTAGGACCGTGCATAATTGCAGTAAGAGGAGCGAAAATTCCAGAGTAGTTTTTAATAAATCAGTGATTAAAATAAATCACACTTACTAAGCTGCGTAATTGTGTTAGTGATTGAGGTTTGGGAAAGTTCTTGACAGCACTGACTTTTTCTGGTAGGTGTTTTAATCCAGATACACTGACAAGTTTTCATTGCGAACATATCTCAAGTATTTTTGAACCATTTTTAGTGAGGGAAACAGTCGTTTTATCAAATCTTCGATTGCTAAGGAATCAACGTAATAGTTACCACGTAAACATATGGATTTGGTATGATGATCGATGAATGTTATCCACTTATTGTATATTTTATATGAAATTACAAGTTTTTGTAAAACAGGTATTTTAATTTAGTCTTTTCTGGTCCACAGCCGACACATAATCGAAGAGAGAAAATTCACGTACAATCTAACACGCCTGTGTAAGAGTCGTATATCGGCAACGGTCCTGTGATCGTGAAGGTTTACCCGTGCTAAACGGTGAACCCGTACGCAAAATAACAAATGAATAGTGTCATTTAGGAGGAACGGGTGCGAGTCTTGGATCGTTATTTTTTCACAGATTGCTTGAAAAATCGATTCAAACTGACAACTACACATCGGCTAAATATTTATTCACATTGAGAAATATAATATAAACATACACTGTCCTAAGCTCAATATGAAGCGCATCAGGAGGGGGTTTTAAATCAACTCGTCGCAATATGATGATTCAATTAGCCATCGGAAATTTCTTCTAATATTTCGAATAAACTCTATAAAATATGACGCGAAAATTCAGATTTACAACTCTATCCACCTAAATTACGGGCTAAACGCTGCGCAAAATTTCTTGATAAAGAGACTTTTCCGAGTCCAAAGGAATTCTAGCTCCAAGAAAACATTGATTTCAAAGTTAAGTTTTTCTAACAAGAACAGTATCACAAAACTAAGCTGAAGTAGGAAAAGGGAATAGGATAGTACTGAAATCGCCACAATAATTTAATTCAAAAATTGAGAGCGTTATCTAATTATACAACATAGATACAAATAGATTCAAAACGTTAATGGAACTTGAGAATAGAAATTTCAAAGTCAGGCTACATTATTATTTTATATGGACAAGATGAACCAACTCCTCTTCCTTCATCCTTCTAGTTGATTAATGTCATCCTCAAGTTTTTCCACTCTCTTGAATGATAGTAACTGATTGGTGAACCACCTCTAAATTACAGACTCATTAGAAAGTTCATGGGCAAAGTCTTGAATCCTACCTGACGAATCATTAAGGAATAACATCACTAGGACAAACACGAGCTTGTATTTTAAGTTGATTAGCTTTCAATTCCTTTTTTATATATTGCGTTATAGTTTGGTAGTAATTATCCTTAAGCATTTCCTTTTCTTTCTTCAATTCTTCGAGCAATTGTTGCTGATTCTCTGATCCAATAATTTTGGGTTTCGAGTTTTTCGACTCGTTCATCTTTCTGCAGCAATTTCGCCAAACTGCGTCGTCTTCCTCCTAACATGTAAGTGTAATCATTTAATTCTTCAAATTGTTGTTTGTTATAATTTCCTCTCCATGCAGCTCGACTGTCTCTAGTTCATTTTCTCTTTGGTATCTTACGGTAGTGTTTTTCAATCTTTCGTACTCTCTATTGTACTTTATTTCGTTAGTTGCCATTTATTTTTGTTTCCAATTTCTCTAATTTTAAATGGTTTATTTGTCTTTCGTTCTTTTCGTTTTAATTTTGGATATCGTTCTCGTTTAGATTGCTTTTTACCACATGATTAAATGTTCAAGTTCTCGGATTTGTTTCTCTAACATTTCTATTTTCCTCTTCATTTCGCATTCACAGCCGAAATCATTAACCCAAGATGATTGTAGTTAAATACCATCAACTGATAACAACAACAACGCGTCCACATTCACCTACTGGAAGGTCTGAACGCATGCAACGTAGCCTACAGGCAACTGAAAGACTAGGAATGACATTAACGAAATATTAATTTGTTATAATTATCAGAATTGTAATAACAAACTAAATAAAAGTTATCATTTTATTCTTACCTTTGAGTGATTTCTTAATTAATTAATCATTTGAGGTTAAATGCGCGTGATTAGCAAGAAAAGTAATCAAATTAAGCGAAGGGGCCGAAAGATAGAAGTCGATCATAGGCCTTCCACCGACAGCTCTCTGAACCCAATACGAGGCCAGACCTTAGCAGTTCTGGAAATAGAGCTCACCTTTGGCGGTCTCATAACCAGTGGTTGCATTACCAACATTGCCTAGCAACCGGTAACTATTGGGTGCGGTTGAATGTTGTATGTCTGGGTTTCAAGATTGTAAACCACTAACCCACCATTATTATAAAGCCTCCAGAGTCAAATAACGACAGTGAGATTTACCGGGTAGTCAGAATACACAGTCTCATTACTGTTGGGCCATGAGCCATAGTTTAAACAACATTTTATAAATTTTGTTTAACTAAAACAAAAATAGAAATTTAAAAGTATCAATATGGCTGCTGCCACATAAACATGCACCGCAAGAAGTTGGTAAATAAACAATCATGTCAACAGCGCCCAAGAGACACCAATCTACTACTGATAACGGACGTAGAGAAGAAAAACCGCTTAAGGATCGGTCAATAAGCCACCCGCCGCCTATTGGAGAAGATCCGGAATGCAGTCTTACTGGAAAATTCCGAGGTATATAATTTCTTTGACCCGCTTTTCTTTTAAGTAATGACCAATGACAAGACACATACTGAGTTATCGACTTGAATAAAACATTTATTATTTATTTATATCGTATTAACGTTATGATATTAAAGTTGATGAATATTTAGATCGTAGTGACCCAAATGATGGATGGACTGACGAATCTCGGATCACCCTACAAGTTCCCGCTCAATCAGCAGCAAGATATCGCCAGGCTCTGTGGGACCACAAATATTCACTGGCGACTTATGGGAAAACAGGAACCCGGCACGAGAGGCTCGCCAACGGGCCGAATTCAGTCTATACAGCCTGGAAAGTCTCGAAAAGAAATTTCACTGGAGAGCAAACCTTGCACGGCGACACCTAGCTCGAGGGAATGCATATATCGCTAGCGGATTGCTCCCAAGTACCGATGGTTTTGCTCCGTAGTATGGGTCTCGTTCAAACTGGACGACCCCAAGTTGATGAAAATGGAAGCATCAACAAAATTAATGTTACCGGATCGGCTGATTCAACCAGCTCTACTGGATCGATTTGGTCAGCGGCAACCCGGAGATCATGCGTATGCTCGCCGGTAACCTCAATGGAAATGCACTGGCTATCTTCGTAGAGACAGCCAACCCACTAGCCGAAACTGAACCGAGGATCAAAAAACTTGGATTGTATCATCTGAATTTCTAATAAATGTTTTAGTGTGTTAATTTTAATTTGTTAAGATTAAATTTTGCAAATAGAATTTCTAAATAACAATAATAATTTGGCCGTCATAGCTCGGAGTGGTTAATGGAATGACCATAAGTTTCTAACAATTTTAACCGATAGTTAAAAAGAATTGCAGAACGTTATAGAAAACTATTGAATATAAGAAACTTTTTATTAATATAGTTATGTTATTAGAGAGTTAGATTAAGCAACCATCACAACCATCGATAATAATGATACCGCTCTACCGAGGCACCTTATCAAATTTCTTTGGTTTAAGATATGGAATCGACGCGAACCCTCGGTCAAGAATTAAGAAGTATGCGGTGGGAGAACGCGGATTTGCATTGACAATTACTACAATTTTGTCGGGAGATCCAAGAGATCAAAGCTACTTGGATTAAGCCGGCCCAGGCCAAACAACTGTACCAAAAGAAGTTCTATTGCACAGGCGGTAACGACACTTAGTCACTAAACGAAGATACCTAAAAATAAGCGATTGGAGAAAGTTAACTAAAGAGTAAACCTACTGAGAACCATGAAGGATCAGCCATATGAAGGATCAGCCATATGAAGGATAGTTGTGGCATAATTTTACGCCATTTGTACCCCCAAGTAGCACCATTCATTATTAATGGCGGAGCCAACAACGCAACTCATAGAGAAGTCTCATGTTGTCTTGGAATGAATTAACTACCAACTGTGAACCGGTCTAACAAATAAATCACTCGAATCCGAGAGAAATTTCTGAGAAATAAGGAAAAATTAAAAATTAACCGATCTAGCTGTACTGGTTATCAAGGCACACTGAAAGGCGAACAGGCACACTATATGTAACAATTATCATGAATGATACCGATAACGAATCCGTGTGTAGGGTGATTGACCAAATAATCATAAATGAATTAATTTCTAGGAAAACCTGGCAGTAAAAATGTCAAATATATTCTGCAGAAAAATGTAGTAATTATATCGATCTAAATTCGCTGGAAATAAATGTCAAATGTCGAAAGTGCACCCCACTGCTATATATACCGAGGTGATGAGATGGCGATTTCAGTATTTCTTACACGACCAGATCATGGCTACAGGAGTACAACGCACACCAGTATACCAAGCGAATCGAGACCGCAAACAATGACGGATAATTCGAGGTTACCAGGTAATAAAAATACTTAATTCTTACAACGATTTTAAAATTATTATATGCACCCAAGAAACATATGAGTACTACTATTTGGAAGAACAAAAACTAATCAGAAAATCGTAGACCCGCAGAATCAATGTTAACGAATGATATGGCGGAACGAAGTAATGATGTCCTATGAAGAGATATACCGTAAAGATGGAATCACTTTGTGCAATAAATATTTAACATGAATTGAATCATCTATATGAAATGAATTAATGAATTGTGTTTCTTTTTCTTTCTTGGTATAAAATAATTTTAAAGCCCCATGACAATACGACCGACATGTCATCCAAACCGAGTAGATTCCATACATTTTCAAGCTGTCCACAACGGATTTATTTTCAAGCGACACTTCAAGCAGAATCTTGCTGGTCGTTACCAAATAATTCATACGTGACAACACTTTGCGTTATTTAATTACATACCAGCTTAGTACCTATGGCCAGTGGAAAAGATTAATTTTAGGCGAGTGACAAAGAGTAAGAGTGACATTATTTTAATTACAAACAATAAAGTTATTATGGAAGTGTCACACGAAACAGCGAGATCAGTTGGAAATGCACTGAAACAATACTGTCGTAAGGCTACGGCAGTATTAATTGTGAAGGGACTGAGTGGCGAAGATGAGAACAATTCATAGGAATTTTAGAGTTAAATATGATCAGACAACTAAACATGAATGAATTGATAATAACCTATGGTATTTCAATTAACCTAACTATTTCAATATTCAGCAGGCAGCACTACACCCATGGACGAATCATAGGACGATGGTACCAGAATTATGATCCGATTCCTGGCCAGGAATGCTGCTCGGTGCCGACAAGCCTCATGGGATGCTGAATACACCGTATCACCAACCGGAGGATCTAATTGGCCGAACCAATCTACAAGCCAAAACGATGAAGTTGAACTGCCACGTGTGGCAATTAAACGTGAACCAGGACGAAATCCAGCGTGAGAGGCTCAACAGAAGGCGGAATTCATGTTAGCCAAGTTGGAGGAACTACAGCGCAGGACACAGTGGCAGATTATCATGGCTCGTCGCCACCTCAACAGAGTAATTGCGTACATCACAGCAGGCCGGATTCCCAGTACCGACGGGTAGGCTCCTAGTTATGGAATTTCGTACGAATTAATCGACCCGGCCTTAGAAGAGATGGAGGCACCAATCAACGTGGTAGTGCTAAGAAGGCTCATTCGAATCTCTGCTTTAGAACGACTCTGCACACCTCACTGGGATGACGAGCATGCCTATACAAGTTAACAAACAAGTCAATGTTCGAACTTCCGATACTACGATCACCGGAGAAGAGTTGGACGACCATAGAATACCGTTCACTGACATGGGCTCATTTTTGTTATATATAATAAAATTTAACATAGAAAACTTCTTGGTATTAGTCAAATGAAAATGATGTGTTTAAACTTCACCCTAAAACTCTAAGGAAGATATAAAAATGAAAGAATAGACTTCACAACAAAAATAGAAATGAGCTAACAGTGAGTCGAATAAATTAAATGCAGTTAATGAGGATATACAAACCGATTGTTTTGATTTGCTAATAAGGTTGCAATTATTATAATATTTAACCTAGGCCATGTATGTAGATATGAACACTCTTAGCGTATTGGGAAAAGAGCTGGTCAAAGCACGACGAGAGAACGCATAATTACACACGCAGTTGCGGCAGATGAGCCAGGAAATTCAAAAAATATAAGCAACCTGGATTGAACCGTAACGAGCAAGGCAAACATACCAGTAATTGACCGCCGCCCAGCGAGGGTGGGCGAAAGAAAAACAATTGGTCCAGACTGAACAGACGCAAATCCGTAGCTTGAAAGTCTCACTGTTAGCTTGCCAAGAAGGCAACGCGGTGGCATATTCATTGGTCTATGCTCCCGCGCAAATCAGTCAACGCGATCAAGCAAGCAGTAGCAATTCGGCCTCACCGGAGGCTTGCGAAATATGAATGATAAACAGAGGTTCCGGATGATGATTTTCCAGAACTATAAAACTTCACGGTCAATGAACTTTTGCCATAATTTTCATAATGCGACCAGAAAATACTCTACAACGTGCACATTCGGTGCGACTTACAACTAAAGAGACGAATACATATGAACAAGAACACCGGTACCATCCATAGAGGGATAGCATGGAGTCAGAGACATCAACGCGTCGGGAAGGTAATTAGTAATCATATATTTAAGTTTAGCGTTATTGAAGTTGAATGATAAACCAATTTACGATATGGAATAATTCGAATGTATTTGTTAGATTCAGCTATCCTTATGACTTACAACTGGTAATAGATATTTTGCTTAGTTCAATTCATGAATGCAACATTTTAAAAATCAGAGATCTTGCTAAACAATAGAATACAGGCAGACATGCGTTTTTCTAAACCGGCAAGTTGAAATGTCTCAAGTGTATCCAGGGAAAGATGTGTTGGGGTATTACCAAAAAAGCACAGTAAAGTCAATAAAACACCAAAATGATAAAAGGGCAATATTAATTAAAACATTTACAAAAATTCGAAAGTAGTATTGATCGGGGGAAATTGGTATGGTTGAACGCCAAATTGAGAGACGAGTCCAGAAACAATAATAATAAAAATTTAGTGAGAAATCTCTAGAAAATAATATAAGACAAAAAAAGAAATTAATTAAAAAAATTAATTACTAGTGGGAAGCCCGAGACAATGGGAAACCCGAGAGATGAGGAAAATCCAAGAGATGAGGAAAACCCGGCGTGTAGATGGAATAATATAAAAGGGTAAATTGGCCTAAACAATATTAAATGGGCGCCACTGATCTATGGAGAGGTAATTATTTCCTAATTTGTAATTTAGTAATGGAGCAAACGTTGTTGACAAATGTCGGCTAAGGTGGTCTGTGTGAAGTAATTATTTTTAATAATTTAATAATGTTGCAAATGTTGTTGACTATCGTCTGTAAACAGTCTGAGCAGGAGTATAAAAGGAAAAGGGAAAAACACGAAATGGCCAGTGGTCGAAGCAAACGAGTAGTGTAGTCAGGTCAGTAGAAGAATCTAAACCCAAGTAAAGTCAAAGTTATCATCAGAAAGGGTGATTATCCATTGGATAACTGACCTTAAGATAATCAAATTTATACGGTGGTTGAAGGGTGCAAATAAATCAGTGAAGTTGTGATTACAAAATATTGAAATAAATCGGATTGAGTTGTAACTGTGATAAAGTGCAAATAAAATTATTCTGTGTTGGGTTTCTTTATTTGATTCGAAAAGGACACGAGAAGTCAGAGGGAACCGACATTCAATAATAATAACCCAACAGATGACAATTAAGAAATCCAAATAACTTATAATCACATCATATCATGCACCACGATAATGATTTCTTTTAAATTAGAGATTTCAATCGGAGGTCCCTGGCAAGACGAAGGATGGACAAAGATCGAAGTAACAGCAGAGTCAGTGGCAAGACACCGACAGAAATTTTGGGATCGCGGATACGTGATCTCGACGTAGGCGAACCAGAATGGCCTATCCACTAAGGATGGGGAAGGTATCGAAACCACAGACCAAGCATTGCAATCAAAAGAGAGCCGGGTATCAATCAAGCTCGTGAAGCCCGCCAGCGTGCCGAATACACGTTAACTAAAGCAGAAGAAATAGAGAAAAAAGTCAGATGTAAAACCTATCTTGCATGACAACACTGCTGGTCGCATACCCAGTACCGATGGGCATCAACCGAGATACGGGGTATCGTACCGCCTCGAAGATCCAGCTCTGAATTCGATGCGGACGCCAATTCGTCTGACAGCACCCAATCAACGTTTGCGTTTGGAACCGCTGAAACAATCCGGAGAATTGGCAGATTATCACGCTCCACTTCAACTACGAAAACGTTCGCGGTACAACAATTCAACGAAAACATTTAGCTAACTAATATTAAAATGTTGTGTGTATAACTGTCATTAAATTAAATTTTGATTTGGTTCATTTATTCTTGAGATTTTGTTTAACTTGTTGCGCATTGATTGATGTTGAAAAATGTATATGATTAAAGTAGGGGGGTTTACAGTCATGAGAATAAAAGTCATGTATGTTGGGCCAGAGCACAAACGGCCTTAAAAATTGTTTAAATGTATCAGTAATATATCATGAAAACCCAGCACCAAGATAACTTAAAATACAACATACAACATCAACTAAACACCCAAAAATTTGAGAGAACATAAATAATTATAAAATCAAAAAACACAAAAGTAAAATTAAATAAATACAAAATGCATCAAGAATAAAAAATAACATAATAGCAAGAAAATTTCACCGAAAAACGACAATTTATATAAAAGTAGAAAATTAATGAATTAAAAATTAATGAGTTAAGAATTAATGAGTTAAAATAAAATATTTTTGGTTAAAAAATCCAATTAAAAATTTAAGAAATAAATTGTAAATTTAAATTAAGAAAATAATAAAAATTAAATTATATATAACATAATTAATTTCAAGGTCAAATTTTGTTTTATCGCATTAAAAATAACACGCAAGGTTAGGGTTCATTTTTACATAATTTCGATCACTTTTTCCTGGTGAAAAGCTCTTATCGTTTTTCAGTAGCAAAAATATTCTTGAACAGAAGCGCTTTTGTGTGATACAGGAAGCTTGTGTGAGAGAAATTCCTTTTCAGAACCAATTTTATACGAGGATTCACGTTAGACGAGTGAGGAGTTTTTGACGAATAGGCTTATAAATGTGCTTATGAATGCAACTATTGCCAAATGTGCCTATTGTGGGATTAGTGGTGTTTGTAACCTTGACATTTTACATACAATGCTATGCGTCTGCCAATGATTACCAGTTGCTAAGCAACGTTGGTAATGTAACCAATGGTTCTGAGACCATCAACGGTGAGCTTTGTTTCCACAACTGTTAAGACCCGGTCTGCAGCTGGTTCAGCGAGCTACCGATAGAAGGTATATGCTCGTCTTGCTCTTAGGTCCCTTTACTCTCTTCACCTCTTTCAGCTTATCGTTTATTTTCTCGAACAAAATTTTTATCGTCACTAACTCGGTAACCGAACCAAAAACTTAATCAAATTAAACACAAACATTTATTTTGAAATCAAAACTATTTGTATTTATAAACAAAAAAAGATCAACGCAATTTTCATAATGTTCACTGTAAAACTATTCACAATTTTCTCTATTTGGCCTTTTGTTGTTGGAGTTTCCGTCGCTCCTTCTCTGCTCGTCCTGGCCTGGTGTGGGTTTTTGGTTTACCCGTTGGATTCTTCGGACCATTTTGTTCCTTGTAAGCCACCTGTGCGGGTGAGAATACCAAGGAGTACGTGGCAGCACTCCCCTCTTGGCTTGCCGCTAAAGCCATTTCCAGTCCACAGATTTGGACCTTTTGGGCCTGATTCAAGGCCTACTCCTCTTGCCATTCCTTATGGGCCGCATTGATTTTCTGATATAGGCGTTTTACCGGGAGTTCTCGATCCATGTAGCTTTTGTTCGTTGTAGCTCACGACTGAGCTGTACGCATTATTGATGGAGGTTTACATTTTCTGTTCTCCGTTTCTTTAACTCTCGGCCGATATCCTTGATGGCTTCCATGGCTGAATTAATAAGCATAATTAAATAAGTCCTATTAGTTATAACTTCCAACAAACAGAATGAACATGGGACGCGCTTAGTCGTTATTTAATCGTACATCAAATGATCCTGATTATATTTTCCTCACTTTCGCTACATTGTCTTGACACAAAAAAAACTATCATTAATAAATGTGTTAATTGTTAACTTTGGTTTTTGTTTGATTGGAAGTTTTTTTTTATTTACAAACCTATATCACCATACGGTTTTACTTTTCGATTCTATGCCCAAAATCTCTTCGCGGCATCTCTCGTTTCAGAGGACGTCGCGAGTAGACGTGTTCTTCGCTTGTCCTATCATCTAGTGCTTCCAGGATATCGGGTTACATGAGGTGTTTTGGGAGGGCCAGGTGTACCGGTGCGTTGAGTTCCAAGAGGGCTGGATCCTCTGGGTCGAACGCTATGTTTTTATCCGGCAGGTATCCATCAGAACTCGGGATTCGACCACTAGCTATGTCCTTATTGATTCTCATCAGTCGCTTGCGCTGCAGGCTGGCCTTCCAGAGATACTTTCGTTCGAGGTGCTCGGACTGTTGAAGAGCCACCTCGGCTTCGTGTCTAATTTCGCGATCCGGATTCCTCTCTGGCTCCCTCTTTATGGCCAGGCTGCGCAGTGCCACGTCCTTGTCATCCCGGTTCTTGCTTCGATCAGACCACTCGGACGTGCCATACGTGGATAGGGAATATCCCCGATCCCACAAAACCTGACGGTAACGTCCCGCGAATTTATTCGGGATTGTCAGTGTCGTTCGGTCGTTACCTGTCCAACGGATGCTAGAATTTCCTGTTAATATAAAAAGAAATTATATCCCATATCGTGTGCCTTACAATCTCAGCCATTCAATTTTAATTTATAAAATTTATTCTTTCTCGTTGGTAATTTATGCCTGGAATTTACAGAACTCAAATTTTCTCTGTTCATTAGCAACCTATAATATCAATTTGCGTTCTACTTATTTGGGTTTGGGCATGCTGGATATCTCATTTCATTATAAACCGAATACATCCTAAATCTCCCTTCCTGTTCTGTTTGTGCTCATTGTTTCGAATGGTCAACAGTGTTTCTTTCTCATATATAAACGTCAGGACTAAGGCTACCTGTACCGGTTAGAAATAAAAATTGTCTTCAGTTCTCTGTCAAAATTTGATAAAACAATTCATACGCCTTGGTTAATGAGACGGCGAAAAATTGAGAAAACATCCAATTCAACGTAATTATTAGCCACTTACGGCCACACTCAGTTATTCTGATACTAATATAACCTACAATTATCCTACACATTCGATACTTATGGCAATGTTACTTAAATCAAAAACAATTTACTCAAAATTCGGCAAATACATTACAGAAATTTTTAAAATCAGATTACATAATTGATACTGTACTATAAAATTTTACGAACAATCAAATTAAGAGGGAAAATTAAGACATAATATATATTAACGACCAAAAATTAACCTATTACATTCAAATTTAGATTTTCATAGATGAATTTTTCTTACCCGACTCATGATGCTCCGGGATGAATTGGGCATCTTCTTTCTTCACCGAACTGGTTTCGTGGCAAATCATATCTCGCTTTCTGTTCTGAATTGAATTTTTTATGGCTTGGTAAATAATGACGATGCGCATCACCTAGGTTTGCTATTTATACGGTCGAGTGATTCATACTACTCGTGACCTGGACAGTCACGAAAATTTTCCGTATCAGTTGTTGATTGGTTTTAATTGCCCTTCTTCCAATCTTCTTCTCTGTCAGTGCTTTGTTTTATAGAGAATTTAATGACACGTCGTTCGTCGAGTGTGCATTACTAGTCGGCTACTTCTTTCATTCGTAATCAATGCACACCAACTTCGGACACGCTGGAATGGGTGTGAAATTCCACGACACTTCGATTAGTCACTGGTATGCTATTACATCATTATATTACTTTAGATTTTTTAGTTGAAATTTGGTCAATTTCACAATGCGTCAGTTAGTCTATTGTACACTATCACACCATTTTATTACCTAAATTCTGGATTTTTATTTGAAACTTGGTAATTTCTACAACACATCGGTTAGTCACTTGTTTACTATTGCACCATTATAATACTCAAATTCTAGATCTTTATTTGAAACTTGGTCAATTCTACAATATATTGGTTAGTCACTTGTACACTATTGCACCATTATATTACTTAAATTCTAGGTTTTTATTTGCACTTTTGCCAATCGTTGTTGCCAGCGGAGTTTTGAATATGCTACAGGGGAATTTCTCGGTGAGTGTTTTCATTAATTAGGATTATAATTCCGCTTTTGAGGGTAACATCTACGGCGATATAGATTTATTATGCATTTGTAGACTAGTGCTGGGTCCAAATAGTCGAATGATTTTAACTTAAGGATAAGAAAATGGAATTGCTTATCGTTTCCTATTTACTCTATGAAGAGATTAGATACATTATTTGTATTTTATGATTATTGTATGTTTGAAATAAAATGGCTTATGAGTTGTTATTCGTTTTGTTTTTCTTTTCATACTAGTTTCTATGTCTACTTATCCTTGATTTATGATTATCTCTATGTTTTACTAATGAATGTTTTATGTTTTATGTATGTATTATGGTAGTCTCAACGTTTAACAAATTATCATAACGATCTTTTTCATGTCTAAACGATTTGCTAATTTATCTTGGGGTTATCTCATGTCCTACGGTGACCTTGGTGTGTTCCTGTTTCATCTGGATTTATGTATGGTTAGTTTTATTATTGAATAAATTATTTTGGAATTTGCCTTATGATTTGGGATGGATCTGCTGTATGTCTGTTTTGCGGTCTAACACAATTATTTTATCATGTAGGGTGTATTCTCTATATGTTCGTCTAGTGATTTAATGCGTAGGGTTGATTGACTGTTATTTTTATGGGTTCTGATCCTCTGTTTTCAGTTTTGATAAGTTGATGGATATTTTTCACTACGGGCAGAGTCAGGTGCTCAATTATGATTTCACTAACGTGACTTTAAGGGTTGTTTTTTAGATTCCTACTTGGGTTTCGTTGACACTAATACGTTGGGTTGCCTTCCTCGTGATACTATTAATTATTTCTTAGCGTACTAGATCTTTACATTTTTATTAAATTTATCGTCTAATTCCTATCTGTACCGGCAAATACCGTCTTAGGCGTATTTAGAATTTTTTATTTAATTTCACTAACAGAAAAACAACTTTAACACTCTTGAACTCATATAACTGTATTCATAATATATTGGCATAGCATAGTTAGATCACTTCAATCACGCGTGCATAATATTCATTCAGGCTCACTTTGTGAATTTTTTCTAATAGTGCTTAGTAATAGTTCGAGACAATTGTTCCAGTACTTTATGATACAATTATTGGGCCAGAACACGGACGGCCTTGTAAATGTTTAAATGAATCGGTAACACACATGCAAATATAACATGCAGATTTAAATTCAAACCTATTAAAACACCAATTAACCCTACCAAAATGTGAGAAAGAGAACAATTAAATATAAAATTATAAACACAAAAGTAAATTAAAATAAAAACAAAGTGCAACAAGATCCGCACGAAATAAACATAAACATAACACGAAAACCCAAAAATTTGGCCGAAATTTGACAATTTATCAAAAAATACGAAATTTCATGAAAATGAAATAAAAATGAAATAAGTTGAATTAGAAATAATTCAATTAAAAAATTCAAAAGAAAAATTGTCAAATAAAATTTCAAAATAATAGACTTAAAGATTAGAATATACCAGAAAATCTCAAGGTCAAATTTTGTTTTACTAAATCAAAAAGAACACACAAGGTTAGGATCGTACAATAGGTATATATACCGATTCATTTTTACACAACTTTAACCAGTTTTAACCAGTTTTAACCAGTTTTAACCAGTTTTAACCAGTTTTAACCAGTTTTTACCAGTTTTTACCAGTTTTTACCAGTTTTTACCAGTTTTTACCAGTTTTAACCAGTTTTAACCAGTTTTAACCAGTTTTTACCAGTTTTTACCAGTTTTTACCAGTTTTTACCAGTTTTTACCAGTTTTTACCAGTTTTTACCAGTTTTTACCAGTTTTTACCAGTTTTTACCAGTTTTTACCAGTTTTTACCAGTTTTTACCAGTTTTTACCAGTTTTTACCAGTTTTTACCAGTTTTTACCAGTTTTTACCAGTTTTTACCAGTTTTTACCATTTTTACCAGTTTTTACCAGTTTTTACCAGTTTTAACCAGTTTTAACCAGTTTTAACCAGTTAAATCGTTCATTCAGTTTTTCATAAACTTGAAAGTTATTTTGAATCTTCATTGAAACCAGTTTTAGATTACGATGTAAGTGAGAGTATTGTTCGAAACTCTCTCCACGTCGCATCCTCGCAACCTCGTAGATACAATAGACTCCGAAATTGCTGGAAAATCCATACAATTGCGTAACTGTAATGAATCAATAAATTGAATATCATCGTTTGTCGACGCAGTACCTAAAATCAATAAAACCTAAGGGAAGTAAAGAATGAATGACGTCAGGTTTCCACTAAATTACTGCGAGCTAGACATTAAGGTACCCTACGACCACCTTGTTAACTTCGAAAGCGCTAAAGAGGAAAATTATAAAAAATATAAAGACCTGTCGCTAGAAATAGGTAAAGCTAATAACTGTCATACAACTGTAAGCGCACTAGTGGTAGGCACACTAGGATCATGGGATGGCGGAAATAATAGTACCCTAGCTAAAATAGGATTAAATACGACAGAGGTCAAAAAATTAGCTAAAATCTGCATGAAAACTGCAGTAATATCCAGTTACAGAATATACATGGATCATGTAACCAATAGGATAGATAATATAAGCACACAAAAATTGTTGCCTCAAGCACTGAGTGCTTAGAAGCACCAAAAAATCTACTTAGTGAAATATTATTCCTTTTTTAATATTAATACTAATAATAATAATTATATCAATACTAATAATAATAATAATAATAATAATAATAATAATAATAATAATAATAATAATAATAATAATAATAATAATAATAATAATAATATAAATAATAATAATAATAATAATAATAATCATAATAATAATAGTAATAATAATAATAGTAATAATAATAGTAATAGAAAGGGAGGGATGATATTTCACTAGTAGATATAATAGAATAGTAAAATGTACCCACATGTACCTAGTGGCATAGCATGCTTATTAGTGCATCCCTAAAGATGAAGGAAGATAAAAAATGTCACTTGGGGTATGGCATACTTCCAAGTACATTAATAAAATATTAACAGTAATACAAAATAAGGGTGGGTTATTAATGACACTTGATGTCATTAATAACCCTGTGATACAAATATTATTAATTGATAAAAGTGAGGGTAGAAGCACTGGATGCTCGCTAGCCCACACTCTCCTACCCATAAAAAAAAGCAAAATAATGAGTACGAGACCACGTAGCTTCCTATAGAGCACTGGCACTTAGATGCCACTGCCTATCACTTAGAGGACAATGAGATGATATTTAGCCAATATCATCACATCAGCAGACATAACCAATCAAAGGTATGTCTGTGAAGCATCGCTAAATGATGCTCAAAATTGGCTCTGAACTGGCATGGATTGGAGGAGGGGATTGGCGGGAGTGCTGTCAATTCGAACAAAGTGTTGTGATGGCGACAACTGATGATCCTCTAGAGGAACACAGTAACATCATTAAATAGTAGAAACACAAAAAACCAGCTGAAACACTCACGTTTCAGCTTATCCGAAAGGATTGTGCCTACTCTTTGGAGAGGCTGGTAAAACCAAGCTTGGCTCAACTTCTAAAATCAAGGTCAGAAAATCAATAAGGGATGAAGAGCTTCCAAATTCCCTTTAGTTTTATGGTCTAGAAATTAAAAATTCCAAATAAAACTTATAAATGCAGGGATTCCATTATAGAATTAAATAATAAATAAAACTCGAGCTATATCTGTGGCAATTGCAATAAAGAATTTCTTATGATCTAAATCCAATAACAAGTAAATTTTTCAAGAACAATTTTATTCAATAAATGAATTAAATCCACCATTGAAATTGCGCTAAGGAGGATCCCATTTAGACATAATAACCAGAGAATAATTCCCTAAAAAAGCTAAAAGTCAATAACTTGGAAAGAATATAATTATATGTTACTTGTTACGAACCAATTTAACTGCCCACGAGCGTTTACCCACCAGAAATAGTGAAATGAATCAAGAAAGTGAATAACACAACCAGAGAATATTTTATATACACACTCGACCTGACATTTAACGTCTTGATCGATCGAATATTGATGCATGGCTCGAACGACTTGACGACACACCGGCATACAGTAGGTGTGCGAGCTAAGGACATTCTACACCGCGTGTTTAACCAGTTGACACGACCTTTGTCTACGGTAGTTTTCTACCCCGATAATATCTCCTCCCTATAAGTGTCGCTACTGACTCGACACCGATCAGTAATTTGCAATAAACTAAAATGCATCATCCATCAAACAACCAAAATCCTACAGTAAGATTTCCAGAGGACGTTGTGGCCCAAGAATCTAGAGCCGGTACTTCAAGTAAATAAATTTTATTTGTTGATTATGTCTTAATTTTACAAGTCCTAGATAGAAGCCATAGAGTACTTATTCCCCACAACAACCTTCTAGAAATAGCCATAACTTAAAGATGCATTTAAATTCCCAAAATACAAAGTGTTTAATCGAACGCCTCGTTGAAGTTTTTTTTTGTTTAAATGATCCATTTGGGCTAAACCAGCAACTCCAATTATTATTGATATTACTCAAGACACCAGACGCTGACCCATCACTTCAACTATAACTGTCCGACCTGCTCGAGGGAGAAATAATCTAACTATCGATACATTACCAGAGTATATGATAAAATTGTGTATATACCACGAAATACGTTTCCCTTCGAAGAATAACACTTACGATTTGTCGGAATGGTTAAGTCAAGAGAACTCATGTCATATCATGTAATAAAAATCTGTGTAGTTAATGTGAAGTAAGATACTGTTTTAAAATCTTCTCCTAATGATGTAAATAAAGGGAATAAGATTTGTTAAATATTTTTGAGCAATGGTTAATGACTGTAACAATAAAATAAATGTATTAAATGATTTTGTAAATAATTTATTTAATCGTCTTTTAGTAATAATTTAAACCTAAAGGTGGATCTTGGTAATAATGGCTTATCTATTTATTTGATTAATTTTGAACAGGATGACGAATGCACAGGTGGAAATTTGTTAAACGATTGGGCTAGGGACTTATGTAATCGATTTCTTCAACAACAACTTAAATTTATAAATGGGGTTTTTTATTAATTTTTATTGATGCTCGTTTAGCAAAACCATTCAGCAAGTTCCATAAAATTGACGGAATATAGGAAAGAGAGATTATGAAATGCTGTTATCCACGATTTTCTTAGGCGAGTCCCATAATAACAATCAGAGTGCGCAAAGAGTAAAATACCAGTTAATTTGCTAATGACTTTTTTAGCAACACGATTTATGTAACAAGACTCTGTAGCAATAATTAAATGAAGGAGTTGAAGATTTATCAGTGTTATCGTTAAGGGTTAAATTAACGACTCCTTTAGTAGTAGACCAAATCCATAAGGGGAACTCTCCTCCATACCCTATTAATAATCGACATCATGGATTCTTTGACAATGGGTAATATACCGGTGCGGGGAATTTGCTGAATGAATTGTTTAAATATTGTCTTTTTAACATGAACTAGATAAAATCGATGGAGAAAATTAAGACATATTTGATAATGACATGATTCTCTTGACAGTGCCGAATTCCTCGAATAGCACGGTCGAACGAACTAATACAACAGATTACATAATTAAACAACAAATAATCGGTTCTGGGCAGAGTCGTACGACCTGTAGAAACTGGAATAATCATCGAGATATCGCGGAAAATCAGAGATCTCTTTTGGATAAGATTATTGAAATGTCGGAGTCCTAATCATTGCGAGTGACGAAGTGCCTTAGCGGCGTGACTCCCCGAATCCAGGTTATCGCCATAGTCATAACTAGCGCGCGCTAAGACGTCTAAATATAATCTTTAAAACAATACAAATCAATACGATGCACAACTATTGCGATTCTCTTTTGACCAATAAAATTTTTAATTCTAAATTGTTTTGACTTGTTTTGTATTCATTTAATTGATTTCGCGTTAACCATAGATAGCTTTAATTTACGTCGCCCTACACGGTAAATAAATTTAAATATCCTTATCGAATTCATATAAGTATTTTATTTTTTTAATTTTTAATTTTAATTTAATTTTATTATTTTAATTGGATAATGTCAAAAAGTAGACCTACAGCTAGATTACCAAGTTGCTACAAATGCTCTGAATTTTCGGTACGATAATGTATACGAAATTATTAAAGTATGATTGCCTCGTTATGGGTCTTGACGAAAGGAACGCCTAGCCTTCCGGATATTCGGAGATTCTTGAAGTATTTGTAGGAACTGCAAATCCAATGTTATTGTAGTCAATTACGAATTAGGGAAAACATCGCAATTTTTATATGTGGTTATTAGGTTCGGCATCCTGAAAATAACCAATTTTTTTTATTGAATTTACCGATTTAAGACAACATGAAATTTGGTTATATTCAACTCTACTTATGACTGGGATTTTCAATAAGGATTAATCTATAAATAATTACTGGAGGGGGATAAATTTGACCTCGACTTTGGTAACTAGAGTTTCGTTTCCGACGATATAAAATTTAGCTCATTAAATAGTTGACCACTGTCTTAACTTCTCGTCGGAAATACAGGGATTTCTTCTCTTCAAAGCGCCCATAGAATACATAACATTTTAAAATCTAGTTTCTTTTAGATAATTCGTGGATTGATGAATCCCGAATCACAGTGCGTTTTCCCGCACACGCAGTAAACCGTTGCCGTCAGGTAATGTGGGATGCCGGCTTCACTATATCCCAAGTCAGAGAAGCCAGAGCTGGTGGTATGCAACAAACAACGGATGTCGAGCTCCCGTTCGTCGCGATAAAGCGGGAGCCAGGGCGAAACCCGGCCAGGGAGATCCGTGGCCAAGCTGAGTTCTTCCTCATGCGGCTCGAGGAACATCAGCGCCAAACCAACAAACAAGTAGATCGGGCCGGCGCTACTTGGCTAATGTGGAAGGAAACATTGCTGCGGGCCGGATTGCGAGTACGGACGGGTATGCCCCGCCGTATAATACGTCGTACGATTTGGACGACGAAAGGTTGAATAATCGTTCTACGGCCATCAACGTGGTCGTTCCCCAGAGGATCCTGCCTCGACACATGAGAAGGACGGAGCAGCCGGAGGGAGAACATCGGGAACATCCTTATGTTCGGCCGGTCCCGGAAAAGAATATCGATAGATATCGTCGAAACCACCATCATCACTAGTGATGTCAACGAGCCCTTTTATCTAATGATAAACGTTTAGTTAGATAAAACTTGAAATAAATACCTAGTTGAGTTCGATTTCTTATTTGTTCTAAAATCCTCCTATTTAACAATAATGCCTGTATTATTATATAACTGAAGTGAGACAAATAGATAAGATTTTAAATCGCATTTTTTATAGATATGGAACCACTGAGAGCCCTGCAGCAAGAACTAGAGCATGCACGCAGGGTCAACAAAAGCTTCTACGAGCAAATCATACAGTTATCAAAGGAAATCCAGCAAACAAAAGCCACATGGGTAGAGCCGAAGAAGGCGAAGTCGCTCTAACAAAGGCTAACAGCCGCAAAAAAGGGATGGACAGAAGAAAGACAATTAAATCAAAGCCTGAGGACTCAGATAAAGGGGCTAGAGGTGGCGGTGTCAGCCTGCCAGGAAGGAGCGGCAGTGACATATCCCCTCGTCTTCGCTCCTGCTCAACTGGCGTACAGAGAGGCAACAATAGGTCCAAAGACTACGCCGAAGTCTAGCGGTTACCGACCCGGACGTAAAGAGCGGGCTAAGCGCCGAGCTGCTCGAACATCAACAAGCGCGTAATTGACATGCCTAAATATGTTGTTTCGTGTATGAAATATGTTTGCTGTTGTTTAAACGTCATTTAGAGGATCGGATAAGTGTTAGAACGCATGAAGTAGTATGAGAATATTGGAGCATGTGAATGAGAAGTTACATGAAGGTTGTAAAACAAATCAATCGTATAAGGGGACCTAAAAATCGAAATCGAGCACAGGTCTTCTATTGACAGCTCGTTGGACCCAGAGATCGTTCGGTCAATTATAGCATTAGTAATAGCGCTCACTTTTTGCGGACGATCTACCCACTCGAACACAAATCCAACGTTGCTTAGTATAAGAAACTTAGATTAAGCAAGAAGAAAACATTTTGATTTGGATATATACTCTCAGCAGATAGATAAATTAACACAAACTAAAGAAATATATTGAGACTTATAAAGAGGATAGCAACATCAAGAAACCCCCACAGGAATCTCAGTAGCATACTATACGAATCTAGTACAAATATTTAAACCACTCTCAAGCACGATGAATTAATGAACTACTTACAATCACCAAATAATAAATCAAAACAAAGCAAACTAAAATTTTTTATTTATAATTATAAAACGATACATACCTACAGGAAAATGTACAGAAATCCACGATAAACGAGAATACATAAGTTCATTTTCAACGTAGTTTGAGTATAAATACTGTTGGATTCCAAGTTTGGCGTTTCAATTTGTAATGCCGGCCTAAACATTTAAGCGGTTATTCAAATAATAATGAAGAATTTAGTGAGGTTATTTAATTGAGTCATTCTTCCACAATATAGAAATAAAAATGATTTAAGTCTTAACATAATAAAATTAGTTAAAATATACTTACTCGTTGGATTGCGACCACTTTAAAGCATTACTCTAAAATAAAGAAAATATTTTTTGAATCTGTAAGTAGGTGTCCATGTTTGCAATCTCTTTTAATCCATACACAAATGAAGAAGGCAACAGTGACTTTAATTTCACTATACGTGATACGATCAGGATTAATAAGGCCTATATATGTGTATATGTTTCTCCAAATATGCGAATGTTGATGCACGATTTTATGCGAATACTTAAAACAATCTGTATGTTGGGCCAGAACATAAACGGCCTTGAAAAATGTTTAAATGGATCGGTAACACACATGCAAATATAACATGCAAATTTAAACTCAAACCTATTAAAACATTAACTAAACCCTATCAAATATGAGAAAAAAGATAATTACATATAAAATAATAAAACATAAAAAATAAATTAAAACAATAAAAAAATGCAACAAGATCCGCACGATACAAATACAAACATAACATGAAAACCCAATGAATTCGACCGAAATTTGAAAAAATGGAAAATTTCATGAAAATGAAATTTAATCAAAGAATTTGAATTAGAAATAATTCAATAAAAATTTCAAATAAAAAATCATCAAAATAAATTAGAAAATAATAAAAATAAAGATTAGAATACACTAGAAAATATCAAGGTCGAATTTTGTTTTACTAAATCAAAAAGAACACGCGAGGTTAGGGACAGAAAATAGGTATAAATACCGATGCATTTTCACATAAAATTTAACCATTTTTCAAACCGATTCTGAAATCGAATTTTTGACTAATTTTAAAAATCTATTTCGAGACTATTTTTAGGTGAGCAGAAGTTTTATTTGGAAACTCTCTCTCCACGTCCTATCCTCGCAACCTCGGTAGAGCTCTGCTTGGATGTCGGCGTGGGGAGGGATGTATTTGTAATGTTTTTGTATGATGATTTTGGCAAGTAATTTGTTACATTGTTTAATATATAAATAAATATTTATAATGCATAAAATTAACTTGTTTTTATAAATTTAATTGTTCCATTGTCGAAAATTTTCCGGCCCACAGCCAAAGACACACCGCAAGATATCAAAATCAACATACTATTCAGATTCGTGTAAGTGCGTGGAATATCGCCGATGATCTGTGCCCGTGAAGACCCGGCGTGCGGAACGCAGGGATTGGAACGTCAATATTATTCCGTATAGAAGAAAGGAGAAATAAGGAAGGGGTCTTTTGGCTACTTCCTCGTTTCTCGTTTTCTTTAAATTTGACCTAAATTTTTTTACACACGGCTCAAAATCATCACACCGAGTAGTCCTGTGGGCACTCATTAAATATAATATAAACATAAAATGCGTTTAAGGCTTATTAAAGGAAAGGTGACGGGGAATAAAAATAAAAACGAAATCACTGCTATGTAATTAAAGTAATTATTCTCATAAATCTAACGTTTATATGAAATTTAAAAATTATAAATTAAAGTTATTGTTAAGTAGTTATCATGAACCCGATAAAGACGTAAATGTAATGATAATTATTAAAATCTAAATCACACTGCGGAATCAAGACAAATTTTTTCACCAATAACAGTAACAATTAAGCCCTTTAAAACCCCCATAATTCAATGTATATATCGATTATAATTTGTTAAGTCCAAACGCAGACCAAAGAATTCCCACAAAAAATGCAAAACAAAACTAACTAATTAATATAATCAAATTCAAAACACAGATCAGGAAAGAAAATCCAGTATATCCAACCACTCAAGCCGACAAACCATCAAAATGCATATTATTCCAAATTTTGGATTGGATTGATAACACTTCCGTAGCTCTGTCAACCATAAAAAGATTTCCAAAGTTGCCTCCGTCACTATAAATAATCCGAATCATGAATTAATCAAACATAAGAGCTTCCCTGGAATAGGCAAATAAGTGCGTAATTAAATAATACAAACGTACCCAACTTGCTCAAAAATCTAGTCCTAATAGCGCGTATTAGTGGCAGACCAAGACTGAAAAATGCACTAAAAAATATGTAACCATCAATTAAGAACAGATAGTAAAAAAAAATCAAACCTAAAAAATTCCGAATGAGGGCTACTATCGAATCTATAAATCGAATCTATCAATGTATAGATTAAAACTGCCGCGATCATCGAGATTAAATATTCCGTCGATGAATCGACGTAAACAATTTACCTAAATAACAAACATCGATTAAATCTAACGGTCATTAACGAAAATTCTCTCACGCAAATTTCCATCATCGCACTACTGAATTAGCCGTGGTACAGCGGATGTGCACACATCGACACCGGTTCATATAATTAGGTATGAGGGAATACAAACCGATTATTTTGTTATTATTATGCACCAATATTTTGGAAATTCGAGTCCCACCACCGCGGCACCGGGAGTAGAAGCACCAAAGGAATCGAGTCCCACAACTCATGGTAATTTATATTCAAGAATTTTCTTACCTAAATTTTTAAATTGATAATTGTTAGATTGTAAATTACCAATTTTGTATCTAAACTTTAACAAAATTGTTCTTAAAATAACCAATCATTGATTTGGAATAAATATACCATTATTAATATTTGTAGTCTATCAAGTTTAATGGAAGTAGAACGACACCAATGTTTAACCAAGGGCGATTAAATTCTCTGATAGGTATATCCAGCTAAATCTCGAAAGGTTTTTTTTGTGTATAATTTTAATACATTCTATTAATCTTACAAAGATGATTTTAATAAACATGTAGAAAATCTTGGAAACCAGTTTGGAAAGACGTGGTACATTAGTTGCGGTAGTTTTGGTAGACAAGTCTGAGTCCCTCCTGACAATGCACAGTAAGAATCGTACGACCTTGGTAGATAATTTGAACCTCACCGGAATGCCTGTTACCCAAACTTTCGCAAACAGTTTATGGCGCACACCCGAACCCTATAAATAAGCTACCAATTCGTCTGGGGGAAAGTTTATAATGTCATTTGGTTAGCAGAGTCAAAAATCACCTCTTTTCAATTTCCAAAGAATTGTTTTTTGGTAAATATATGTAAGATTCAGGGACGTCCGTGCCTGCAGACTTAAAATTAATTAACGGGACAGAAACAAATAGACATCTATTTCAAAATTTTTCCCATGCTGCAAATATAAAAGCAGGTTAAGTGAATTTTCATACGCAAAGTTTTCCATGTCCACCATTGTGTATAATTTGTAGGATATTGGATCGGTATAGATGATTTTTTTAATGTCGACAAGCAAACAATTGAATAAAGATTATGATGATTCAATAGGTAGACTGGCATTAACTTAAATTAAATTAATTTTAAATATATGAGAATGGATAACAAAATTAGGTGCACATAATCAATTGTACTCATTTCCTTTGAAAAATGCATATATCCGTGATTGATAATCTTCATTTCAGCAACCAGTTCGATGGATCACACGCCGACTTCTCTTGCAGACCGATGGAGATGGGCCTGGGCCCGTTACAGGCAAGAGAGATGCCCAGAATTTCCCCCGTCAAGATTCCCCATCGGAGACAATTTGGGTCAAGATCTGGCCGAAGAGTGGAGCCCGGCCGAAGAAATTCACCAACAGGCTCAGTGGCTCCTCGAACAGTTGGAGGCCCACCAACGTCAGGTGGACGTACAAGTGGTCCGGGCTCGCCAGTATCTGGCGAACGTCGAAGAGGACCTGCTGGCGGGTCGGATCGCCAACAATTATTGGCACCCTCAACCAGGCACGGCCACACGCGCCTCTCAATCAACAACGGTCCGAACCCGCAACACCAAACGGCCAACTATGTCCATCTCTGGCTATACGCCGGAAGAATGGGTAGAGAAGGGCTTTCCCTGATCCATTGAGAAACAATTGAAAACTCAAATTTGATTAAACCTTGATTTGATAATAAATAAAAATAAGTGTACTTTTGATGATTAGTTTGGAACTTTTAATTTTTCGTAAATAATTTTCTATTTGTTTGTTTGTTTAAATATAATTCATATAATTATGTTCTGTTAGACATCCACCACCTTTAATCATTCACTTTATTAGAAATGGAACCTATCCAAATACTACAGAAGGAATTGTCCCGCGCCCAACAATCAAACAAAGCTCTATATGAACAGATTATCCAGCTTACGAAAGAAGTCCAACAGGTGAAATCCACCTGGATGGATCCAGCAAAGCTTAAACCTCTTCACCAACGACTTACGGCTGCTCAAAAAGGTTGGACCGAGGAACGACAATTGAATCAGAACTTCCGGACTCAGATAAGGGGGTTGGAAGTTGCCCTGGCCGCCAGTCTTGAGGGAGAAGCGGTGACTTACCCTCTTATCTTCGCCCCATCACAATTGACGTACCGAGATTCAGTCAACAACCCAACGCCAGTGGTAACTCCATCAACGGTACCCTCGAATAGTTACAGGCCGGGGCGTAAAGAACGCGCCCGACGCAGAGCCGCCCGCCTAGCAAATAAACCCAATTAATTTGTCTTATATTGCTTATGAATTGAACTAAATTACAATATTGTCTAATTTGCCCTGCTTTGTTTATGAATTAAATTAAATTATAAATAAATATTGTTAATTCGTTTAGAAGTGATGTGTTAAAAATGGGAATAATATTAAATTGCTACAGAAAGGTCATGAGCATTCACGCTTCGTCAGATGAATGTCGTACTAGCTTTACCTACCAACATGGGTCTGATCTTGAACCTTCGCACACAGGGGACATCACAAAGCGAGCATAGGTCTTCCATCGACAGCTCGTTGAACCCGAGGGTTGTCCGAGCAATTACAGTATTAGTAATAGTGCTCACTTTTTGCGGACAATCCACCCACTCGAACACATTTCCAACGTTGCCTAGCAACGGGAGCTGAGTGGTAGCTAGAAAATATTTATATGGCGTTACCGGGGTAACAATAGGAAGAGAAAAACAAACGTCAAAACCCAGTAACCCACCATGTATAAACAATCAATAAATTGAAAATTAGAAAAAATGAAAATAGTAACCTGTCCTGACAAGTGACTATTGAGTCATCAGCACCGGTAGCATGGTTTCATTGATGTGGAAGATTGGATGAATTTAAAGTGGTACAAATCAGTAGTGCTAAAAATGACTAACGAGATTAGCAAAAATGATAATAATAATAGTCACTTTAACAACAGAAACGATAACAATGAGAACAATAATATTGATAACAATGAAACTCAACATAACAATGATAATGATATAATAATGATATAATAATGATAGTAATTCTAATAATAATCATGATAATTTTGATAATAATAATGATACTAATAAAATTAACCATAATGGTAATAATATTAATAATAATAGCAATAATATACATCATATGATCTAATAACAATCGATAATAAAAACCTTATTAATAATAATAATAAGAATAGCAGTAATAAAAATATTAGAGGCAATAATAATGATCTTTACAAGAGTAACCGTATATAAGCAAAATGATAACAAAAAATAATTTCGTTAGTAATGAAATTGTTTAAAATTATAATGGACGATAATGATATAACAGTAGTCATAATCAAAATTTCAATAACTAATCATAATAAGGCTCGTAACAATTATAATTTGGATAACAACAACTATAAGGGTGAGGATAGTTAAAATCACGAAGAGTGCACTGATGATATTAGAATCGGTAATGTGAGCAGTGGTAACGATGATTATGGGAGCGGATACAATGATAAATAATATAACATTATAGATTAACATTTCGATTATATAAAATAAGAATGGGACCTAAAAATCTAAACCGAGCACAGGCCTTCTATCGACAGCTCGTTGGACCCATGAATCGTTCGGTCAATTATAGCATTAGTAATAACGCTCAATTTTTGCGGACGATCAACCGACTCAAACACAATTCCAACGTTGCTTAGCAACGGGTGCCGAGTGGTAAGGGAAAATTATTTGAATGGGGTTGTCTGGGTAACAACCATATAGTTTCAAAATATCAACACCCAGAACCCACCATGTATAAAAGACGGACGACAAATTCAACCATTACTAACTTGACTTTACATACAAAGTCAGATTTAATTATATGAATTATTTAAGGCATGGAGATCGGACATGAGACCGAAGCTGAGAAAAAACAACGATCTGACCCAGCAACTTTTACAAACTAGTCGAGAATTTCACCAAGTGCAGGCTACTTGGATAGAGCTAAACCGAGTCAATCGACTGTATCAGCAAAATCTCGCAGTTGCAAAAATTGTTAAGGGAAGAACAGAAGGTCTAAATTCAGAATCTGAAAATTCGGGGATTGGAAACAACACTTTCCGCGAGCTAAGAGAGACAAGCAGTCACCTATCCCTTGGTTTTCGCGCCGCCACCTGCAATCCACGGTGGAGATGCAGTCGCGCCAACCATAAAATGCCCCAATAGACTTCGGAAACGACCAGGCAAGGCTGAACGAGCACATAGACCATTATTATGTTCAGGAAACAGAAGTCGGAAAACCCTATACTAACAATTAACTAATAATTTACTGGTGTGATTATAATTTTTAAATAAAAATTCTATTGTTTTGATTTGTTGAACAAGGAAATTAGGATATTGTGATCTAATTATAAGACCGATAGAAAGTTTTCAGCAACCGAATAGTAAAATTAAGTCGGAGGCAGGTAATTCAGAGAGGCCGGAAACTTAAATCGAGCATAGGTCTTCTAACGGCAGTTCGTTAAACCCAATATGAGGCCGGGACTTAGCAATTCTAGAATTAGAGCTCACCTTTGGCGATCTCATACCTAGTAGTTACATTACCAACGTTGCCTAGCAACGATTAACCATTGGGTATAGTTGAATGTTGTATGTCAGAGGTTCAAGGTCGGAAGCCATGAACACACCAAGGGAAAAGGTGGATGCCAAGTGAGACCGAGTATGAGGTTTGTTGCCGAGAAAGGACTGCGATGCGAATAATATTGTGATTACTGTAGATGATGCCGATGATGATTATGAGTGCCTACTAATATTCTCCTCTTTGTTATAGAACATTCCGACAACTAGAGCATTAAGGAATTTCAGCAGTTACAAATTCCGAAATTGCCTAACACTTGGAGTGAACCCACAAATCCATTGAGGAACTATCAGGAATTAGAAAACGAGCTGAAAGCTCTTCGTACTAAATATGTGCGTATCAAGGGGACTTGGTTCACCCAGGAACAAATCCAAAACTGTCAGATTGCCTGGAACGCTAAGATAAAACCAATCTAGATCTCACCGTGGAGTCGTACGCAGCGGGTCATTATAAACGACCAGAATGTCTTCCTAATGAAACATTGTTTGGATGAAGTAATGCGGCAGCATTTTCTTGGTCTCACAAAGGCCGTGATTCTAAACATCGTTCTCCCACAACGTCACCGAAGGACCACAAACGTCGCAAGCCACTATATCCAATGAGCAGCCACCGGAAAGACGACCAGTATGGAATGCAAAAACGCTGTGCACCTCAAATCGATACGACCCAAGAAAAATCGCCTTCGTCGACTACGTCGGAACAAGCCGCATTGCTGGCCAATGTAGTATGCCTGGTAAACTCCTTAACAGGAGATGAGGCGTCAATTGCCAGCTTATCTGTGTCTTCTAGCTGTCAACAAGCTCTTAGTGCACCAGCTAATAATCAAGAAAAGTAGAACCTTCCGTGGTTTCCAAAAAAGTGGACCTAATATCTACAGTTCCTGGTTCTCTCCCACCAAACTCCATTCCTCAATAACATAGTCCAATTACGATGTGGGTCGACGAAGTTGGAAAGGTGATGCATAATATTACCCAAGTCCAATCCATGGTTCGATAACAGTGAAAGCGTAAATGTTTCCCCAAGGACATTGACGAATAATGGATAGCCGGACGGGTTCGTGCGAAACCTGTGTAAATATATAGGAGTATAAATGTCTGAGTTTAAATATATGTATTTTGGAGAAGTCAAAAAATCTTCCTTGTTTTTGGTAAACAAAGTTTTGCTGAATTTATGAGGTAAAGTTGATTGTCTTGTTGGGCTAGCACTAAGTTTTGTTTGAATGGATTGGAAATAGCACGCAAACACAACATGCAGATTTAAAATCAGACCCATAAAAATCAAATAACCACCTTGAAATCTGAGAAAGACATAATTAAAAATAGAAAGCTGAAAAACATAAAATTAAAATAATAACAAATGCATCAAGATCCACACGAAATGAAATAAAAATAACATAATAACAAAAGATTTGACCGAAAATTGACAATTTACGTAAAAGTAAAGAATTAATGAAAAAAATGAATAAAAATAAAATAACTCTAGTTATAATTTAAATAAAAAGCTAATGAATAAATTGTCAAATAAAATCGAGAAAATAATAAAAATTAAAATTAGATTAGACAAATAATATCAAGGTTAAATTTTGTTTTACCGCATCAAATTTAACACACAAGGTTTGAGCCACAGAACAGGTATACATACCAATTCATTTTCACCGAATTTTAATGCATTCACTTAGTGAGCAAAGTCACTTTTCTTCAGAGAATCCAAGAATCACTGTTCCAAATTAATCAAAGGACCAACTATCGATAATAATTTTCCACAATACGAACTCAGGCATCCTTCTATGTAAGCCCTACTTGAGCGTATGTGTGGGAAATAATTGTTGTACGTATAAATGTATGCCAGAAGAGGAATGTGATAACTATGTAATGACTCGAAATATATGTTTAAATGAGAAAGTTGAACATGTCGAAATTTTTCTGGCCTACAGCCACACACTATGCAAGATATTAAAATACCACACAACTATCAAGCTGTGTAAGTTCGGTTCCTCCGCCTATAACTTGTGCCCGTAAGGGTTCTGTCGTGCGCAAAGACGGGCTCGAACGTAAAATCATATTCGTTTATAGTGGCAGTTGGAAGATCGGGAACCAGTCTTTTGGCTGGCTCTCGTTCACCCATCTCTCGAAAATTCGACCTAAAATCTATACCACAAATCGGCTAAATTTATTACACCGAGTAGTCCAGTGGGCACTCTTAAAACCTAATATGAACACATACTTCTTAAGATCAAACTCAAAGGGTAGCGAGGTGGAAACTCGAAATCGATGCACTAATTTAAATAAATTCATGAATAATATTCTGTACTATGATGCAAAGATCGATAAAAGGTATAATTTTCAATGTAGCGTTAACCGACCGTAATTGATTATTTATCATAGAACTACGCTAGGGAAAAACTTTAAAATAACTGACAAGATCCTGACCAAATTAGATATTAAGTCAATAATGTCTTTTGAATAAACGAATAGCGAAGAGAGATTTACTAAAGCGGCTAGCAGTAACAGAATTCTAACAAAAAAGCAAGCCTAATGTTCTCACTGAAGCAAAAATCACTATAACAATAATTTAAATCCAGGTAATTTGAACAAAAACCCTTATAGGAAAGACATGGTAACTTTTCCGTGGAGAAAAATAACATAAGTTAATATTTGAAACTGACAGATAAAATTTAATCATAAAAAATCTCTCGAACTGAGGGCAAATAAATAACCACAAATACCCTTATGCGTAGAAAAACGATCCTTCATATAAAATAATATTAAAATATATTTGTAAAGAATTTCGTTAAACCGTAAGGACAAACGTCTGCGAAACCCATAAATACCTCTATCACAGTATATAATAAATCAAACACAGTCAACGGTGATGTATCACAGAATTTCTTGATCGACCTTTCATGGAGGATTGATAGTGAACTTCCGCACGCCCAACAAATACCCGTAAAATCCGGTAGAGAATTGTGAATACTGACCCAGAGTAGTAGATGCTTTAGTATTCATCTGTGAGAACTACAAACATCATAGCGAGGGGAAGCGAATTACCAATCGGAGAGTAGAAATGAAAAAGAATTCAGCATTCATAAACCAACTGAGGAGAGGAGGACAGTGCTGCACCTAGATCGGATGAACTAAGGGATAAGAACCCGGAGAGAATGACGTTCATTCCGTCGACATAACATGGATAGAGACACAATAAATTCCAAAATAAATCCTCTGAAATTATCAAAATCAGGGAAAATTCTAGTCTAAAAATCGATTAAAATAATTCTTGTGGAACGAGAAGTGTCACGCTTTGTTGAGAGAGTGAAAGGAGATTCCATAATTTCGCACAAAATGTCACTAGTAGGAGTAATAATCCAATCAGAAAATCGCATCCAAAAATGAAATAGAATATACAGGGTGACAACAAGAAATTCCACCAGCTGTAATCGTAATTAATATGTTAGAAATTCAATGAAGAGTGAATTATACCGGCGATTCAAGCGTAACAATTAGGCAGTTAATTACCCACAATAAGAAAAACTTCTGTAATAATAACAAAAAAAAATAAAATTAGTAAAACGAATTACACTAAATTCTTGGAAAGCAAATGAACTGTAGTTAATAGGGGATAGACTAGTCTAGCGGCGCTGAGTCAACATCATGAAAGTATATATAGAGTTATAAATTCAGTGAGTTAAATAACAATGCCAACAATGTCTAAACAACATCAACCACACTCCGATGGTAGGCGAGGGAGGAAAGAGCAGTTCAGAGATCGGTTCCAAGATCGCCAACCGCCTAATGAAGCAGGACTAGGAAGGAACTTAGCCGAACAGAAACGAGGTAAATAACTATCGTTTACAATGATAAATTTTTCTCTTATTGGTTATGATTTTTTCACACCTAATGACTGACGATGATAATAATTCTAGTGGGAACTACATAGGATTTTCAAACTAACCAATAATATGTCACTCGCACTATAACATTAATTAAAACGGTCATTTAAATCGCAGAGATCCGCACGGCGGATGGATTGACGACACGCGGATTTCTCTGCAAGTACCTGCTCACTTGGCTGCAAAATACCGGCTAGCCTTATGGGACCATGGCTACTCTCTGGCCACGTACGGCGAAACCAGTTGGCCCCGACGACCGGACGATCGTGGTGATGAAGTAGAGCTACCCAGTGTAGCTATCAAGAAGGAACCGGGTAGGAAACCGGCACGAGAGGCTCACCAACGAGCCGAGTTCAACTTACTGCGGCTAGAAAACCTCGACGATATTATCCTATCCGAATCTTCTGATACTTCACAGCCCCCTTCGCAACTACTATATCTAAATACCTTACTCTACCAACCTTCATCCTGTCCTAAAACTGCAACCATACAACAAGTTGACCTAGATCAATCTTCCTTCACTGATGATACTTCACTTACAGCAATACTATCCAAACCCCAGTCACAAAGCACTTCTTACCCTATAAACAACTCACCTTTAACCATTCAACAACACAACGTAACCATATCTAGCTCACCTGAACCCACTTGCTGCTCTACACCACATAACCACTTAAATCTTAACACCTTCAATACACCCTCAACTTTCTTTGTTTCCTTGAAAAAACAACCCTTTGAACAACCTATAACACCAATAACCAAAAATTGCAAAACAGACCTTTATGAACCTTGCTCTTTAAACCTTACGCAACTTGATGAGTCACTACCCATAAATCCACCTAGAATTAAACCATCGCCCCTAATCTCTGATGACGAAGAACCATCAAGCACTAAAACTCCTTCACAAAAACCGGCCAAAAACCTTACTTATGCTCAAAACTCACAAATTTCTGACCTTTTCCGTACTCAGGAACCTCTATCTGATAACTCGTCTCCTGAATCATTAATTGCTCTTAACACCTCTATTATCTCTAACTTAGCAACACCAAATGAACCTCATAACTTTATTTTACCAGCCCCTGTACACCACATAACCTCCAAAATAATTACTAAAGATATCCCAAAATCAACACCCCTTCCATCTTGTCTTAAACATCAAAACCAACCAATTACAACTCCATGTAAGATTTTATATAAGATGAATCACAGAGGAAAACTTATTTGTAAGGCAAAGCACCGTAACAAAACCTTATGCAAACCCATCTCTATATATGACCGATGTCTCATCTTTGAACATGCACAACAAGTACATAATAAAACTATAACTAATAATACCATTATTGACTGTGATTTCTGTAAACCAAAAAAAGGACCAAACCAACATGATATTGTCAAAGTCGATTTTATTGATCTATACAAACACATTGAAGTAAATGACCATTCAGTAGAAATAGACAACTGTCGTAAAAATAATCAAATAATTAAAATTAACTCATCCAATGAAATAACATGTCACAACAATAATAAAGGTAAACATATACGTTTATGCTATCACAAATTTACATACAACACTCCAATAAATGACATTATACTACATATGACTAAAAAACACAAAAAAGACACTTCGACAAAGAGGCTGAAATTACTGTTACTGTGGAGCCTGGATTAGCATTCACAACATCGAATTACATATTAATGATACACACCCTTCTATACCAAACATTAATAGCACAGATTATATAGACAAAACAGATAATAACAAAGACTTTTTTGATGACATTTTAAACACTGATGAGACCATTCAACCTATAGAATTACCAAAAACACTTTTATTCACAAAAAACATTGACTCTGAATCACAATGATGGTCCCAGCACTCGATTAAGGCTTTCATCTTTACTCATGCTATGAAAAAATCTTCCATATTCGTTGACCCCATATCTTCTAACTCCTTCATCCAACACAACTTCAAAACTTTCTTCTCCACCTTCCCCTTCCATAAATTCTCTGACTGGAACGAGATCATTATGCCTATGTGCAAGCCCAATGGATCCTGGCTCTTTTTCTTTCTTTACAAAAAACGTAAATTAGCTACTCTTATTGACCCTCTATCTGAGAACAGCCTTCTTCAACACTCTGACCTTGCTTGCGATATTTTGAACACAATCCTAAACCTTCAAAATATCGTCCTTGAAACTGATATAGACCTAAGCTCCCTTGAATATCCTCGCTGCTCTGTAAATGAGGACTCTCCCTTTTTTATCTGTCACTTCTTAAAATGCCTTAATTCGAGTGAACCCATTTCTATCCCCGACATACCTAATATGACCACCAGAATAAAATCAATAATTATTAATTATATTAGAAATGGTTTCTTAGAAACTGATATCCGAAAGTATAAAAACTGTATAGACAGTCTTATTTTCCAAATGAACAATACGGATGATACAGTTAATTGTTCACTTATTGAGATCCTTAAAATTAACAATAACTTAAATCCTCTTAAATACAAAATTAAAACTAAAAGTGATATAATATATAAAAATAAAAAGCGTGAACATGAGTTAGAATGTTCTAAGAGATATAAATTTAAATATAAACCTAAGGAACAACTATCAAAAATTTTAAACTGTAATGATATAATAACTATTAAACCTTGTATGAACAAATTTATTAATATTTTTGCAAACAATACCTCTCCTGTCTCTGAATTTAGCACAATACGACTTTATAACTCTCCTGAAAATGACACAAACACTCCTACTTGCCCTGAGGATATCAAATTAATCTTAAAAAAACCTAAAAACACTGCCCCTGGTCTTGATAAAATATCCTTCTCTGACTGGCGTATCATCTCTCCTGACTTTCTCTTTCCTACTTCTATGTGTAACAGCATCCTTCGAACACTTCGCTGCCCTGAGGACTGGAAAACCTTCCGCACTAAGTTGATTCTTAAAACCGGTAAATCTGACAAGTCTTTCATTGCCTCCTCCTGGCGACCTCTTGCTATAATGAACACCTCCTATAGAATTTTTGCAACCCTTCTTAATGATAGGATACTTAATTGGATATCTTCAGGCAATCTTCTTTCTAAAAACCAAAAAGCAATAGGAGCCTCTGATGGATGCGCGGAACATCATACTACAATACATCTTGTAAGAGACTATAGTATACGAAATAATAAACAACTACATGTAATATGGCTAGACATTGCAGATGCCTTTGGCTCAATCCCCCATAACCTCATCTGGCACACCCTGACTGAAATTGGACTTTCTAAAAACACCATTACTCTCCTTAAAGATATGTACACCGGGATCAACACTTTCTTTGACTGTGAGGGTGAGACATCAGACCTTATACCTTTGACTAAGGGAGTGAAGCAAGGCTGCCCTCTCTCTATGACACTTTTCTGCATCACTATTGACTTTATAATTAAAACTGTCCTTGAGAAACACCCCTTCTTCTTTAATGGACACAACATTAGCATCCTTGCATATGCTGATGATTCAGTTCTTATTGCTGACTCACATGCATCTATTCTTGACATATTACATACCACTGTTGAATGTGCAACCTCTATGAACCTAAAATTCAAACCTTCCAAATCTGGCTACATGGACACGTCTAATGCAAATAGACAAACCTCTTTATATAACGAAACCATACCTACTGTCAACAACGACAATCTTTACAGCTATCTTGGAGTAGACTTTTCTTTCAGCAAAAAACACAACATAGATGCACGACTAAATATATGTACACATGACACAAAACTGATCTTTGATTCATACCTTCACCCATCTCAAAATATTTATTCATACAAAACTTTTATCCATTCAAGGCTCATTTTCACGCTTCGTAACTGCAATGTTAATCATATGGTATTGGATTGCCATACCAAAACAAAAAAAGTAAATGGTAGAATGAATCAACTTGGCTATGACCAAAAAATAAAAAAACCTTTTAAAACCTATGATTGGCGATTGTTTCCATCAATTAAATAATAATTTTATATATGCCGGATGCAAGCTTGGTGGTCTCGGTTTCACTTCGGCTATTGACGAATATCTTATACAAAGTGTAGTACACACCTTATATATGATGAGCTCTACTGATCATCTTTTCTCTAAAATGTATATTGACGAGCTTAGGGACGCTAGGGGGAATGGAAATATTGATAGCGCCCTATCTTGGATAAATGGGGAAACCAAAGTAACAGCCCGATATGATAGCAGTTTCAAAAAATTCAGGAAATCTGTTATCAGACTTAAGGACAAATTTAATATTAATATAAAATTAAAATATATTGATAATATTATAAATTTAGAAATTATTTACAAAACAAGAATTAATTATTATAATGTCAATAACCTTAGTGAGACCTCCTCAGAGCTTCATTCAATTATTAGTTCTATATATGCCTAAAAATGGTATAGCATGCCTTGCCATGGTTATATTGCAGCGCTTATAGGGGAGAGTAGCACTGCTGCCTTTCTTATACAATCAGACGTTCTGACTGACTCACAATACTACTTTCTTATGAATGCTAGAAACAACATCTTGAAACTTAATTACTCCCCATACAAACTAAAAAACAACATTCAAACCACATGCAGACACTGTAGAATCTTACCAGAAACACAGGCACATGTATTCAACCATTGCACATCTAGACCACATGCAAAGCGTAATAAACATAAAAGAGTCCTTGAAGCAGTTGTTGACTTCCTTCTTGATAAAAAATTTAATGTAGATGTTGAAAAGCCACCATTGGAATCAACACAAAATTAATTCCCGACCTTCTTATTACTTCTAAGAGAAATAATTTAATACACATACTTGACATTAAGGTACCTTATGACTCTAGGAAAAACTTCGACGCTTCTAGAAAAAATAACTACATAAAATATAAAGACCTCTCAATAGAAGTACGAAACATTAGTAAATGCAATACAACCATACATGCCCTTGTGATTGGAACTCTTGGTTCATGGGACCATCGTAACACATCCATACTAAAAACAATAGGCCTATCTGATCCTGAAATTAAAACACTTTCTCAAATAGCTTCTGCTACTGCGGTTAGAGCAAGTTATGACATATATAGAGAACCTACATCCAAAAATTAATCCTTTACTCTACTCTCCCCCATCCCCGCTGCCTACTGTACTTATTTTATCTATCTATTTATAAAATTTACATATTTATACAAAATAACTAATTCATGAAATAACAAAATAATAATAATATATTAATATCTATATAAACTGAATTTTCCTGGTCAAACTTATTTTGGCACATGCGATGATTTTTTCCTTTATAGAAAACAAAACTAATGGAATAATTGAAACAAAATGAATAAGTTTGCAAGTGATTGCTGACTGATGACTGCTTACTGACGACTGACGACTGCGGACTGCGGATTGCTGATTACTGACTTACTACTGAGAAAAAAAACCAAGACAAGTGGAATCATTTGGAATATTGCTCCCGAATATTGCTAACAAACACATATTACCAATTATGAATACTGAATGACCAATATCGAATAAATACCTACTGAAATAACTAATGAATAAAACACCAATGTTGAATTGCAACACTTATACTGAATACCAATAACAATACTGAATGCCAATACCAATACCTAATCCGAATACCAATACCGAATCCAAGTCCGAATCCGAATCCGAATCTGAATCCGAATACCAACATCAATAACAATACCGAATGCCAACACCGATGCCTATACCAATACCGAATACCAATACTGAATACTAATACCAATACTGAATACTAATACCAATACTGAATACTAATACCAACACCAACACCTACTCCCGAACGCTTAACGTTACCCCCAGAGTCGTTCTAAGGACTGGAAATATTTTTTCAGCCTTAAAGTGTGAAAATATTGATTAAACTAAATTACAGAAGGGCAGAGTAATCTAACTCGCCTTATGCCCTGTGTGGCAACCGATTTTATATTAATAAAAATTTGATTTTTTTTTTTTTCATTGGAGAGCAAATACGACTAGGCGACGCTTAGCCCGCGTGAACGCCGACATCGCCAGTGGCCTGATCCCGAGTACAAACGGATTCTCTCCCGAATACGGAGTTTCATATGAGCTGGAAGATCCCAGGCTGATGGATATGGACGCCCCAACCAAGCTGATCTTGCCTGATCGACTAATACAGCCAGCACTCAGGAACCGGTTCAGACCAAGGCAGTTGGGGGATCACGCATATGCTAGACGAAATCCTCAGTGGAAACCTATGGATATTCTTCGCCCAGACAATCTGCCCGAGGGTCGACGATGAACCCAGAAGCAAGACCGAAGTTGTAATCGCCGAATGTGTAATAAAAGTTTAAAGTGTTTAAATTTGTTTTTGGTTGTTTTGATTTGTCCGTTTTGATGAAATAGAGTTATTATGATAAGGAAACGCGATAATTAGCCCGTTTTGTTTTCTTTTGAGAAACACGATCTTATTCTGTAATTCATAGATAGTAAAGTAAAGAGCACTATAGAAATTCGGAGGAGTCTGTAGCGAGTTCTAACTATTACCAATTAACATAAAGGACTATTCAGCCTTATGACACGTTGTAAATAATTTGCTGCACCTAAGATCATTTATTCAAAATATCTAAGTCATGGGAAATTGAATTTAATTAACTAGTCGGACTACAAACAATACTGATGCTGTTTTATCGACGTAACTAATCAGATATTTTCGGTTTAGAGATGGAAGCGACAAGAATTTTCAGTCGGGAACTGAGGGACATAAGACAGGAAAAACGAACCTGCATCGCCAACTTCTACAATTAAGTCGGGAAATCCAACAACTCAAAGTCACCTGGGTGGAGCCGACGAAAATGAAGGAGGTTTACCAGCGTCTCACCGCTGCCCAACAGGATAGAAAGACAAAAAGATACTCAACCAAGCCCAACGAACCCAAATTCGGGCTTAGAGATCATTCTATCAGCGTGCCAAGAAGGGAATCAACGAGTTTATGAGCACACCTCAAATGGTATGGTTGCCAGTACTCCCTATTCCACAACCTATGTCACACCAGGTAACGAAGGGTGTGGAGGGATTCAAGAAACGTATGTATAGAGAAAAGGAATGGAGGTGATGTGTAAATAAAAAATTGTGAATAAAAAGTGTAAATAAAAAACTAATACTACGTAAACAGAAAAACTGAAAAATTAAGAAAACCAGAAAACCCATAAAAAGATAAAACAAACGAAAAACCATAAAAATCAAAAATAATAAAAATAACAAAGATGTATATAAAATTGTAGAAAATGAATGAAACCATTAAAAAACCCGAAAAAATGGCCAAAAAAGATTCGAAATTAGCTGACTGGTCTCACACACGCACGAAAATAGTATAAATATAACAGCTATTTTCATAAAAAAAAACTTTAATAACCTAAAAAACTTTTTAAAATTTGAACTTTGGAAACATTGTTGAACGTTAATTGTAAGTGTTATTGATTTGTATATGTTATAATACATGTTTTTCGTAATGAACTTTTGAATTTTTCTTATCATAGATGGCCGCGATACTTTTTAGTATCTGCGACAGGTCCCCCTAATTTAGATTATTTATATACGCATTAATTTCGTGGACGGTGGCTTGGCAGGATTCAATTTCCACAGTTAATTTTGGGAATGTTGATGTGTTGCCTTGTCGCCAACCACTCTTCGGTGTCTGCCTAGTCCGGTCAGGTCTTGTTAAACTGATCACGGGGTAGGACTCCGTCGTAATTCACCGTGACGGCCATTTAAATGTTGGTCGGAGCGGTAGAGGTTTAAATTCGGGAAGATCGATATAGTTAGGGGAACCACATTCGAACGAATGTTTAAGTAGGGATATTATACATTTTTGAATCCTGTCGACCTTTTTATAGTGACTGGGACGATTAGGGTTAAGTATAGCAAACGAGAATTGAACCAGTGAAATTAGTGTTTTTTCCGTGACTAAATCGAATGAATGATATTTTTATGAAAAGCGATCTATACTACGCACCTAAACTAAATTTTAAACGAATAAGCGACTGTGGCATCAGGATTTTTATTTTCTCCAACGGATTTTGTTTTTGACCAGTTTTAACGTTTAACAAGACATCTCAGTAATTAATATTAATTTATGGATAAACGAAGAATGAGAATGTTTGAGAATTGTTTTAATTATTAACTTTATTATATTCATAAATCTCTATTATACTTAAATTATTACTATTATTCCACGTTTATGATAAGAAACTCTTCGTCATTTAGCTGCTTGCAATCTTGAGAAAATCACCCAGCCAATTCTTTTCTTCAAAATTATCCAATAATTTCTGAAAACTTATCGAAATGCAGCCAGGATATAAAATCCCTAAGTTATCTTCAAAACCGAATGACATGAATACCCAGCTGGACCATTGCTTATGCCAACAGAAATACAACAAACTGTTCGTGAAGCACGAACGTACGCTCGGCACGTGGTTCGCTCCCGAAGCAGTAAAAGTCCTTCAAGACAAAATACACCGGCTGTCTAGATGCCGAGAAGAGTTAATAGCCGAAAACCGGGCTCAACGGATCGTCATTAAAGATCAGAGCGCCTTCCTGATGGCTTCGTTCACTGAAGTAGAGCTGACAAAACGGCTAGCGGGTCGTGATCTGGCGGTGAAATTAAATCTGATTCCCGCGAATCATCTCCCTGAAACAAATCAAGTTGGTCCAGCTCAAACACCCCGGACAAGCAAGAAACATCACCCCAGCAAAAATTGGCGACGCCGTGAACGACGCCGAGCCAAGGGACTAACGCTGTTAAGCAATGCGGCACAGGTGCTCGAAGAAGCCACAGCAATTGGCGCCGAGCAGCATCCCGAGTTTGTAAAAAGAGACGAAATCATAGCAGATCCAGAAAAATCGGAAAAACCCACTCCACAAATCAGTACTGACGAATCGGACGAGATGCAAATGCGCATGGACATCTCGCCCGCAATCAATCCCACAACTATGATGAAAGAGAAATCGCCGACTCTCGCAAATTACTGGATGGACGATTTCGGAGAGGAATTATGTCACTCCGTCCCCCAGGTCGGAACCACACAATTTCAACCCCTCCAGAATAAACGCAAATTCCCTGTCGATATCTACGAGTAACCATCCATTGGTAATAAAAATTTACCCCATCCTTATGTTGGGCCAGAACACAGACGGCCTTGTAAATGTTTAAATGAATCGATATTACACACGCAAACATAACATGCAAATTCAAACTCAAACCTATTAAAACACCAATTAACCCTACTAAAATGCGAGAAAGAGAACAATTAAATATAAAATTATAAAACATAAAAGTAAATTAAAATAATAACAAAGTGCAACAAGATCCGCACGAAATAAACATAAACATAACATGAGAACATTAAATTTGGCCGAAATTTGATAATTTTCCAAAAAATACAAAAATCCATGAAAATGGAATAAAAATCAAAGAATTTGAATTAGAAATAATTCAATTAAAAATTCAAGAGAAAAATTGTCAAATTAAATTACAAAAATAATAAAAATAAGAATAGAATATTCTAAAAAATAAGAAAGTCAAATTTTGTTTTACTAAATCAAAAAGAACACGCAAGGTTAGGGTCGTACAATAGGTATATATACCGATTCATTTTCACATAATTTTAAGCAGTTTTTCAAATCGTCTAATCAGTTTTTACAAAACTTGAAACCAGTTAATCAGTTTTTGGAACAATACTATTTGATGTGAGTGAGAGAATTGTTAGAAACTCTCTCCACGTCGCATCCTCGCAACCTCAGTGGAGCTCTGCTTGGGTTTCGGCGTGGGGAGAGCGCGTTACTGTATTGATGTTCAAACTTTATGCTCAGAAAATTTATGAAATGTAGTATATGGTCAATATAAATATTAATGAACTGGAATTTTTTCGTCGATGCTGCAATTTTCTTTTTCGGCCCACAGCCACTCACGCACCGCAAGTTAATAAAATATACATACAACTCAGGCTGTGTAGGAGCAGTTTATCTGCCAATAGCCTGTGCTCGTGAAGGTTCCGGCGTAAATAACGCAGGGCCCAAACGTCAAATCACAACCGTTATAGGGGAAATTGGGAGGAGGGGAAGTAGTCTTTTGGCTGCTCCTCCACCACCCATTTTCCATAAATTCGACCTAAATTTTGATTTCACACATCGGCCAAAATTATAAACATTGAGTAGCTCGGTGAGCACTCTTAAAATCTTAATATAAACACAATCAACTTAAGATCAAAATTCGGGGAAAGGGACTAGGAAAAAGAATTTGGAAATCGTTATGTCTTCTAAATGTCTCGAAACAAAATAAAATAAAGCATAATAGATTTAGTAAAAATCATTTAGCTGAGAAATTTCACCGCAGTTATAGTGAAATAATGAGGAAGTAAACTGTGAATAAAATGATAAGGTTATAGAATACTTTAGGTTATATTTAAAAGTTATAACCACCCAAATGTGCTAATATTATGACTAGATTAACAACCACACTATCGCAAAAATTTTTATTATTATTAATAACTATTATTGTTAAACTAGAATTTTCTCAAAACCAAAATGGAAAAATTTACTTCCCAGTAATCAAGCCGTCAAGATTATCGTAATTAATCATGATTTAGTGACAGGAATCTAACGTAGTCCCTCGTAAATCGAACATAGGCAAAATTCAACCCAAAAATAACCTGATGTGTTTTGATTAAATCAATTATGACCTTCCACCACCGAATAAAAAGACCCATAAACTCGAAATTGTCATCAATATAACCAAATTACTTGTCAATAAAATAATCAGAACTTAAATAAGATCAAAAATCACTTGAACAAAAACCAGCATTAAAGATTTGCACAATATATCTCCTTTTCACCCACATGGACACAATAATAGATAATAATAGAGATACATATATTGAATTCCAAAATATCTCGAATAGACCAGTGATCATCCATGATTGCCTTCACGGCAAGTAACTAGCAAAATATACAAAACTAGACGATGTAAGGAACCCGTGTAGAGGTTGGCTGACGAACATTGAGAAGCTAGAACCTGAATCAATCGTTTAGAGAAAGCTCAAAATCAATTATTTAAATTTTCACCTGAAGCCAGAAATCCAAAATGATGAGACAAAATCCATGCAATATCATTGAAATAATACAAATAGATCGAGGTGCTAATCCATAAGGAAATCATAATGTAAATCGTGGATCAATACAGAGAACTATGAAAACTCGCTCAGGTGACGTGGCCAACAGGCAATTTAAATTAATCGTCGACAAAAACAAGAATATGCGAGCACGTGGGAAAATTAAATCAATTAGAAATCCTCACCACTGAATTCCACGTCGACAGAAAAATCCACCAATCAGAATAACCCGAGAGTGTGCATATGTCTGATCGACAAGTGAACATGCGTGCTCCATATCAAGGCAGTATAAATGGATAGACGAAGAGACAGGAATTTTAGTCAAGTCAATATGAATAACACAGGAAAATTTAATAGACAAAGAAAAGCCAGAGTACAAAACTATACTTCCCACCATCACAGTAGCGACGAGATCACCATGGAACATCGAACGGGCGCCCAAAGAAGTAAAATTAATATTTATATAAATTCCATTTTTAATTCTTATAAATATTTGTATGCTCTGATCAACCCCAACAACTGTCCAAATTATTATGAGGAAAAGGATTGCCAGTTCAGCCAGCAATGAATTTAGAGAAAGATTGAACCGATTCATAGGATTTGAGTATAACGATGATGATGCAAATAAATTCTTGACCTTGTTAAATTTGATTGAATTTCATTTTTCGCATGAATATCGCCAAGACAAACGACTATATGGTAAAGCAATAATTAAAATCGAAATAGCTCAAGTGGAAATATAAATTCGAAAGGTCCATTAAACCTAAAAACTAGGTGAACTCAATCATAATAGTCCAAGTTGTGAAGTAGAAGTAGAAATGTCAACCCGAGATACCCAACAAATCTAAAACAAGCTGAATTAAACGCGACACCTCCATAATGCTTCGCTCCAACAATCGCCAACGACATCCTCGGCCAAAACGAGAATCTAGAGTTTGTCACCTCTCAGACGCGATAGAACTGAACAACAATGTCGACGTGACTTACGCGCGCCAGACCTCATGATAGATGAACACTAGGTTAATATTCGTTTTATAACAAGATAACCCAATAGAATGTTCGATTTCTTTATCTATTCGCCACTCCACACGAATGCCCACAACTCCGTTCAAAAATATTCGCTACGCAAGTCCAAGAATTAACCCGATGTTTTTCGTTATCGCCGAAAAGAGTATTAGCTTCATTTAAAGAAAACCCGCCTTGATACATTATGCGATTTTGTTCTTCTTTGATTCAAATTAATGATATTTCTTTAAACAGACTCCTGGATAGACGAGTCCCGCATAACTATGAGATTCCCATTTCACACCGCCGCGAAATGTAGACAGGCGATGTGGGATGAGGGATATTCAATCTCTCCCGTCCGAGAATCAATGACCGGAAGACAAGGAGGTATAACAGACGTAGAACGGACTTTTGTGGCTATTAAACGGGAGCCTGGGAGAAACCCAGCTCGCGAACTCCGCGGTCAAGCCGAGGATATACTTGCTCGATTAGAGGCTCATCAAAGAAGAACGAACAGGGAAGTGAATCGAGCCCGACAACACCTCAAACAAATGAACGAAGAAATTGCGGCTGGAATAAACCCGAGCACAGATGGGTACGCACCCTCTTATGACGTCTCATTTGAGCTTGATGACCCGCGGATAAATCAAACAATCAGGCCGATGATCGTGTCCTTACCAAAGAAGGCTCTACTGAATAGGATGAGACCAGAGTTAAGAGAATGGGAATCGAAGGGGAATCACCCCTACACACGACGAGTCGATAGACTAAACTCAAACCGCCATTATCCATCATCTCGCCATTACTGAATTGATAGAATAAATTGTTTTGGAGTTCTTATTTTCATTTCTTACTGCTAGTGTTAAAAACACTGTTTTATCATATATTGTATTACCTGTAACTATTATAATATAGATAGTCTAATGTACTGGAATCACTAATTAAATAATAAATTGATTAAGTTGCTAATGAGTTGTTTTATTGTAGAAATGAATTCAGATGAAATGTTGAATACGATTTTCAAAATCACTCGGAAAGATAATGTTGATCTCCACAGACAACTGGTAGAAATGACTCAGGAAATACACCGCATAAAGTCAACATGGGTAGAACCGTCCAAAGCGAAAGTCTTATAACAACGAATAACTGCCGCCCAACTCGGATGGGCTGAAGAAAAACGGTTGACGCAGGCCATGAAGACGCAGATCCGAGGGTTAGAAGTGGCACTGGCGGCCTGTCAAGAGGGCCAAGCTGTCACATACCCTCTGGTCTTCGCACCGGCCCAGCTGGCGTATCGTGATGCCACCAGTACATCTAAGCCAGAGATAAAATCACCCCAACGGCGCCCAGGAAAATTTGAACGGGCGAGACGTCGAGCGATGAGGTCGTCGGAGCAGAAAAAATAAAAATTGTTTTAACAATAAATGTTTAGTTAAAGTGTGTGTACTCTTGTTAATATTTAGTAAGGTTCTAAGCAAAACAATGAGATCAAATCAGAGAAATAGACGACGAATTACACTTGCAAGTGAAGGGGACCGAAAATAGAAATCGCACGCGTACCTTCCATCGGTGGTGCGTTGAACCCGCTATGGGATCGGGCCTTAGCAGTTCCTACGTGGCGCTCACCTTTGGCGATCCCATAACCAGTGGTTGCATTACCAACGTTGCTTGGCAACGGGTAACCATTGGGGGGAGTGATAACAATTTTCATATGGGGTCAAGGTTAATTAACATCGCCCTACCAAAAACCCCACACTCATAACACTATTTACAAATTTATGTATCGATTATATTTTATTTAATTTCGGTTTGTAAATCTTGTACATTTTAATAAAAGTGGAATTTTCGTAAATCTTATTGATTTTAACACCTTTTGATTTTCCTAATTAAATAAATCATGAATAAATGTTTGAGGTTTTGTATGAATATAGTATGATATGGATAAAGTTTTATGTATGTATGGAGTATGATTAAGAAGTTTACTTAACTCAGAAAGCCGAAAACGGAGTAAGCGTAATTGTGGTAAAATCGACTTAACCTTTGTAATGGATATTTTTCATAATAAAAGAAGGATTGTACATGAAAGATGAAGTATGGAAGTTCAGATTATTTTATTTTTCCTTAAAATTAAACAGAAAATTATATTAACCTGAAAAACAGCTGACCTAGCCGTAAATTTAATAATGTATATGAAGTTTTAAATTGCCACTTGTTACTTAAGAGAAATCTTTATAAATTTAAAACAAAATTCTAGGTTAAGAATATTGTTGCGTTTTTTAGTAATTAATTTGGGAATTTAATTAAAATTTTTTTTTGATAATTTAAGGATCTGAATTTTCAAAAGTTATTAATCCAAACTTTCCTTCGAAAAATTTCTAATTTGCCGTAGTTCAATTTCATTGATTAAATAGTTAAAATAAATGTTAGCTAAATTAAATTAGCTAAGGTTAAATAAGTAGCCAAGTCTCAAATGAGTATGTTTCCGGCGATAAAGTTGTAGAAATATTTAGCGATGGACTAAAGAGACCGTGGGAAAACGTTATTCCGAACGCGTACCTAAGATCGGCGGTAAAAAGTTAGAGATGTGTGCATTAACGTCGAGGGAATCAGACGAGTTAAGCAGGCGTAAGTCCTTCTATCGGCCGTCAGGAACCCGAAAAAAGATTATCACAAGTATTCCTGGAAACGGGGCTCACCTGCTTGTGGACTCTCGGCTGCTGTATACAGTACCTACATGGGCTCGCTCATGGGTATACAGTGGTTAGGTCAAAATTGTGAGGCGCCTGGGTGAATTAGGAATTACCCTAGTGTTGGACCAGAACACAAACGGCCTTGTGAATGTTTAAATGAATCGGTAACACACATGCAAATATAACATGCAGCTTTAAATTCAAAACCTATGAAAACATCAATTAACCCTATCAAAATATGAGAGAAAAACAATTACATATAAAATAATAAACATAAAAATAAATTAAAATAATAACGAAAAGCAACAAGATCCGCACGATATAAATGTAAACATAACACGAAAACCCAACAAATTCGACCGAAATTTGATAATTTAACAAAAAATGAAAATTTCATGAAAATGAAATTAAAATCAAAGAATTTGAATTAGAAATAATTCAATAAAAACTTCAAATAAAAAATTATCAAATGAAATTAAAAAATAATAAAAATTAAGATTAGAATACACTAGAAAATACCAAGGTCGAATTTTGTTTTATTAAATCAAAAAGAACACGCAAGGTTAGGGCCAAAAAATAGGTATATATACCGATCCATTTTTACACAATTTTAATCGTTTTTACTGATAAAACAGTTTTCTTAAAAATCTATTTTACTAAGTGAGTGAGAGTTTTATTTGGAAGCTCTCTCCACGTCGCATCCTCGCAATCTCGATAGAGCTCTGCTTGGATGTCGGCGTGGGGGGAGTGGTATTTTGTATGATTTTCGTTATATATTGGAGCAAGTAATTGTTATATTATTTTGAATATTATTAATAAAATATTTATAATTCCTAAAATCGTTTTGTTTTCATTAATTATCAATTGTCGAAATTTTTCCGGCCCACAGCCAAAACACATCACAAGTAATTAAAATCAGAAACGTTATTCAGATTCGTGTAAGTGCGTGGAATATCGCCAATGATCTGTGCCCGTGAAGACCCGGCGTGCGGAACGCAGGGATCGGAACGTCAATATTACCCGTATAGAAGAAAGGAGAAGTAAGGAAGTGGTCTTTTGGCTACTTCCTCGTTTCTCGATTTCTTTAAATTCGACCTAAACTATATTTACACATGGCTCAAAATCACCACACCGAGTAGTCCAGTGGGCACTCATTAACTATAACATAAACACAACGCGCCTAAGGTCAACCAGGGAAGGTAACGGGGCATTAAAAATGAAATCGTTGTTATAACTCTTGAAATCAATGGTAAACTTAAGTTAATATTTTGACCACTAAAGTTAAACTATGGATAAGAATTTAAATTCCTTATATTTAAATAGCTCTTAAACGCCTAACAATTTGCAATCTAGAGTCACGAGTTTAAACGAATTAAATTTAGAGACGTAAATCGGTACGCTTATAGATAAGCTACCAGATAACAACGAGAGTTTAACCGAAATCTCGATGACGTAATGATAGAAACCACAAAAATTTAGACTAATATTAATTCAACTCAAACAGGGAAAAATTAGAAAATGATAAAATTACCATTCCGAATCTAATTTACTGAGAATAAGGGGATCATAAAAATAAACTTCGAGCATCGTCTCGTACCAACCCAATAAAGTAAAAGTCATAATTGTTCATAGCGCAAAACCACCATTGTTTTGGCATTTTCACGACAGGATTAGATAAAAGTCCTTTTGGTAAAGGAGAAGAAGTTAAGGTACCTGCTATATGTAGGTAGGGTCACCCACCATAGTTCTTTTCTTTTTCATAAACGATTAGGCTAAACATCTAATAACCCGCAAAAATCAATAGGCCTACTGAGGAGAAGGTAGTCACCGCGAACCCCCGGAAGTAATATAAGCTTTGATAAAATCCGTTAACATTATATATCGTAGCTGCAGTAACTCTCATAAACTAAAACTAGAAAATCGAGCAGGATCGATGAACATAATCTCCCAACACAAACTCCAAACCGTAAATAAGAAAGTAAGGAATTCAAAATTCGACTCGTAATCCCGCGCTAATTGAAGAGATTTCCCAAATAAAATAAATCAATATTAAAACACGCAAATGCAAATTACTTAACTACCAACGCGATAACAATTATTACATGAGAGTACAATAAGTGAGCTTTACATAGGAATCATCACAAATATACAAAACAAAGGGTTCTAGAATGTCTCATTATATTTGTTGGGCCAGAACGCAAACGGCCTTGAAAAATGTTTAAATGGATCGGTAACACACACGCAAACATAACAAGCAAATTTAAAATAAACCTATTAAACACCAATTAAACCCTACCAAATATGAGAAAAAAGAGAATTAAATATAAAATAATAAACATAAAAATAAATTAAAATAATAACAAAACGCACCAAGATCCGCACGATACCAACACAAACATAACAAGAAAACCCAACAAATTCGATAAAATTTGATAAATTAATAAAAGTTCATGAAAATGAAACTTAAATCAAAAGATTTGAATTAGTAATAATTCAATAAAAATTCTAAATGAAAAATTATTAAAATAAATTGAAAAATAATAAAATTAAAGATTAGAATACATTAGAAAATAACAAGGTCGAATTTTGTTTTACTACATCAAATTTAACACGCGAGGTTAGGGACAGAAAATAGGTATAAATACCGATTCATTTTCACATTAAATTTAACCGTTTTTCAAACGAAAACCATTTTTTGCACTAAAATTTTGTGAATTTTGTTTAAAATCTTACTACGAAGTCTTACTTTTAGGTGAGAAATGTTTCATTTTGGAGCTCTCTCTCCACGTCACATCCTCGCAATCTCGGCAGAGCTCTGCTTGGATGTCGGCGCGGGGGGAGAGGTATTTTATTTTTTTGCTATGAAAATTTTATGAAATGTATGGAATGGAATGTAGGGTAACTTTGTATTTTATTTGTTAGATAAATTAATAAATATTTATAATATTTAAACATTGTTTTATGCATTTAATAAAATTAATTAATCTGTCGAAATTTTTCCGGCCCACAGCCAACACAAATCGCAAGTTAGTAAAATCTACACAGTACAGAGTCGTGTAAGTGCGTGGAAAATCGCCAATGATATGTACCCGTGAAGACCCAGCGTGCGGAACGCAGGGGTCGTAACGTCAATATTATCCGCATAGAAGAAACGAGAAATAAGGAAGAGGTCATTTGGCTGCTTCCTCGTTTCTCATTTCTGTAAAGTCGACCTAAAATTATATTACACACGGCTCAAAATCATCACACCGAGTAGTCCAGTGGGCACTCAGTAAATATAATATAAACACAATATGCGCCTAAGGCTTATTAAAGGGTAATGGTACGGGGAATAAATTAATTCATGGATTAAACTAAAGTAATTTGTTGATTAAAATAAATTAATTCGTTGATTAAACTAAGTTAATTCATTGATCAAAATTAAAGTAATTTGAGTAAAAGTAAAATAATTCTTTGATAAAAATCAAGTAAATCTTTGAGTAAAAATAAAGTAAAGCTTTGATTCATTGATTAAAAAATTAAAATAATTTATTAAAATAAAGTAGTCCATTGATTAAAGTAATTTATCGATTAAACAAATTTTAAAGTAAAAATAAGTAATTCGAGTGGTTAAAATTAATATAATTCGTTGATTTAAAGTAACTATTGATCAAAATTACAGTAATTCATTGATAAAGTAATTCCTTGATTTGAATTAGGATAATTCCTCGAGTAAAAGTAACAAAATTTATTGATTAAAAACAAAATTTTTCTTTAAATAATATAAATTCGTGGATTAAAAATAAAGTAATTAAAAATAGAATAAAATAGGTTGTTGCTTAAAAATAAATTAATACAAATTCGTCGATTAAAACGGAACTAACCGAAATCGTTGCTATAGAGAAAAAATTAGCATCATTGGTAAAATAAATTTATAAATGAATTAGATGGCTAGAATTAAATTCCAATTAATAATGAATATGAATTTAACGAAAGAAAAGCCATGATTTTATTTAAGTAGTGATTGCACTCCATCATTTCTGCCAAAATCAAAATTCAAGTCAGAGTAGGAATAATCCATTTTTCCGAGCGAGGTCATAAGATATTAGATACTTAACCAGCATTGAACCCCATCAAGTAGAGGAAAACGACTAAAATTCACTCCGACAAATATTGAACAATTATTCCAGCATTGGTTAAAGAGTAGCCCCGAACTCCTATAACAATAATAAATTCGTGAAAAATTAATTTATTTAACATGCTAACCTCGATGGAACCATTGATTTACTGCAAATAAAAACCATTTTTCAACCGGCCATATAGCAGATTGCAATAAAGACTAAAAGGTGTAGTTAACGTCAGATAAACATGATATATAAGATAAACTTACTAAATCATATAGATACTAAATCATAACACCCTAGTCTTTGAAACGAGGACGGGGAAGACGATTTAGAAAACACCATAGCGGGAGGAGTGTTGGAAGTAATGATTAACGGAATGATAGACGTGACGAATTATGAACGCGTCCCACACGTGAATAGTAATTGATGATATTTTGTTTTAGCCACCAACTCCACGATTTCCCTTGCTGATCGCTGGAGATGGGCGTGGGCCCAACACCGCCAGGAACGATGTCCAGATTTCCCGCCGTCGAAATTCCTCGATCGGGATAATCTGGGAGGAGGGATGTCCACTCAACGGATCCCGTCGATTGAAATCCATCAACAGGCCCGACAGCAATTGGAGAGCTTAGTGGCACAACAATGCGACCTAAACGAGCAGGTGACCCGAGCTCGCCAGCATCTGGCGAATGTAGAGCAGGATTTGCGGGCGAGTCGAATCGCCTACTCCTACTGGCATCGTTGCCAGATCCCTCCAAACCAGATCCCACCGAGCAATGCGGCCCGGTCCCGCAACACTAGAAGACCAGTTATGTCAATCGCGGGCTATACCCCTGAAGAGTGGGTGGCAAGCCGATTCCCCTGAAGAAGCTCCAATCGTCCTTTCCTTGATTTGTGACAATCCGATCACCTCTTAGTATTTTGTTATAAATGATTGAAAACTTTAATAGTAATTTGTGATTTTTGTGTTATTCACTCATTAATGTCTAAGATAAAAGTTGTGAATTATTGTCATTTATTTTTCCCGAAGATAAAATTCCTTTTCTTACGAATTTTGTTTAACGTAATGCTAAAATGGCGCAATCGTACCCCGCTCTTGAATTACTCTACTTATTTTTGTTTTATATTAGCTATGGAAACTACTCAAGGGTTGCAACAGGAACTATCCCGAGCACAGCAGGACAACCAATCCCTCTATCGACAAATCATACAACTCACAAAGGAGGTGCAGCAGGTAAAAGCTACCTGGGTGGACCCGGCCAGACTAAAGACAACCTACCAACGCCTAACAGCAGCTCAAAGGAGCTGGGCAGAGGAACGACAGCTTAATCAGAGCTTACGCACCCAAATCAGAGGATTGGAAGTCGCCCTAGCAGTCTGTCGGGAAAAGCAGTAACATACCCACTCGTATTCGCCCCGTCCCAGATGCCACACAAAAGTCCTCAAGCTACAAACCAGTCCGCCACTCCATCCAATAATCGTCGGCCGGGACGCAAGGAGCGTGCCCGACGTCGAGCAATACAACCCCCAAGCCTATCCCATTAACTCTCAGATGCTATGTGTTTTCGTTGATTTGAATAGAATAGTTGCACCTATAGCTAATTTGTCTCCTAGATACATTTGTATACCAGCATTATCATGAATACTCGTATCACGTCATCAAATCTTCGTTCCATTTCCCACAGTCAACAAAAATCTGATCTTGAACTCTTTACACGAGGGACAGAGCAAAGCGAGCACAGGTCTTCTATCGACAGCTCGTGAACCCGAGGGTTGTCCGAACAATTACAGTATTAGTAATAATGCTCACTTTTTGCGGACAATCCACCACTTGAACACATTTCCAACGTTGCCTAGCAACGGGTGCCAAGTGGCGGTTAGAATCATTTTGTATGGCGTTACTGGGGCAACAATAAAGATAAACAAATTACGAAACCCTGTAACCCACCATATTCATGAAAACTTCACTTTCCACATTGAAAAATTAATTGCTGATCAACCATCATAGTCCCCGTATCCGTCGATCCTTCCATTTCTTTTGCCAACTGGATATGGTACAAGTCCTCTAATTGATTCTCGTCTAATACCATTTTAAATATTGTTGTCTTCCGGTAAAAAATCGATAACCGTAAAATTTTGTCCCTGTCTAAATTAAAAGGAGTTGGTTTTAGACGGTTATGAGTTATCACGAATTAACCTTACCTGGATAAAACTAATAAGTTCCATTGGATAACGCATAGTGTTAGTGGACAATGTCTGATTACGAATAGATGTGAAAGGCGCAGAAAGGGAAAAAGAACCCCAATTTTCCTGAACTCATAAAAATCATTTTTAATAACAGTAGAAAATTACTTTAATATCCAAGAAGGGAAAGAAATCCTGCGTTTCAATATCAGAAAGATAATTCGGAATCACACTGGAATGATCCAAGACAAAAGATGTACTCGTCCATTAAAATCACCTAAATTATAATGTTAATTCGATTAAAGACAAACAAATAAACTACCCCTAGTAATAACGAATTTATCTTAGGGCGAGACACTCACACATAAATTCGCCTACATCGAGACTATGACCTTTACAGGGAAATCCGGATTAACTGACAACGGCTGATGCGTGCACGTCAAGTCATACCCACCGGAATCGAGGAGCCGCCCATGGGTAAATTATTTCCTCTTCATTATTATAAATTTACGACCTTTTTGGCGAAAGTCGTAGAAACACCGCAACACCCATGCCCCATACTCGGGACAAGATAAGCAGCCCAAGTTCAGTGACCACGAACTTCAAGTTCGAACGAAATTTATAAACTTACGTTATACTCATGCAACTCCCAGGAGTAAGGATAGTTTGACCTCAAAAATCCTAACTACTAAAGTCGATATATGACCCATGAGTAGTTTGATTGTGGGAGCTAAGAATCTGAAACCTTACAAATCGCTATTATCATTTTTTGGCAATACCATTGGAAAACTCATTTTCGTCATTTGGGAAACCCCGATGATGGGAAATTACTCGACCGAAATGTTGGATTATTTTTAGTAATTATGAAAAAGGTTCAGAATCGATTAAATTATTCGAAAAATTCATTCACACTTTCTATTTTAGAATTATAATTAATTAAATTATTTTATTCATTTCAGACTTTCTATTTTAGAATTATAATTAATTAAATTATTTTATTCATTTCAGACTTTCTAATTTAGAATTATAATTAATTAAATTATTTTATTCATTTCAGACTTTCTAATTTAGAATTATAATCAGTTAAATTATTTTATTCATTTCAAGCTTTCCGTTTTAGAACCTACGATCGTTTAAATTATTTTATTTATTTCAAATTTTTGTCCTAGAATTTGTAATTGGCTAGATTATTTTTTTTATTCAAATTTTCAGCCTTAGAATCAAATTTTGGTTTATTGGAAACCCACAATCGGTAAATTATTTTACAAAATTTTATCAGCACTTCTAGTTTTTCGAAATCCATTTCTGTCATATGGAAGAATTATAACTAATTGAACTAACCTACGAAATATTGATTTAAATTGTTGAATAGCCAGATCGCTTCAAGCCCTTTATAGAAGAAAATTTTGACCGTTTAAGAAGCCTTAACCATGCAAGTTAATTGACAAAAATTCGAGTATCGGTACCTTCCAACCCATTTCCCAATTTTTCAAACTGAATAACAGGGTTTCGAATGACTTTTATTGAAATAAACTAATTATTATGACCAGTTTTGCAAGTTGTCTTTTGATTTCGTTTTTGAACAGAAAATTTATTTTTAAGAAGACTAGTGATGGGCTTAAATCTCTTTGTGAAATCATAGTTATACCAGTTATACTAGTATAAGCTCGGATTACTTGGGTCATTTTAGAAGACTCTAGTTATTTATGTCAAGTGGTGCAATTCTCAATTTATTCCACAATTTTGGAAAAGCTTATACAATTAGACATCCCGACTCAGGTGAATTATCTTAAGAAAACTGACCATTTTTGGGAGGGGTTTAGACATCTTAATTATCCTTACCACCCTTCTAGTCTATTAGCTCCCCGAAATTTTTTTTGTGATGCTCCGTCGAATTACTCCAAAGACAGTTTTCTGTTTTAGTCACATGAAATTAGGTTTAAATTGAAGTACAGTAAGCACATTCTTTTGAACCCACACGAACCTTGAGCAGTCCAGCTATCCCAGGTTTTGCTCAGGGATTAGACTTATTTTGTGGCGAGTTTAGTCACTTGTAATCGATTTCCATTATCGGGATAATCATAAATTTCGGTGTGAAATAGTTAAGTTTCCCCAAATTAACGCCGACCCTACCCTATACTAATTACCCATAAAAATTATTTCCCGTCTATGGAGATAGGACATTCCCTCACCTGACTCAGACCTAAGAAGCAACGCCCTCAAATATATCTGAGTAGACGGATGTTAAATAAAAAGCTCCTTCGATCAACCCATGTTAATTTACGGTTTTATTCAGTACAATCGGGATCCCACATCTATATTACCACTCACGTCGCAGACCAATGGCGACAAGCGTGGCGACGCACCGATCGAGAACGATATCCCGACATGCCTCAGCCAGGAGAAAACCGGCGAGAAGACACGCTCCTGGTGGAGCTTACAATGAGACAATTTAAGAAAGAGGGTCGATCCAGCGACCCAAGTCCGGCCCAAGACATCCATATACGGGCCCGGGCACTCTTGAACCACCTTCTGGACCACCGACGCCATGTCGACTTCGCGGTAGACTGGGCCAGGGATTATTTGGCCAACGTAGAGGATGATCTCGTAGCCGGGCGACTCGCGAACACCTATCCACCCTCCCCAAGACCGGCCCGTAATACGAAGCGGTCCGTGTTAGTGATTTCAAACTACTCCCCGGAGGAGGGGATAAAGAAATTTTTCGAGGATGCCTGACCTCACTGAGTTAGCCAACACCAACCGTCTCGGTTACTACGAACATTTCTTTTTATAGAAACTTGTCGTTGAGATTTGTTTTCATTTTATTTTGATGATTTCTTAGTACAAATTTTGCAATTTATGTTTTAAATTAACCGTATGCTTGCGAATTATAAATTGGTAATTAAAGTGTTAATATCCATTCTTCTCAGAAATGGAACCTCTCCAAATCCTACTAACTGAACTGACCCGTGCCCAGCAAACCAAAAAAGCCCTCTGTGACCAGATCCTTCAGTTAACCCGTGAGATCCAGCAAACAAAAAAAAAGATCAAACCCCTACATCAACGTCTCACCGCAGCTTAGAAGGGTTGGGCGGACGAAAAACAGCTGAATCAGAGCCTCCGAACACAGATACGGGGGTTGGAAGTTGCCTTGTCCGCTTGCCAAGAAGGTCCAGCTGTCACTTACCCCCTCGTCTTCGCTCCCGCTCAACTAGCTTACCGTGATGCGATGGCCACCCCAACAACAACAGCGTCGAACAACTATCGACCAGGGAGAAAAGAGCGGGCAAGACGCCGAGCCGTTCGATTGCCGAAGCAGGCCTAAATAACTTATAGAATGTCTCTCAGTTGCAAGTTACATGTGTTTTTTTCATAATTATATCTTTCTTGTTATTTAATCGTACTTTCAAAGAGTTTTCAAGTGTCCATAACCCATACGGCAGTAAAGTCTACGACATACATGGGACCCAATAATCTAAAGCGAGCACAGGTCTTCTAACGACAGCTCGTTGGACCCAGGGATTGTCCGAGCAATTATAGCATTAGTAATAGCGCTCACTTTTTGCGGACAATCCACCCACTCGAACACATTTCCAACGTTGCCTAGCAACGGGTGCCGAGTGGTAACCAGAAAATATTTATATGGCGTCACCGGGGAAACCATAAGAAGATTTAAACAACCCTCGATACCCTGTAACCCACCACTACCAAAAGCAAGAGTTGGCTGAGGAAGTAGATAAAAATATGTGAGAGCAGATTAAAACAAAATTAATCCTACCCAGTACGCCAACAGAACAAATAAAATTTTTTCTTTGTTAGTTTTCTTTGACCTCACGATGTGAATACAGTAGTATGATTCTATGTGGGTAAAGACAATGAGATACAAAGTCAAGTGAGTAAGGGACCTAAAGCATATACCTTCTAACGGTAGCTCGCTGAACCAGCTGTAGACCGGGTCTTAGCAGTTTTGGAAACAAAGCTCACTTTTGACGGTCACAGAACCATTGGTTACAGTACCGACGTTGCCTAGCAACGGGTAACCAGTGGCATACAGACAGAATTATATGATTGGGGTCAAGGTCATACCGAGAGCCTATAACCCTACAATATTAAAATAAATAACTCATTCTTTATAAGATTAACAGAACTTATGTTTCCGTCTTCTCGCTTATTCCAAAGAACATGCCCTTTTAATATGTAATTTCAAGTCCTGTAAAAAGAACGGTTTGCAAACACCCTTACATTACCCAAATATACACTTACGCTATACCCAACATACATAATTGATTTCCACCTGCTCTATTGTCATCCCATCAAATGTCAAACGTGGCAACCGAAATTCAATCAAACGGCTAGCAATAAACTATTGAAAAAATCCAAATGTCAATATTGCATTGTTAAAAGCAAACATAACATAAGGTTTACCAAGCTATCTTTCATTGGCAGGAACACAAGAAAGCGGATTGGATAAAAAATACGCATAACTTAATCTGTTCAGATGTCAACCAATCAATACAAAATTGCAAAGGGATACCGAGATGATTAAATGCGTTCTAAACGGTCCCGATCCACGGTGGTTAGTTAGATCGGCAAACATTTAACATAACCAATGTTTTATTTAACAAATCAACAATTTCCTTCGAATTTCCCTTGCAGTTGCTTGCGTATTTTAGCCATGGTTTGATACTCTCGCAATGATTGCCGAGAGAATCCCGAAAAAAACTGATTAATTTGGCTGCTTATTTCCTAAAATACCGATATAAACATGCATGACAATTATCCACTGTAACTTCGAAAGCCCCGGTATCTTCATCCCTGATTGCACACCTGAACGAGGTTTCTAATTGATTGCGTACACAGATTGATTTATAATGTTTAGAGTGTAGAATTCTGTAGCGTTCTAACAATTGATTGTTTTGATTGGATATATCCATTGGTTTTGCATTGTATCGTCCTAATCTGTCATTTAACAATAGTAACAAGCTTCATTTTGTCAACTACCTTTTTTCATTTGATACCTCATTTTTACTTTTGACAACTGTAACTATCGGAGTTTTTCTGGGCTTACAAATTTTAGTAGGTGCTATTTTTATATCTACAGTAATTTCTTGTCTTTTGGACTGCCTACTTCGCCTCTGGCAATTAATCAATTTATCAATGGATCTAAAAAATTATATCATAATTCAGTACTTATGACACTATTGATTAATGATGGACCATGTGATATTAACTTCTAAACTGTTTTTTATCTACAATTCAAATTTATATTAAATAAGTTGAAGTCCCAATAAAGTTATTTTAAAAATAAAATATTATTAATGTTGGAAAAAATTCAAATAAACAATTACTAAATATGTTACATTGTATTGGATTTCACCTGTTCCTTCCTAAAAAAATATCAACTTTACCAATTTTTCTCTCCACATACCTTTTAAATTTTAGATTTTCTTCTTTGATAATGTCAGTTTTAGCAATTTCAAAACTTTCGTGGTTTCCATGTATTTTTATACAATTTAAAATAGGCTTCGAGTTATTTATATCAATTCTAATTCATAAATAATATTTAATTTATATTTACAATTAAACTTTTTAATATCACTAATACTCGATATTTTGTGCAAGTTTTCACTTAAATTAGTAATATTAAAATGGAAAATTTTATTTTCATCTCCATTTATAATAAATTTCTACATAATACCTTATTATTTCAAAGTTAAAATTAAATAAATACCCCAACATCATTTTCAAAAATAATTTGAATTTCTTCGTCCTAATATACTTGAAGCAATAAACTAATTTTAAAAAATTACTTTATCTCCAATGTTAATTAAAAAACTCTTTGTACATTTAATTAAAAAAAAATCAGACATTTAAATATTTATTTCAATTGAAATTAATAAAACAAAGTAAAATTTATTCAACCACTCTTAACAGTTTTAAAAACAGAAAATATTTGATATAATGCAGGATGAAATTCCAGATTTACTATTGGAACAATATTAAATAATATTACGAAAAAATATTAAATGCAATATCCTCTATTTGGAAATTAACCATGCTTTCATGGGCAAACTTTGAATATGATAAAGATAATGCCGTTTTGCGAAAACTGCAATAAATCCAATTATGGTACACACGAGTACTTCTACATAGTAACCATCGAAAGTAATTTCACAAATTCCTTTTGGATTGGAATTGGTGCAAAACTAAAACATAATGGATATAAACAGCATCAGAAAAATTTAATTTACTCCAAAATTTTCTTTGCTAGAACACGAAATTCCTGAATGAGGCCCACCTTTGCAGGTTTTTGTAGTCAGATGGTCTACCAAATATAGCATTATTGTGCTTGGAATGTTGGATGCTGCAGTAAATTCAAAGGTTAGTCTCGATCGTTAAAACAATTGAAATGTTACCGAGATTTGTAACAGTGTTCAACAGAGTCATATAGGTTCCTCCGACATTGGGATCACTAATGCGGGCATAAAATGCCATCAACGAAACAAACATAGGATACACAAATATCTAAAAAGTCATAATGATAAATAAAATACAACATACAGGAATACCTGATGTGAACTATAGAAAACCGTCAGCATTGCATAATATGAATACGAATATGATCCATCTATCTGTTGGAACCAAGGTGTGATGTATATCAGTAAACAGAACAAAGGACCGTATAAAAGACGAGGAATTGCTGCCTTTATAAACACATTCAGAGGCGCAGCGCCAGTTGTATATTTACTAACTACGATAGCTAATAATATCTGTACTGGAACAATCATTGAACCAATAAATGCCATTTTCTCCTTTGAAACACCCTTTTCAATTAGCTTTAACCCAGTGATGCTGTCAGTTGCCGAAAATCCCACCTAATTCCATAAATATTAACAACAGTGAATTGTGAGAAATTACCAACCTTGATCGACATCAATATTGCAACATACATTAAAATCGGCTTAAGTTTTACAATTTTCCATAATGTCTGATAGGTTTTTAATAAACCCATGGTAATTTCCTCGCCGTTCTCTTTGTTATCTCCATGTGACAATACTGAGTCTCCTGCTGGTTTTTCTCGCTTGAACAACATCACAAAAGTTGTTGTAATAATGAAAATTATACCCCAGAAATACAGAAATCCTATGGAAAATTATTAGAATTACTTAATCAATCAAAACTATTTTTTTCTGTTAAAGCAGAACTAATTATGTTGAAGAGAAAATTGTGGTGTATTCATTAAGAACATATTCAAAATATTTACATTTTTTATGCCCCTTCCCAATGTCCCTTTATTGTCTCCTTTTGGAAACAACTAATCTTCCCAGGATAAGTCTTTAATGATTACCGCCTTCCTGGAACAAATACATTTCCATTATGTACTTTCACAGATATTTAAAAAGGAGAAAAAAACCTTCAATAAAACTTGTTTGAAGGAAAAACATAAGTTGAACTATTTTTGTTTTAGAAAATAAAGTCTAAGGCAGTTTAAAAGATTTCCTTTAAGTGGATGTCTAAGTTCTATGTTTTTTATAAAACTTCATCATTCTATGGTGCCCTACCAAGTTGTATGATGGTTTGTTGAAATTCTTGTTTTTCCTCATTTATCATTCATTAGAAAATCTTAATTAAAAATTTGTTAGGATTAAGTTGATTTTATGAATTCTATAAATACTAGAGGAGATCAGAATTACAAATTTCATCAAGTCTTCAGAAACATTAGACATAAATGCTGAGTAGTGTGTTTAGTGAGCAAACCAGCAGACCCACCCTACACCAGCCATGTCGAAAAAATAAACAAAATCTAATTTACCATTACGGCGGGTGTATAGTGGGTGGGCTGGTTTGCTCACAAAACACACTACTATGCAGACTTGGAAGATTTGATCTAGGATTCAATATTACAGATGGATACAAGATAAAATCTGTCAAAGTTTTTCTTTCAACCGCTGATACCAAGAGATATATTCAATAAGCGAACATTTTCATTATATAAATAAAAAAATGTCTTATTCATATTTTATGAAATAATGGACAATCGACCATCAAGAAATGATTCCCGGATAGTAAATTGTGAGTATTTCAAATCGAGACATACAATACAATTCAAATCTATAAGAAGTATTAAGATAGATATTTTGGGTTTTTAATAGAAGTCGGTTAAAAAGCTATTATTGATTTTTATTTTCAATTAAACTTGCTAATGTGTTTTAGATACTAACAAGATTAGTGGTTCTCAACCTGTGTGTCATGAGAAGGTGACAAAATAATTAAAATTACTAAGTTGTTTCAGGTAAATTTTAATTTTAATATTCATTTAGTACAGTGATTGTCAAAGTGGGTGATATCGCTCCATGGTGGGCAATAACATATGGAAGAGGGTGTTAAACCGCAGGAGGCATTGTAGGGAGCGATTTGCATCACAAATTATGCCAAATTTCTGTAAAGAGTATATTTTAATTTGTATTCAAACTATATTGTCTAGATCAGTGGTTCCCAACCTGGGCTGTATCGCTCCGTTTTGGGCGTTAACTACTGGAATGAAGCGACTGGTCTAAATTTGGTTTATGTTAGGGGATGAAAACATGGGCTTTTATAAAAACATGATAAATTATAAAAAAATATACTATAAAATAGTATTGTTCAAGTATATTTTAGTTGGATTATGTAATATAAAAAATCGAATATATGAATTACTTTTTATTGCAAATGCTTCCATTAGTAATGATAATTTTATAATTTAAAATTTTGATGAATTTTTATATTACTTATAAAACCCAATGTATTTGATAGTTAAACTATTTTTACTAATATTATTTTGAATAAAATTTTTTGATAATACTTTAAAATTTAACAAAGAGGGGATTGACTGAGAAAACAAAATGCTAAAAAGAGGGCACAGACCTGAAAAAATCCTAACTTTTAATTAAAAGTTTTTATTGATTTTTGATAGAGCTCTTGGATTTTCCGTTTATCGCGACTAAGGATGTGGCAACAATGAAAAACTATCAACAATTATATTACATAACCTTTAGGCCAAAAAATTGCTAAACATCTCCAGGTGAGAAATACTGTACTTAATATTTTTGAACGGTAACGTTATTTTTTTAAAATTTTTAATATTGACTCCTTACTTCAACTGTTATATTTTAGATTTTAAAATCATTTTCAGTAATAAAAAAAATACAAAAGCGTGCTACAGAGTAAAAGGGAATTAGTTAAACTATGAAATATTCACTGAACAATTATTTTAAATATATAGCTAAAATATACGAAATTTTAAAATAAAAGAAAACTAGATTAAAGATAAACAAAAGATATAGATGAGAAATTGATGCACGAAGAAATAAATGACACAATATTTCAATAAAATTAATTAATTGTGGAAAAGGGAATGTCTTAGAACTGATATTTTTTTGTATGCATGAACTATACTGGATACAGTTCGGTTGAATTTTTGTTAAAATTGTTGGCGAAATCACTTTCTTTAATTTAAATTAAATAAATATTTGACATTTACTACCAATTAGAACATTTTTAATTTTTTTTAAATTTCAATCTAATCCAGTCTTTCTCAAAGTGGGTGATAACCTCCACTTGTGGATGTTTGAGACCTAGAGGAGGCGTTAAAGGACCCAGAAAAAATGGGGGGCGTTGACGTGGGTTAAGAGGGCCATGGTAGATTTGCAATTTCATTTACTTTATATTTTAAATTTCACTAAAATTAAAACCTACCTACTACACAATAATGGTTAATTAGTTTATATTTCTACTCTGTATACTTAACATAGATTTCGTAGGATAGCCCACACGCCATACGCAATCAAGTTGTAACAAGTTTCTGTTAAATAACGCAATTGGAACAATCCGGTACCAATTGTTCTGTACCATTAAAATCTATTTACATGTAATACATTTTGTATATTATACAATTAAATAATTTTTAGGGGGCGGTGGCAAATCAAATTGTGTCTTAAGAGGGCGATGGTTAAAAACCTTGAGAAACACTGATCTATTCAAAGATTTTAAAAAATATATATATTGATTTAAACTTTTCAAAAAATAGATAATAATCGTTTAATTAAATTTTCAGGAAAATTAGTTTACATTCGTTTTTCAAATCGAAACAGGTAAAATCATCAGAGAGTTATGAGCATTTCGAGGAATCGATCATTCAAATGAGAAATGCATAAATGGTTGGATGATCCTCGACAATAAGAAGGCAATGCTATCTACAAATTCACTCACTACATCTTCTATTAGCCTCAAAACCCATAATGCAACCAAGAGCGAAAAAAGTAACTCATAATTTACAAGCTTTGTGGGATATGATTTAAATTAAAACTTTTTGTGTTATTTTATTTTCACTTAAACTTTGATCTTTTACCTACTGTAAAACTTGATATTTTATGTGGTAAGTTAAGGTGACCAACTATACTCATTTGGATTGTGTTCTGATCTCGTTTATCAATTTACATGTAATGGGTGTAATGCCACATACATTGGAGAGACTTCCCGTCATCTCTGTACTCGAGTTCTAGAGCATTGTCGATTGAAGGGTTTGACCAATATTAGTGAACACAATAGAGGCTGTAAAAGTGATATAGGAATGTCTGATTTTAGAATTTTGTTGAGAAGTTTTAATAGTTATTGGGAACGAGTGATATGTGAAGCATTGCTGATAAGGTCATTGGATCCAAAGATTAATGTGCAGAGTGCTGTGACTAGGAATGTTTTGAATGTTTTTAAATAGTTTACGTATGTTAAATCATGTTTGTTTTTTTAATATTATTAAAATAATTGAAAATTTTAAATTACATTAATTTTTAAAAATTAGAATATAAGTAAAAAATTTAAAATTAATTTAAAATATATTTTTAAAAATATTTATTTATTAAAAAATTAAATTAATAAAAAATAATTTGTTTAAATTAAATGTTAATTCATAATATTTTTAGTTGGTTTTGAGTACCTGAAGATGATAGCTGTGCTATCGAAATATATCGTACGAAAGGTTTTTTATTGGCGTTATCGTTTAATTAAATCGTTGCCAAATTTATTTAATTATTTATACTCATTTACTGAGTTTTGTACTCTTTTTTCGCAAACCGTACTCTTTTCAAATCCTCTACTCTGAAAGTCTCATTTGCATAATTTTATACTCATTTGTATTTCTAAAACATTTTTTAGATTATTTTATTTCAATTTTATTAATTAAATATTTAAAATTATTTAGACAGTGATTTGAATTTCACGCGGGCATATTGCTCAATATCAGATTATAATATCTATTTAAAATCAAAATCAAAAATATATTACTAATATAATTTTTAGATTATTAATTCAAATATGAGCGATAACAAAAGAAGAAAAAATCGTTTAAACGAAAATTTGAAAAGAGTTTCCGTTCATTGTAGTTAAAAGTCGAAATGATGAATCCTTGGTTAAATGCACAATCTGCAATAGGGAATTTTCAATTGCAAATCATGGACGTACTCTTTTCGAACAAAAAATAGTTGGACACCTTAGGTAAGTTGGTTGTTAAATATTCGGTAGCGAACCATTTCAGTTCCATTGGGACAATACAACCAATAAGCTGAACAGTAGGGACATATATTTACATTGGTTACTCATTATCTTTCATCATATGTACAAGTTACTGTTATTTGTGTCAATATTGATGACGTATCCTGACTAGTGTTTGCTTTACTCGCTGAAGTTTCAATAATCTTTTGGAAAATCGTGCAATTCGCCAATAATGTTTCAATGTTATAATTAAAATATTTTTTCTTTTATATTTTAAAATCACTTATATTTTTAAAAAACATATCTTTGCTAATAAATCGGAATTTCTTTCCAATCTGCGATAATAAAATACCAACGGGATTATATATCCCATTTTCGCTGAAACTCAGAAAATGAGTAAGTGAAGTTTTTTCAACAATTTTTCCTGTAATTCATATTGCCAATATAATATCTGGTTAGTAAAATTACTCGATTTGAGAAAAACATAGTACGCAACTTAAAGATTCACTGAAAAATAGTTGAGTCAAAACGAATTACTACGAAAGAGAATATTATGACAGATTTCGAGGGAGCACAATAAAGAGAACAATAGAAAATTAAGAAAGGAAAAATTTGAAAAAATCAATTAAAATAAAGAAAATGTCATTATTATTTAATTAATACAATTTGAAAATGGAATTTGGAAAACAAAAAAAATGAATGTTCTTGTCATGACAGATGGTTTGAAATAACGAAACACATGAAACAGTAGACCCAATTAACCAAGAAATCGATTCATTAACGAGCAAAAATATTATCAAGTTTTAGAACTATAAAAATCATAGCAAAACTTGAAAAAGGCACAACACAACTAGAGAAAGACTGTTGAAAACCTATAATAGAAATGGTGATAGAATTCGGAGAAACTGATATTGGCCATGTCAAGTTTTAGTAAATCAGAAAAGAAACCATAAAGTTAAAGCAAAGAAGACAATGGAGTTAACAGTGACAAGATATTGAATATAATCAATGGGCAGGTGATTATGATAAGTGTGTGATTAGGCATTAATATTATCAAATTGCCTAATAATTCGCTGTGATTCTAACCAATAAAATGAAGTCTAAATTGTAGCAATTATTATTATTAATACAAGATCTTCATTTTGTTAGTTTCATTCAAAGTACAGACGAACCCCAACAGTACAAGTAAGAAATATAGAAAATGTACTTTTGGAAAATCATATAATATCGTATTAAGATTTTGTTAATTAACAATCTGAATAGGAAAGTTGGAGTTCAGAAAACCAAAAACTATTACAAAAAATATAATATTCTAATTTCGAGGAAAATTTGCATTTCTAAGTTGGCAACTACAAATTTATGTGAGATTAATTAGCATGTTTGGTGATGAGATGTGGGAGAAAATTATACACAATTGTATGGAAACCGATCTGTGCTCGAGAATATTCAAAATCCTAATAATCAATACAATATGATAAGTGCTGATGAGATGGGTTTATCGATTACTGTGTGAACAGCCAGTGATCTTTTGGAATTCAGTAAAATAAAATCCCAATTTAAAATCTAACTTAAGCAGCTATAGGAAATTTTGATCTACATTAAATGCTTTTTCATTAATTGAGTTTATAGGTAATTGTATGGAATTTTCAGCACTTCGTTTTCAAATATTAGTCGAAAAATTTAATTTTTTGAATGAAAATTTATATGTAGAATTTTAATAATAATAATACTAAAAATAATAATAATAATAATAATAATAATAATAATAATAATAATAATAATAATAATAATAATATTAAAAATAATAATAATATTAATAATAATAATAATAATATTAAAAATAATAATAATAATATTAATAATATTAATAATAATATTAATAATAATATTAATAATAATAATAATATTAATAATAATAATAATAATAATAATATTAAAAATAAAAATAATATTAATAATTATATTAAAAATAATAATAATAATAATAATATTAAAAATAAAATTAATAATTATATTAAAAATAATAATAATAATATTAATAATAAAAATAATATTAATAATAATATTAATAATTATGTTAAAAATAATAATAATAATAATATTAAAAATAATAATAATAATATTAATAATAATAATAATAAAATAATAAAAATATTTATAGTTAATCATAATTATTTCAAAAATGTGAAAATAAATAATAATATCAATAATTGATAAAATTCACCATCAAAAGTCACTAGCCCAGTTGATGCTGGAATCGAACGTAACCAATTATTGCAAAATTCACTACTTTCTAAGGCAAGAAATATTATAAATGCAATGAAGTATCCGACTGTTTGACCAACAGAATTGCACGTTGAAGCCCATCCAACGCTTGTCCTTGTAGGAGTAATTATAATTTATCATTATCATCAATTAACTAACTTTGACAGCATTGTCAATGCCCAACCATCAACAGCAATATCTTGAGTAGCAGCTAGGAAATTCAACAAAAAAAAGGCTGAAGTCAATTTTAATATTTCTATATCCCCACTCAGCCATTTCTGAGCATTAAATGACACATAAAACATAGTTAATCCAATTAGGTATTGACATGGAACAAGCCAGGTCTTACGACGGCCAAATTTACTGGAATACATCGAATCGACAATTGGCGCCCATAATATTTTCAAAGAAAATGGCCAAAACACAAAACTGAATGTTGCTTGGGTACTATAGGACACTTTCTTAGATTGTAACATTAATGGAACGCTTCCTGCTAAACCTAATGGTATTCCCTTTGATTACATTTTAACAAATAATTCACATTTATTTAAAAAACCTGTAAAATATACAGAAATGTTAAAACACAAATACTCTGTTTGTCTTGTAAGGATAGTTTAGGTTTTACACGAATATTTTCATTATTATTCATTGATTCCGGTAAAATTTCTATTTCATCAACAATTTTTCTATTTCTAGTATTGTCCATAAATTCTAAAAGTATATTGAATTATAAGATATTTATCAGTGAGAAACATAACAATATTGTTAAAATATGAAAACTTTAAATATTTATTTTGTGGTTTTTTATATCAATTAATATAAAATAATAATATTAGAATTTAAATGTACTTTTTTCAATTACTTTTAATTATTGAATAAAAATTAAGTTAAAGTCACGCAAATATGAAACGTTGATTTAAAAGATAATGATTATTTTAAACAATAAGAAAATAATTTATTAAATCATTTTGAAACTAAATCAACTATTTAAAATAATTGTTTTATGATCAGATGTTTGTGAATTTTCATTATTTTATTTTTATAAAATTTTATTATAAATTTCTTTTCTCTTTAATCTATAATAACATAGAAACGCGTTTAAAATTTTCAAAACAAATTAATGTTTGGAAATGGCAAAAACTCATTAACTCGTTCGATTTCATTAGAATTGCCGGAGATACTCAGCAATGATTTACTTATGTGCTACTTTGATTACCAGTCATATATGTTTGCCCTTTGCAGTGCTGCACAATATTGGTGGGTTACAGGGTTTCGAAACTTGCTTATCTTTATGGTTGCCCCGGTAACGCCATACAAAATGATTCTAGCTGCCACTTGGCATCCGTTGCTAGGCAACGTTGGAAATGTGTTCGAGTGGGTTGATTGTCCGCAAAAATTGAGCACTATTACTAATTCTGTAATTGCCCGGACAACCCGCGGGTTCAACGAGCCGTCGTTAGAAGACCTATGCTCGCTTTATTCTGTCCCTTGTGTGGAGATTCGAAATTCATGCTTACTAGTAGGAGAAGAACACTATTTTTCCGACGAGATAAGGAGAGTATTCACGACCTTCCGATGATCATTCCGTTTATAATCATATTGAGAACATACTAATTTTGATTTAATCACAATTATAATTTTAAAAAAAAAAGTGTAGTTCATCTGTCAAGTCAATTATTCAAGTTTGTGTTTGTCTAATAGCCGTTCGGCTTTGCGACGGGCACGTTCTTTACGTCCCGTTCGGCGACTGCTGGGTGGGACGGTTGGAGAATCTTTTGCCGATGTAGGATCGTGGGTCTGAGTCTGGTAGGGTAGCTGGGATAGGGCGAAGATGAGCGGGTAAGTTACCGCTTGCCCCTCCCGACTTGCTGACAGGGTGACTTCCAGCCCTCGGATTTGAGTCCGGAGACTTTGGTTTAACTGACGCTCTTCTGCCCAGCCCCTTTGAGCCGCTGTTAGGCGTTGGTAGATAGATTTTAGCCTGGCTGGGTCCACCCAGGTAGATTTCACTTGCTGGACCTCCTTGGTAAGCTGTATGATTTGTCCGTAGAGTGATTCGTTGTTCTGTTGTGCTCGGGATAGTTCCTGTTGCAATAATCGAGTAGGATCCATAGCTAATACAAACAAAATTAAGTATAGAAATTCATATTACGGGTATAATCACACCATATTAATGTTAATTTAAAACAAAATTCAGGTAAAAAGAAGAAGAATTTTATCTGGCAGAAACAACTAACGACAAGTTTACAAATTTTATTTTTAGTGTTGATATAGCAAGAAATCACAAGTTACTAATATTGATTTAAAACAAATAGGATCGTCACAACTGTTAGGGGAATTGGCTCGCCACCCACTCTTCAGGTGTGAAGCCGGAAATGGCCATCGTCGGCCTTTTAGTATTGCGGGTCTGGGCCGTTTTGCTTGGTGAGGTCTGTTGGGGGTGCCAGTACGAGTTGGCGATCCGACCCGCCAGCAAATCTTCTTCTACATTTGCCAAATGCTGGCGAGCTCGGGCCACCTGCGAATTCAAGTCTCGTTGTTGTGACATCAGGTTTTCCAATTGCTGTCGGGCCTGCTGATGTATTTCTTCCGACGGGCTTCATTGAGTAGACGTGCCCACTCCCAGATTTTCCCGGTCGAGGAATTTCGACGGCGGGAATTCCGGACATCGTTCTTGGCGGTGTTGGGCCCAAGCCCATCTCCAGCGATCTGCGAGGGAGAGTGTGGAATTGAGAGCACTATGTACGGCGACCAATTTTCTCGGTCCTTCTCCCTCCAAGAATGTTCCTGGTTCTTTAGTTGCCTCCTCTGAATGTGATTTAAATTCCATTATGCAAATTTTCCTGATCAGATTCGTTTCAATCAATTCTCCGGATGCTGAAATTATTGATTATTAGAGGTAAACCGATTTTGATTATTTATATCATTGACACTATTCACACTAAGAATATACATCTTGTGAAATTTGTCGGTTTCCGATCATGGTAGATTAAATAGTTAATGATCGATTATTAATTTTCGGCGATTGTCGAAAATTCGACATTCCGTGATCTGGTAAGTTTCATGCCTTATGTCTCGGTTTTTAATGTTATTAATTCTCTTTAGAATTTGTTAAGTATTTCCATTTGGTTTGCCGAGGGTGATTCTAAGTACGTCAGCATAACGGGTCCTGCAAATGGTTGGTATTTTAATTTATGATTTAATTTCGTACGAATTTAACGTTGTCATAGGAATTCGGGATTTACTCTCTATTGACTATTGGAATGATCGTTTATTACTTCTCGATGATGTTATTTACTATTTAGCGGATGATGGAGCATTCATTGTTTTAAGGGAATAAATTTTATGATTTTTCGATGACGTTCAATCGTTTCATTCAATTCTCATGATTTTACGAAATGGTTCACGAAAATGTATTTTCTCATACTTTGGTTTGGATTTTAGATTATGGTGCTGAAATTATGGGGTGCAATCATCACTTTCTTAAGTAAATTTTGGTTTCGTCTTGCTTTGAATTCATATTAATTTTAATTAAAATTTAATTCCATCGATTTAATTCATTTACAAATTTAATTTATCAACGATGCTAGTTTTTACTCTATAACAACGATTTCGGATTAATGACTTTGTATTAATTTAATTTTTTAAGCAACTAATTTATTTTACTTTATCTTTAAGCAACGAATTAATTTATCTTTAATCCACGAATTTGCCTTATTTTAGCTTTAATCAACAAATTACTTTATTTTTAATCAATTATTTTATCCTTTAGTCAAAGAATTACCTTAGTTTTAATCAAAGAGTTACTTGATTTTTAATCAATAAGTTATTTTATTTTTTAATCAATGAATTATTTACTCAATAAATTACTTCATTTTTACCCAATAATTACTTTAATTTTAATCGATGAATTAATTTAATTTAATTACTTGCTTTTACTCAATCATTACTTTAATTTTATTAAAATGAATTGTACTAATTTAATCAATGAATTACTTGTCGTTACTTTAATTTTAATCAATAAATTATAATAATTTAATTAATGAATTACGTACTTTTACTCAATAATTACTTTACTTTTAATAAATAAATTATTTTCGTTTATTTAATGAGCTACTTTATCTTAATCAACAAACTATTTTAGATTAATTAATGAATTAATTTATTTCCCGTACCATTACCCTTTAATAAGCCTTAGGCGCACATTGTGTTTATATTATATTTAATGAGTGCCCACTGGACTACTCGGTGTGATGATTTTGAGCCGTGTGTAAAATAATTTAGGTCGAGTTTACAGTATTGAGAAACGAGGAAGCAACCAAATGACTTCTTCCTTATTTCTCGTTTCTTCTATGCGGATTATATTGACGTTACGACCTCTGCGTTCCGCACGCTGGGTCTTCACGGGTACATATCATTGGCGATTTTCCACGCACTTACACAAATCTGTACCATGTGGATTTTACTATCTTGCAATATGTGTTGGCTGTGGGCCGGAAAAATTTCGACAGATTAATTAATTTTAATAAAAACAAGTTTTAAACATCATAAATATGTATTAATATATATTAAAAACAAAATACAGAATTACTTGATCCATTCAATCAAAAATTTTCATAAAAATACATCTCCCCCCACGCCGACATCCAAGCAGAGCTCTACCGAGGTTGCGAGGATGTAGCGTGGAGAGAGAGTTCCAAATAAAACAAATTCTCACCTAAGAGTAATAGATTTTTAATCAATAATTCAAAAATCAAATTTTGATTCAAAATGGTTTTATTGTTTGAAAACCGGTTTAAAAATGGTTAAATTTAATGTGAAAATGAATCGGTATTTATACCTATTTTATGTTCCTAACCTCGCATGTTAAATTTGATGCAGTAAAACAAAATTCGACCTTGTTATTTTCTAGTGAATTCTATTCTTTAATTTTATTATTTTTTGATTTATTTTAATAATTTTTCGTTTAGAATTTTTATTGAATTATTACTAATTCAAATTTTTTGATTTAAGTTTCGTTTTCATGAACTTTTATTAATTTATCAAATTTTGTCGAATTTGTTGTGTTTTCTTGTTATATTTGTGTTTGTATCGTGCGAATCTTGGTGCGTTTTGTTATTATTTTAATTTATTTTTATGTTTATTATTTTATATTTAATTCTCTTTTTCCTCATATTTGGTAGGGTTTAATTGATGTTTTAATAGGTTTTATTTTAAATTTGCTTGTTGTGTTTGCATGTGTGTTACCGATCCATTTAAACATTTCTCAAGGCCGTTTGTGTTCTGGCCCAACAATATTGTGGGGTTTATGGTTTTGACAACCTTGACCCCAGATGTAAAACGTTCACTGCGCCCAGTGGTTACCCGTTTCTAGGCAACGTTGGTAGTGTAACCATGGGTCTTTGAACTGCTCTGACCCGACCTCAAGCTGGGTCCAACACACTACCGTTAGAAGAACTGCGTGTGCTTTATTCACTCTGGTCCCATCCTTATCTGCTTGATCTTACTCAATCTATAAATCAATTACTGCACTTTCGTTATATATTCTCGTTATTTCAAGCGACCACCGAAACAATAGAAAATAATCAAACGAAAAAACATGTATTCGAGGATATCAATTATACATTAGCCTAGGGGTCGAGCGGCTCGACGCTTGGCTCGTTCCTTTCTCCTCGGTCGATGAATGCTGGGCTTTGGGGTAGTCTTCGGAGCCGTTATTGTATCTCTATATGCTAGTTGAGCAGGGGCGAAGACGAGGGGGTACGTCACCCCTGCACCTTCTTGACAGGCTGACACTATCACTTCCAGACCCCTTATTTGTGTTCTCAGGTTCTGGTTGAGTAGTTTCTCCTACGACCAGCTCTTTTGTGCCACTGTTATCTTCTGGTAGAGCGTTTTTACCTTCTTCGGCTCTACGCAAGTAGCTTTAATTTGTTGCACCTCCTTCGTCAGCTGCAATATTTGCTCATAAAGACTTTTGTTGATTTTGCGAGCGTGGTTCAACTCTTGTCGTAGGATTTTAATTGGCTCCATATCTACAAAAGAGTGTTATTAGATCGTGTTATTTCTCCTCAGTTTATTCAATTATAATCATTAATTATGGTGGGTTTCTGGGTTTTGATATTTTGAAACTATATGTTTGTTACCCAGACAACCCCATACAAATATTTCCTTCGCTTACCACTCGGCACCCGTTGCTAAGCAACGTTGGAACTGTGTTCGAGTGGGTAGATCTTCCGCAAAAAGTGAGCGTTATTGCTAATGCTATAATTGACCGAACGATCCCTGGGTCCAACGAGCTGTCGATAGAAGACCTGTGCTCTCTTTTGATTCTTAGGTCCCATTATTCTCCTATCTCTTTCAAATGTTAATCTATGCTCTCATATCATCTATCTTTATGTCCATTCGCTTGGTCCTTCTTATTATTGTCCATGCTGATGACTTTTTATGGCCTGTAAACCCTTGGTTATGTTAAGTAAACACAGCACATCTCTTACCCTTATCCCTATTATAACTACACTGTTCCCTATTATTATTACTAGCATCATCATTGTTACTACTATATATATTACTTTTCTTAATTGTTACTACTATTACCTTTATTATTATTTTTATTACTATAACTACCATTATATTTATTGTTATTACTACTATGATTATTAGCACTATTATTATAATCATAATTATTATCATCATTACTACAAATACCATGATTATTATTAGTATTATCATTATTATTATTATTATTATTATTATTATTATTATTATTATTATTATTATTATTATTATTATTATTATTATTATTATTATTATAATTACCATTACTCTTATCATTATCGTTATTATTATTAAGATTTTGTAGGGATCCGTCCTTATTCCTCAGCGTTAAAATTTTTTTATTGATATACAACATTAGCCGTAATCCATCTGTATTTTTCGGTTTTCGATAAAGTATTTTTGTAAATTCGAAAATTTTAGCAGCGTTCCGCCCTTATTTTACGGTTCATCCCTATTCTACAGTTTTCGACAAAGTATTTTCATTGACTCGGAAAATTTGAGCAAGGTTCCACCCTTATTTTACGCGTTCCATTTTTACGTTACTATTTTTGTTAAGTATTTGAATTAATTCGGAAAATTTGAGCAGCGTCCCGCCCATATTTTCCGCCTCAACTCAAATTAATTTATTTAATTCTTATTTAAAAACATTATTTTTCATGATTTTGGTCGTTCGGATTAATCTTTTTCCGATGGCTATCCATTTTAACTGTTGCAACGATTTCGCAATTTTCCCCGCTACCCATTCCCTCCTTTTGTTCTTAAGATCTATTTATGTTCATATTATATTTAATGAGTGCCCACTGGACTACTCGGTGTCAGATATTTTGAGCCGAATGTTGTTGAAAATTTATGTTAATTTTACAGGAAACGGATGATATTGACGTCGGCTCCTGCGTTCCGCACGCCGGAGCCTTCACGGGCACGAACTATTGGAGATTTTACACGCACTTATACAGTTCGATAGTGTGTTTTATTTTGCTATCTTGCGTTATGTTTTGGCTGTGGGCCACCAAAAATAAAATAATAGAAAAAATAAATTACCACATGAATTAGGCAAAAGTCTCGACGCATAAACTGTATATTTGGCATTCATATAAACAAATTTTAAATCGGGCATCGATGTACATAAACCAAAGTAACATAACTGTAGATTAACAATCTGAAAATATTGCTACAAAACATAACTGTAGATTAATAACCTGAAAATATTGATAACTGTAGATTAATAACCTGAAAATATTGATAACTGTAGATTAATGATCTGAAAATATCTAAAAAAATCACACAACAAAGTAAGATTTGTAAAAAATGTGCATCTTAAATTTGGTTGAAATTAATACTACAAAGTAGTAGTTGAAAATTTGGGAAAACACATCAGTATTTATATCTATAATTTGGCCTTAACCTTGAGTGTTAGTTTTATTGCGATTAAACAAAATTCGACTTTAAAATTATTTGTGTTATCTAAATTAAATTTTTATTTATTTCTTAATTTAAATTAGTAATTTATTTTTAACATTTTTTAAATAAATTTATTCAACCAAAAAATATTTTATTTTTATTCATTTAATTCATTAATTTTTACTTTTATATAAATGGTCATTTTACGGTCTACTTTTGTTGTTATTATGTTATTTTTTATGTAAATTTCGTGCGGTTGTATTTATTTTATTTTACTTTTATGTTTTTGATTTTATATTTATTTATATTCTCTCAGATTTTAAAGTGTTTAGTTGGTGTTGTCATTGTATTTTAAGTTATCTTGGTGCTGGGTTTTCGTGCTGTATTACTGATGTATTTAAACAATTCTCAAGGCTATTTGTGTGGTGGCCCAACAATTATAGAGTCTTATAGACGTCATCGTTAACAATTTTAATTAAACAAGTACCCAAAGTCAACTAAGATGTTTTATTTAAAAGTTTAATTAAATAAGGCAATCATAATCATCCGAAATGTTTTATTGTCGACAATTAATCGTAATGAGTTTCCCGGCGATGCTCATAGGTATTCCGTTTCGGGGCCGTCCGAGCGTAAGAATGCTCGCGGTGTCCTTCGGCCGGCTCTTTATCCCTCCTCATATTACGGGGAAGAATCCTCCGCGGAACAACTACATTGAGGGCCATGGGTTCAGTATTTAACCTCTCGTTGTCGAGGTTAAATGATGTGTTGTACGGAGGAGAGTATCCGTCTGTACTGGCGATCCTACCCGCTGCGATGTCGTCATTTACGTTAGCGAGATAGCGCCTGGCTCTATCCACTTGAATATTAGTCTGCCGCTGATGTTCCTCAAGACGAGGGAGGAGGAACTCAGCTTGACTGCGGATTTCTCTGGCCGGATTGCGGCCTGGTTCCCGCTTTATGGCAACAAACGGAAGCTCGACCTTCTCCGTTTGTTGCAGGGTACCAAATCTGGATTCTTTGACCTGGAATACGATGAATCCCGCTTCCCATATGGCTTGACGGCAACGGTTTGCCGCGTGCGCGGGGAAACGCACGGTGATCCAGGATTCATCGATCCACGAATCGTCTAAACGAAAACAATTTCAATATATTTATTCAATGTGCTTGGTCATCTATTTTCCAGATAACTACTCAGACACGTGTCGGTAAATGATGTTGTGCTCTTCATTGGTTATTTTCCTAGGTTATTTACTTGACTTTCTTCAAAAAACTCAGTACACGGTCGGACTTATGTGGCGTGATGTCGTCTTTTAGTTGTGTTTCCTCCCTATTATCCTTACTATAAACACAGTTTGATAGGAGGTTGTTTTCTACTACGAGGGTCGACGTAACCGTTCTGTAGGGGGAATGTTGACCTACCCGACCCAGCCGCAATGAAGAGGAAACCCGAGATCATTAGCTCTATTATCAACGCAACAAGTTTGACGTTATTATTCTTTTCGAGAATCCATCTTTCAATTTATTTTCCTTTTTATCTCTATTTAAAAAAACGAAATTTGATACTGTAGGAAAATTCTATCCAAAAAATACATTTTTCCCAGATTAACATTTTTCACAAATTGGGTTTTCAAGATGGTAAAAGAAAAATAAATTAAATCAAACTGTAATCACTTAGAGTTAAAGAAATCAATTAAATGAACTGCACAAGATACGGATTTTTCCGATTCTGAAATTTTAATTACTAATGTCGTGACCCATCGATTTGGAGTCTGTTGTTTTAATCTAGTTATCTTTAACTACGAACTTATTAACGCATTAATGTTTTGAAATTTTCTTTTAGACAATTGATATATGAGAGTACCATTTTTATTAATTTCATTGAGAATAATACCGAATTTTCCTAAGATTATTTTCTGCCAAAGGCAGCTCATTTCGTTTACTAAAAAGGTTATATAATTTTATTTACTATTTAATTAAATTGATGATGTTAAGTATATCGAATTATTCATTATGCTAATCATTCGTAATATTAGGATGAAATTCTTACTTGAACAATACTTTGGGTAACTCGAATAACAATCTTATTTTAAATTATCTGAATAAATGAGAATTATAATATCTATTACTAACATGTCCATGCTATGTACTTTATTTGACTCCTATGGTAAATTATCTAAATGAACGAGGTCTAAAATATTTAATCGTAACATGTCAATGATATATGATTTATTACTGTCTAATAGGCAGTATTAACGAAATGATTCGATTTACTTTAATATATTTTAGAATGTTAATTTAACGATAACCTGAAGTTGGACTTCTCGGCATGGAAATACATTAATGGCAAAATGGATGTTTCGTCATTCCGTAGGTTTAGGTCGCGAAGTCAAACTAATTATCACCATTTGTCAGTAATTTAAACGGTTCCAACACTCGGATCATCTCTCCATCGCGAACGGGTCAAAGCAAGGCCGGAAATCCCTGTGCAATTTTATGATTGTCACCTAGGGTAATCGGAAATTTATTCAATATCAGTTATTCTCTGCCAAACTGGTTCAGGACCAAATGTATACTCCCACAACTTGTACCTCTTTAGGTTTGGTACGTCTTCACGAAAGAAAAAATAAGAGAAAACACATTTTCTAACGATGTAAAATTTTATTTTTTAATAATTACTACTATCTGTGTTCTAGCTCGGGAGTTTGGGTTTGGGATCGGGTGTTTCCGTGTTTCCGTCTAAGGTTTGTATGGATTAATAAGACGAATTAAAAAGGTAAAATTTATTACTTGCAGAGTAGGATCTTGGCTCCACAATTATATCCTCCTCCGGAATCCTAGCAGAAGCGTTCTCATCTACTCGATTAGGTCGATAATGCATTTTAATTTTCCGAAAATAACGGTCAATCTCGATTTGTCAGCGGCTTTTATACTGGCTAGTGGGTTATTGCCATGATCGATTAGTTGTATTATTAAACGGTCACGCCGACTATCGCTAGTTAGAGAATAATTTTCTCCAATAGGTGTGCGTGTTTGACATCACGATTCTTCAGGATATGCATGCGACTGTAGACGATTACCTGCGAATTCATTGAATTTTGGGTTACACGGGATGATTTCTCTAGTCATTTTGATTTATAAATATCGATCTACTTGCGTATAAATGTCGAGGTGGATATGTATATAGTAGCCATTTATTCTACCGATCGCATTCGCCTTATCATTCCAATTCCATCTAGCTATCACTGGTTTGCCCGTCATTTGTCAGTTGGGTTGTTGCCGTTGGGTCATTTCAAAGGTAGGTGTTCGTCGTTAATTTAATCCAATGAACTATTAATTTTTGGTCTTTCAAGTTTTCGATCTACTGATGCACCAGGGTTTGGTGGAAGATTCTCTATGGCAGTATTTCAATTATTGGTGCTAATTTATTTTACGTCTGTTGGTGAATATTTATTAAATAAATTCTTGGAACCTGTGGTTTGTTGTTATTTTTCGGAAAATTGAACAATTTGTTGGAGTAAATTGATGGAGTAGGTTATTTGTTTTGGTCGAGGAGTTTAAGTCACATGTTTAAGTCACTCACTAGCCTTCATCTACTCATTGTTGGTATCTCGCAATATTATTTTTATTTATCCCATCAGGTATTGATGGTGTTTGTGATTATCGTGTCGCTCTTTGCATTAGTTCGAGTTTTTATCACTATAAATATTTAAATCGCGTTGCAAGATTTACGTGCTTATTAAGTATTAGGGTACTGGCCGGGTTTCACTTAGCGGGTTAACATTTCGGCATTTACTCATTGAACTGCTGTTTAACTGTTGAAGAGTACTGTTGTAAGTTGTTATTTTACATAGAATTCAAAACTTGGATTTATTCTACATTTATTGAGGACCTTTATGTTTATAACAATTAGTATGAATTATTACGGTTCGAATCTTTTGTTTCATTTAATGTCATTATTTTTCAAATTCGTGGGTTAATTTCGAAATTAAATTTTTTCTGAGGGTTTGACGCTAATTACATTTCTTCCACGGATTGATTTTAATTAATTTTATTTAAGACATAATATTAGAAGGCTATAGCAACGATTTTATTTTCTAATTCCCGGTCACCTTCCCTTTTAATTGATCTTAGGCGCGTTGTGTTTATATTACAAATTAATAAGTGCCCACTGGACTACTCAGTATTTTAAATTTTAGCCGTATATGAATATAATTTAGGTCGAGTTTATGGGAATTGGGAGACGGCAAAACAGCCAAAAGACCATTTCCCCCTCGCCCTTTTCCCCAATACGGAATGATGATTTTACGTTCCAGCTACTGCGTTCTCACGCCGTAGCCTTCACGGGAACGAACTATCAGCGATTATACACGCACTTACACAGTTCGATAGGATGTGATAAGTTGATAACTTGCATGATGTGTCGGCTGTGGGCCGCAAAAATTTCGACGCAAAAATTCATTTCATTTAAATACTTTTATTGCTGCATAATACATTATAATTTTCGTTCATATCATATCATAATTTTTGTTCATAGTACATCATAACTCTCTCCCCACTCCGACGCACAAGCAGAGCTCATTCGAGGTTGCAAGGACGCGACGTGGAGAGAGTTTTTGAACATTCTCTCACTCACATTCTAAATTCCTGGCTTCTACTGGTTAAAACGATTTTTTCAGATTGAAAACTGATTCAACGATTAAAATTATGTGAAAATGAATTGGTATATATACCTATTGCATGACCCTAACCTTGCGTGTTAATTTTGATTTAGTAAAACAAAATTTGACCTTGTGATTTTCTAGTATATTCTATTCTTAATTTTATTATTTTTATAATTTGATTCGACGATTTTATTTTTAATTTTTCATTGAATTGTTTCCAATTCAAATTATTTGCTTTTTTGCCATTTTCATGAATTTTCGCATTTTTGATAAATTGTCAAATTTCGGTCAAATTTTATGTTCTCATGTTATTTTTATGTTTATTTCGTGCGGATCTTGTTGCACTTTGTTATTAATTTAATTTATTTTTGTGTTTTGTGATTTTATATTTAATTGTTTTTCTTTCTCGTATTTTAGCATGGTTAGTTGATGTTTTATAGGTCCGATTTTAAATCTGCATGTTGTATTTGCGTGTGTATTACCGATTCATTTAAACAATTATCAAGGCCGCTTGTGTTCTGGCCCAACAATATATTATTGTTGGGCAAAGTGTTGGGCTAATACAAGGCTTTGTTTAAATGAAAATAACACGCAGACACAGCAATGCAAATTTAAAATCAGACCTATAACCATAAGTCAACAACCCTAAAATACTCGGAATTTGTTGCTCTTTTTAGTAATATATTTTCATTGCTTTCGAATTTGTTTACGTCTATGATTTCCTTATCGGATTTTCATTTTCTTCACTTGATCAGTTTTGCTGCTGCTTCATCGTATCCCCTCTCGATTGCTCTAAGGATTGGATTTAAATTTTTGCCTGCTATTTTGATGTCTTCTTGAATTGCATTTATCGTAAAGAACTCTATTGCGCTTGCTTCTCGCGACATAATAATATAATTTAACATCGTTTTTCCTTTATTGTCATTCTCATTTAGAGTTGATCCTGTTTTTAATAACTCCCTCAGAATTTTCGTTGACGCATCTCTTGACACTGCAATCATCATGGGTGCTTGTCCTTTCTCATTTCTGATATTTTTATGTTGTCCACATTAGTTCATTGCCTCGATATCTTCCATCGTTTGTTCTTCGTTTTCGCTTTCTATGGCATGGTGTAGTGGTGAATTACCCGCTATGTCAATTATTGTGAATAGTATTGGCATTCTTTTCATTAAGATGCTGATTTCTGCTGTTGATTTTGAGCCTTTTGCCTAGTTCGTGATCATCTTTGTTACTCCTTATAATATCTCGGTGGTATTTTGGTTTCTGGTCCATTTCGGCATTATTTCTGTTTCCGGTAATTCATTCTAGCATCATGGATTTCGTTATATTCTCGTTTCTGTTTCGCCTGATTACTATAATATCTTGATTTTATTTCTTGGCTGTTTGTGGCTCTATTAACTTGTTTCGTCATATCTAATAGGTTTTTCTGCCTTCTAGTTTTCATGTCTTTTCCTGGTTCGTAGATTGATTTGACACTTGTATCATTCGCTGGCTTTATTCTGGTGTTGGTATTGATCTCATCTGGTTTCCTATTGCTTCGTCTCATTAGTCCTACTGTTCCATATGGGCTCTGAGTCTGTTTATTTGGACAGTTCCGAGTCATATATCCCCATTTTAGACAGTTAAAACATGTTCCACGTCTTTTGTGAAAAATGTTATTTACGTGGCCTTTCTTCCCGCATTGTTGGCATATTTGATGTCGATAGCAGTCGTTCTCCGCGTCTCCCGATTTTAGACATGTTTTACAATATTCTCTGATATTTACGTTGTTAGTTTTCGTATCAATTGTCCAGATACTTTCTTCGTTCGTTGTGGTTTTGTAGTCGTGTTTTGTTGTGCATATCCCTGCTGTGTTGTAATAATCCTTTCCACATGGGTTGTTTTGCTGAGTTCGTCAATTACATCTTCTTTTGTCTCAATTATCAATTCACTGACTGTTTTTGATCTGTCTTGCATATTCAGCTTTCCGTTTGTTGTCTTTGGATTCTCTTTTTGATTAGTTCACCCCTCTGAAATTTTATTAACCATTAAAATATCTATTACCTCTTGTTTGATTGACGTCACTCCTATTTCTATATTGTCTCCTGTTATTTGTATAGATTTTGACTCCAATACTTTACTTTTCACGTTTATTTGAAGTTCATCTTTCTTGTCCTTTTCATTATTGTTTAGCACTTGTTGTAACATGTTTATTTTCGCTTTCCTTATCGATTCTTTTTTCGATTTTTGTAGTAATACCCTCTGATTTTGATATTTTGTTTTTTTGTTTTTTGTTTTTCTGATATCTTTTTATCGCTGATTTTGTTGCTTTATCGTCGTCTGTCGTTTTTTTCTATGGTGATCTCTTGAATTATCTTTATTTTTTCTTCGGTGCTCAATTCTTGCTCTGATTTTATTTGTCCTCCTGAGTTTCATCTTTCTTAATTACTTCATTTTCTTTATCGTTATTTATTGCTATATCATCCTCGCTGTTGACAACACACTGCTCGGCAGTGTGGATTTCTTTTGTATTGACTATTCTCTACATATTGCTTCTACTTGATATTTGATTTCTGTTCATCCGTCCTTGTCGAATTTCTTGGATTTCCTCTCTCTGTAATCTCTGCCATTCCATTTGTTGTTGTTCCGGATATTTTCTGGACCATTGATATCCAACATTGTTCATGTTTCTCCTCGTATTACTTTGTTGTATTTGATTGTTTGCGGCTATTCGTTGAATCATACCTCCTAATTGCTCAATCTCTTGTATTTGACTGTTTTGTGTACTTTGGCTATAGTTGTTCGGTTTTGGTTGTCTCGATTTTCTCTCTATTGGACAATTTGCAGCAATATGTCCGTTTAGGTTGCAGTTGTAACAGGTTATACTCTCGAATCTTGTGGTTGTCCTCATTATTGTCATATCTCTTAAATGTCTAATCTCGTGTGTTGGGTTATTTTGTAGACTTTTCCGGAATTGGTATGGTTTTTGTTGACTTTGCAATCTTCTCATTCGACAATTCTTTGACATATGACCGGTTTGATTGCAATTAAAACAGATTATCATTTCTTCCCCTACGTTTCGTGTAGGGTTCATTACTATTGATTGTCTGTTGGTACTTTTTGTGCAAACTCTTCTTTCACATCCTTGGCAATTCTTTAGTTGATAATCTCGGCCAGTTCGGCATCCTTCTTTTGAACAGATATTACATACTGGATTGTAACTCGCGTTATTAATCCTGAAATAATTATTATAATTTATAAATATACCTCTACTGTCTTGAATCCTCTTAACTGGCATATTGCGAATTCGTGATGGTTTTTTAATATCTTTCGTTTGTCTCGTTGTTTCCATTGTTACTTTTATTGGTTCTGATACTTGATCGTTTAACTCAGTTTGATCATTTTTTCTTTCGACTCTTTTTTCCATTGTGGTTAATGTTTTCTGTTCTCGTATGATTTCCGTTTTCCATGTTTCAGCTACTTTTTGTTTCAACTGTTTTCCTTTCCGAATTTCCAGTTTCCTTTTCGTCCTTTAAATTTTCTTCGTTGCATTTTCTTTCTGAATGCATCTCCTGTACATTCCTCTTTAAACTCGAATATATTGGTTCTCGGCTCTTCATTTCTGGTTCATCGCGTGTGATTTCGTACATTGTTGATTCGCTCAAATATATTTCTGTTTCATCAGTATTTTTACTTTGCAACTCTTGGTTTATTTCCTCTCGGAGTTTTTCCATCTCTTTACTCGTACTTGTTTTCAACTGAATTGTAATTTTTGGTTCGGGTGATTTCGCGTTATTTCCTTTGTGAGTTAACTTTTCATTTAATTTATCATATTCTTCAGCTTCTGTTTCCAAGCTTTCTAATCTTGTTGTAATCATTGGTTCTGCTGTCGCTACTGTATTAAATTTTCTATCTGTTGCTGCTTTTCACTTTCTCTGACTTCCAATAAAATGGTCTATTTCTTTATCCTTGTTCTCCGTTTGTTTCGGTATATTCTAAGTTTCTCTAATCAATGTTTTCCTTGATTCCGGTTTCTCGTTGCTCGCTTTCTTGATTCTATCTTGGCTCTATTATTCGTCGTTTACTTGATCTCTTTATTCTTTGTCAATTATCTAAAATAAAATAACACTTCTAGTACATATTATTTTACATAAATTTCCGAATTAATTTTACGTATTTTTCTCATGGCTTCTTCTTATTTTAATTCTTTTCGTTATGTCAACTTCTTTATCTTTTTAATTTTTTGTCTTTTTATTTTTTAAGTTTATTTTGAATTATCTATAACTCGTATCAAATATCTATTTGCCTTGTATAAATTATCTTTATATTTGCATCAATTATCTATATGGTCGTATCAATTAACTATTTTTATCAATTAAATCATCAACAATAGTCTCAATTATTATTCTTTTATCTCTTCATAATTTGTCCAAAAAATAAGTTTCTTAATCTGTATGCGCTGGCGCTCTATGGGCCTTTTTAATTAAATCCTCTAGTCTTTTTCTTAAACTTTATCCGCTGTCGTTCTATGGGCGTTTTAATTAAATCATCTTGTCGTTTTCCTTAAACTTTATCCGCTGTGATCATTTTCCTTTTGATTCGCCCCCTTTTATTTTAAATCAATTTTAACTTATATATTCCTCTTGTCAGTTATCTATCATCCTCGTATTAACCTCGTATCAATTATCTATCATCCTCGTATTAATTATTTCCTTAATCGCTGGCGCTCTATGAGCCTTTATCTAAATCTTATTATCTTTTTACTGACACGTTATGGCCTTAACTTTTTCGTCTCATCCGGCACTCTATGGGCCTCTATAACTTATCCTTTTTATTCGCTCTCAATTGTCTTTTCTATTTAATCGGAGTTGAGTTTCATCAGTGATTTGTCGGGTGACTTGTCCGATGGACAAGCTTGAGGCCTCACACTGACTCTCAATCCATGACGTCTTTTGTATAGTGCATTTGTCCGGTTACGCTTGCCTCACCACCACTCGGATATCCGGTACTAGGTGTGGGATCCGGGTTTTTGTACCGAACTCCTTGCTGGGTTAATACTAAAAAAACATTCCCTCAGTACTCGGGGTGGGATCCGGGTTGCGTATCTAGCAGTCCAGCGTCACCAGTCCCTTGGCTGGTAACATCCTGAACTCGACAGTCCGCCGCTGTCCTCTGGTGCCTCACCACCAGCTAGGGAAAAAATGTTTCTAGGTACCTTTACGAGACGTTTTGGCTCTCTCACCTTCGGCGTCTAAATCATGCGCATTTTTTCAATTTTTATTTTTATTTTCGGTTTCCCCTTCACTTTCCCAATTCAAAAATTGTAGTAATCGCGTTGGTTTGTTCCCCAAAGAGGTGATCAATTTCTCGCCAGAAACTCCCAACATTTGCGACGGTACCCACTACCTTCCTCTCCTCGGGTTGATCAGGGTTCCCCATCGGAATAAGCGTACTGTTGGGCCAGAACACAAAAGGCCTTGTAAATTGTTTAAATGAATCGGTAATACACACGCAAATAAAACATGCAGATTTAAAATCGGACCCATAAAACATCAGCTAACCCTGCTAAAATATGAGAAAGAAAAACAATTAAATATAAAATTATAAAACACAAAAATAAATTAAAATAATAACAAATTGTAACAAAATCCACACGAAATAAACATAAAAATAACACGAAAACTTAACAATTTGACCGAAATTTGACAATTTACCAAAAAATGCGAAAATCCATGAAAATGGAATAAAAATCAAATAATTTGAATTGGAAACAATTCAATTAAAAAATTCAAAAGAAAAATTGTCAAATTAAATTACAAAATAATAAAATTAAGAATAGAATATACTAAAAAATCACAAGATCAAATTTTGTTTTACTAAATCAAAATTAACACGCAAGGTTAGGGTCGTACAATAGGTATATATACCGATTCATTTTCACATAATTTTAATCGAATTTTGAATCGAAATCATCGTTTTAACCAGTTTTGAAATCTTTTTAAATCAGTTTTACTCTGTGGAAGCCAGAAACTTTGATGTGAGTGAGAGGATGTTCGAAAACTCTCTCCACGTCGCATCCTTGAACCTCGAATGAGCTCTGCTTGGGTGTCGGTGTGGGGATAGGGTTATGATGTATTATGCACGAAAATTATGTTATTCAGGACAGCTATAATGTATTATGTGGCAAAAATATATGTTTACCTAAACAAGTATATTTTCTTTGTCGAAATTTTTCCGGCCCACAGCCGAAACATCATTACAAGCAATTAAAATCATACATATAATCGAATTGTGTAAGTGCATGTATAATCGCCAATAATTCGTGCCCATGAAGGCTCCGGCGTGAGAACGCAGGAGCTGAAACGTCAATATCATTCCGTATAGGGGAAAAGGATGAGGAGGAAATAGTCTTTTGGCTGTTTCGTCGGCACCCATTTCCCATAAACTCGACCTAAAATATTTTCACACACGGCTCAAAATTACCACACCGAGTAGTCCAGTGGGCACTCCTAAACTATTAATATCAACACAAGCTTAATTAAGGGAAAGGGACAAGGAATTTTCATGTTATCAAATCGTTGCTGTGATCTTAAAAAATTTTTAAAAAATTAAAATTCTATTAATTACTAATGTACTTCAAGTTATTTTAATAGCTAAAAAGTCGATCGTAATTTAATTTTTGAAATCAATGATAATTCAATCAAAATATATAGTTACTTCGTGTAAAAAGAACTCAAAACTCATAAATCTCGATAAGAAAACTCAATGAATCCAAAATACTCCTTCAGGACGCCGCCGACTTTTGTAAAATTCGACATGAATCTATAATTCGAAAACCATTTAAAAGCTGAAAGTCCCATTATGAAAGTAAAATCTCCCGTAATTGCTCCAAACAATTTATGAGATACTCCAAGGATTAACTTTCATATCATAGCCCCACATGCTAACGATAAAACCGCGATGAATTCTATTATCATCTTTAACGCATTTACTACGCATAAAGTCACTCTAGATCGACTCTTAAATGCAAACTCGATAACATCCCAACATTACGGCTAGTCCACTTTCATGATGTTAAGAAACCCACACGGAAATCTGAAAACTACAAATCCGATTGGAATCACGACCATTTCTTTGCCTCTGGAACATTTCTTTTTGGGAATCATTACTAACAATGTCGACGAACTTCGATTACATAAAATATTCAATACGATTTGTAGAAATAAAATAACAATCAACAACGAATATAGGAATTTATTAATAACGAGAGTAATACCACAACATTGACTCACAATAACTCTGAAAATAACGTAGAAATGATTCCGAACGAACACGTAAATGTGCACATAGAACATAACATCTAGAAGGTAAAGGAATCACGAGAAAAAATATAAAATAAATCAAACATCACCTGAGATAATCGACTAATATCCACAAGAAAGACCCAGTAGACAGTGATCGATTGCCGAACGAAATAATAATTTGAATTCCGACAAAATTCCTCGGAGGAATAACAGATACTAGAGGCACTAATATATCGTCAGCGAGAGGAGTAAATGAGTAGAGGCATTTGTCGTTTTTTAAAATGCCAATCAATAACTAAGTCGAAATGAAAAGGGCTTAAACACACACCAGTAATGAAGATACCGAACACACCACCGAGGTAAACGGCATGTGTGTCGACAGAGAAAATTTAACCATTTACCCACGATGTGTGCATCCACACTTAGATAAAATGAATGTTTTGATCCAAACTAACCACACAAAACAAAATCTCTGATAAATCAAGATATCAAGCCGCTACGACTAGAACGACGAACTCACGGCACTCAAATACATCGGTTGGAGTATCTTAATTTCTTATTTTTTATTTTATTCTAATCCAACTTATTTGTATTACACTGATATTTATGAAATGAGTATCCTAGTTTGGCATTTAATCTTTGGTTTCATATTAACCTAACCTATCTGTACCACTTTAATGTTTAGTAAATGAGTACCCTAGTTTAAAATTTAGTCTTTTGGTATCACTTCGAGACTTAGCGATGATCACCCTATTTTAAATTAATCTATTCATTTTGTTTTCGTTTCAATTTAACTTACCAGTGTTACGTTGATATTCAAGTTATGCACCCAAATGCAGTATGCGATTTAACGTACTCTACACAAATAGTCAACATTTTCCGACGGGATTAAATCCCACAAATACCCAAATCCCTTTGACATTGAACTAATCCAAATCAATTTGCACCAACTTAGTTTGGGAGAAAACCGGTTCAACTCATCTTGGCACTTAGTTAGGTTAATGCTCTTCAATAACTGATTTGTCCATTGTTTAACTGGATCTAAGATTTGACTAATCATTTTGCGTAGTTTTATTCTAGCCTACTATGTGATTAATTTATTTGGTTCTAGCCTCGAAATGTTTACTTCACCCGAGCCATTGATACTCACGTCGCATGCATTCGGCAAACCAATGATCGTCAACCATAGGACCACCACCAGGGAGAACAAAGATATTCGTACTTAACAGTAACCTCGAATTGAATTGGCGGGGAAACTTAGAGGGTATAGATCGTGGGTAATCAACGCGTAAATTTTCCTAATAATCAATGGGCGTTTACTCGAAGTCGAACGATCGGTGAAGTGTGAGGGTTGGGGTGATGACGGAGCGGAGAGTCAGTAAGAAATCCCCGCGGAAGGATCGAATTAAATTAATGATGAGTTTGTAAAGCGTAGGCCAATTTGAGCGCACTCCACCAAGAATGACTGAGTAAAATAGAATACGTCGTAAGAATCAATAGCTCCACAATCTTACCTTGAATTAGGAACCTGATCGACCAGCTCCATGACCCTCGAGATGACCCATAACTGGGAAAACCTAAGTTACTAACTCGTTATCAGAGCTTCGATAGACGCGTCATGCAAATTAATGTATCGTTACTTTCAGAAAATTCCTGGATCGACGTGTCCCGGATTACACTACGCTTCCCGGCACATTCAGCTGCACAAAGCCGGCAAGCGATGTGGGACGCGAGGTTCTCGATCTCACCGGTCCGAGAATCCCGAATGGGAGACCAGACGAAAAGCGACGACACCGACCTCTCATTCGTTGCAATCAAGCGAGAGCCAGGTCGAAACCCGGAGCGAGAGATAAAAGGGCATGCGGAGTATCTTCTCGCCCGCCTTGAAGAACACCAGAAACAAACAAATCGTCAAGTACGCAGGGCGCAACAGCATCTGGATGAAATTAACCGGGAATATCGCGGCCGGATTGATCCCAAGTACGGACGGGTACGCACCCCTGTACAATACGTATTTTAACTTAGACGACCTAAGGCTGAACGTACGAACAGAGGCGATTAATGTGGTGGTCCCGCGCAGGATCTGTCCCGAAGGAACGCAAAGGACCGACGAACTACCAAACACGCATCGCGAGTATCCCTACGCTTGGAGAGTACCGAGCAAAATCGCGGATCAATCATATCCGAGAATCAACTCTCCACGATAATTTGCTATTGTGTAATAAAAATACATGTTTAGTTAGATTATTCTTGACCTCGCTGAATAACAATTTAAATAGAAATAAACCACCCGAGTCACTACTCAGCACCACCAGACTTAAGGCTCTCTATAAATTGAATTATTATTTGGCAATGTTGAGTTAATTGTACCCTTATATTGTAGACATGAATCCCCACCAATTTCTACAGCAAGAACTGACACAGGTGCGAAAGATAAATACCGAACTTCACCGGCAAATATTGCAATTAACCAAAGAAATGCAAGTGATCAAGGGTACCTGGGTGGAACCGAGCAAGGTAAAACGTCTGTACCAGAAGCTGACCTATCCCCTCGTCTTTGCCCCGGCGCAGTTAGCATACCGAGAAGCCATGTCAAATTCAAAACCGGCCACCAGACCATTCAAACATCGCCCTGGCAGATCTGAGCGAGCTAAGCGTCGAGTGGCTCAGACAAAGGACGCCTAATCATAAAAATTAGCTTTAGATGTTTTATTAAATAAACAGTGTTGAATGGTGTTTTGGTGTAACTATCCTAATTCCCTTAGATCAAATTGAGTTCTATATTAACCTATCGAATAATGTCTGTCGAATGGACAAGTAAAGCCATCTATCACCAATGAGAGGGACGAGTACCAAAACGCACACAGACCTTGTAACGGTAGTGCGTTGGACCCAGTTTGAGTTCGGGCCAGAGCAGTTCCGAAATGGCGCTCACCTTTGGCGATCTCAAAAACCAATGGTTGCATTTCCAACCTTACTTAGTAACGGGTAGCCATTGGGGCAAGCAAGTATTTACATATGGGGTCAAGGTTGTCGAGACCATAAACCCCACAGTACTATCATTATGATAGCTTGGTTTTAAATCTTAATTTCTAGTATTATTTCCATATAATATAATATAAATAACATTACAAAATATACTAAAAAAATGAGATGCATCGAAACTTTTACCGTACCTTATGTGTGATTTTTCAGCTTTCGCTGTTTAAGTTGTGTTTTACTTGTCCACTCAAAATTTATTTAACGGCTTTCATGAAGTGTTCGACTTTTTTCGTATGTTTTACACCTTACGGTTGCTATTGTTGTCTCATTCATTATTATTATCAATCTCAACTCATTGTACTCGTTTTCAATCATCATTTTCCTCTGGTTGCTAGTGTTGGGCCGGAACACGAACGGCCTTGGAAATGTTTAAATGAACCAGTAAAATACACGCAAATACAACATGCAGTTTGAAAATCGAACCTATTAAAACCTCAATTAACCCTACCAAAATGCGAGAAAGAGAACAATTAAATATAAAATTATAAAACACAAAAATAAATTAAAAGAATAACAAAGTGCAGCAAGATCCGTGCGAAATAAACATAAACATAACATAAGAACATTAAATTTGGCCGAAATCTGATAATTTTCCAAGAAATGCAAAAATCCATGAAAATGGAATAAAAATCAAAGAAATTGAATTAGAAATAATTCAATTTAAAAATTAAAAGGAAAATTGTCAGATTTAATTACAAAAATAATAAAATTAAGAATAGAATATTCTAGAAAATAACAAGGTCAAATTTTGTTTTACTAAATCAAAAAATAACACGCAAGGTTAAGGTCATACAATAGGTATATAAACTGATTCATTTTCACATAATTTTAAGCATAATCGTCATCGTCTAATCAGTTTTTACAAAACTTGAAATTAGTTTTACTTGGAACAATACTATTTGATGTGAGTGAGAGAATATTTAGAAACTCTCTCCACGTCACATCCTCGCAACCTCACTGGAGCTCTGCTTGGGTGTCGGCGTGGGGAGAGAGTGTTATTATGTGATGTTCAAACCTTATGAATTTATGCTCAGAAAGTTTATGTAATGTGGTATATGACAAATATAAATATAAATATGAAATGAAATTTTTCCGACAATGCTATAATCGTTTTTCGGCCCACAGGCACTCACGCACCGCAAGTTAATAAAATATACACACAATTCAGGCTGTGTAGGAGCAGTTCATCTGCCAATACCCTGTGCCCGTAAAGGTTCCAGCGTGAATAACGCAGGGCCCAAACGTCAAATCATAACCGTTATAGGGGAAATTGGGAGGAGGGGAAGTAGTCTTTTGGCTGCTCCTCCACCACCCATTTTCCTGTAATTTCGACCTAAAATTTGAATTCTTCAAATCAGCAAAAATCATGAACATTGAGTAGCTCGGTGAGCACTCTTAAAATCATAACGTAAACACAACTCTCCTAGGATCAACTTAGAGGGAAAGAAGTGGGGTTTTGTGCGGAAATCATTGCTATGTGAACGATAATCTAACTCGGTAGAATAATTTCATAAAAATTCGTTAATTATCATGATTAAAATTATTAGGCCAAAAATGGGAAAAATTTATAAGTGAGATACCTAAAGATTCGCATGTCCTAACGTGAAAAATTTAAAATTTTAGACAAAAAGTTAAACGAAGCTAATAAGATTACCCACGAACAAAATAATAAAATATTAGATTAACGGATTCCTTAATAATTATGTTAGTAATAAATCAAGCCAAGACAAAATGTCCAAAATCATTAGTAGAAAGTTTTATCAAATAAAGTGGAAAATTAGTACCCTAAAATGATAAACGACAATGAACAAGATGAACTTTAAGGTTACTTTAAAATTGCAATTTATAATGACAGTGCCGCCAAAAATTCAGGAGGAAAATACCGCCCAAATGAAGAACTTCTTGTCCTGATAATGAAATCATGTAATAAATTTACCCAGCGTTGAGGTTGACACCATCACGGCATTAAATAGCTCAAGGATTTAAATAGAAACGCGCAGATACAATTAAGAAATCATTACTTGATTCCCACCTGACTCAACGAAATAATAGAAAAATTAAAACGCCCAAACTACTTACGGAAAATATTAACAACAATTTTATTTACAGTCCATGTAATAGGTGCATGCATAACCAGCATCAATCACAGTAATAATTCATCTATGTTAGAAAATTTAGGACGACAAATCATAACCCATATCATCAGTTGATAGACCTTTGACAACTACGAATTCAAGTGCTGATAAAACCTAAAGAAACTCGGTGAGAGAGATGTGGGATATATACATAAACCATGATAAAATCTTAAAACCAGACATAATATCCAACCAATATCCCAACTGCGAGGAGTAGAAGGAACCCGACGTCCGATGAAGATGGTGGAAGTGGATACGCGCATTAAACTCGCCCTCTACTCCATTGATCCTAAAAAGTAATGTGAATCGAAGTAAAATAATAAGTTAATAAGTTCCGACTAAAAATATTGCCACTAGTGGAAATTAAAATTATCAGCCATTAATAACAGAACAACAACGGACGGTTTGTTAAAAGAAATATCCAAAATCAATAAGATCAACGTCATATGATCGACGTGGTAAAACTCAGCCAACAAGTGGGGAAGAAAAATTTGCGACGTGGCAATCGATTTTTGATTGTCACACACTAACAGACAAGCGGCACGACAAGGAGGAATTAAAATACACACCGATAGACAGCAGTTCAGGAAACACACTCCTGACACACTCAACAGAATATTGTATAAAAGTCACGATCGTACGAGATGCGCATATTTTTCGTCATAATCAATATGAATAGTAACCAACCTAACGAATTACGGTCCAGGTACCATCACGCGCGATATCAGGATGCGGACAAAATTCGGCTGGAGCGAAAAACAGACGCTCGAGGGAGTGAGATTTTTCTCTTCAATTTAATAAATTTTAATCGTAAAAATATTTATGCATGGAAACAACCGACTCCAGAGAAACGAGCGTCCAAACTTGCCAATTAGTCTATAGAGCCAACATGATCAAAACTAGGGTTTTTTACGATTGCACGTGAAGGGCTGAAACGCATCAAATTTTATGGCGAAAGAGTTCTGCACAATCACACGAACTTTTTCTAAAATAATTTATTTTTTAGACCAATAAAGTGTTTTGGACTTCATTATGACAATGTTATATGACAGATCTCAAACATGATTATCATTTAAACGAGATGCGGCGAATTTTTTTACAGCAATATTACGCGAAAGTTATCCAATTGTGATGATTATTCAAATAAACCAAATTGTTTCGCGTTCTATGACAAAATGTCCTGTACCGTTATATGAAGGTTAATTTCGCTACGATACTATTCCATGCAGCTGAACAAATTATCATGCTTCAAATTGCAAAGTCATATGCGAGCTATTGAATTGTAGATATTGGTAAACCGACAAAATGTTTCAGGCTGTACCGCGATAAGGTCCTGTATAATTTCATAAAAGCCACCCAGTTATGATTTGTTAATGAATGAAAGATATTGAGCTTTATCGCGCTAACGCTCTTTATAGGCAATCGAACGCTATTCATGTATATTTGATGGTAATGGCATACGAGTGTCGAAACCACATGATAATATGGCACTATACAAATCACCGGAAGCCACCCAATTCACTCCGCAGTTTCGTTTATGAAATATACCGACTGTTTTCATTTTAATAACAAGCAAATACCTAGTGACCACGGCAAAGCTATGAAATCAGTACTATGTCCAACATATACCCATTACCCGAGTACATGTTAGTGAAACCTTAGATCCATAATCGACCCTATCACATGCCAGGTGGAGGTGAAGAAGGTCGACTTCTGTCTAATGCCCAGAGAATTTGGTAGGGCTATCGAAATGAAATGTTATCCTACCGAACTCGCCCGTAAAGTCACCAGCTCCACCAACGCCATCAGGCATTCAACTTATGTATCGTGTTCCGGACCTCGCGAGATGGAATTAGAAATTAAGTAACGTTGGAACTGTGTTCGAGTGGTTAGATCGTCCGCAAAAAGTGAGCGTTATTGCTAATGCTATAGTTGACCGAACGATCCATGAGTCCAACGAGCCGATAGAAGGTCTTTGCTCGATTTCGATTTTTAGGTCCCATTGTTCTCCTGTCTCCTTCAATTTTTACTCTATACTCTCATATCATTTATCTTTATCTCCATTCGCCTAGTCCTTCTCATCGTTGTCCGTGTGTATGACTTTTTATGGCCTGTAAACCCTGTGCTATGTAAGTATCCACACAGTATCTCTATTACCCTTATCCCTGTTTTAACTACAATGTTCCCTATTATTATTACTAGCATTATCATTGTTATTATTATATGTATTACCTTTATTAATTGTTACTACTGTTACATTTATTATTATTCTTATTACTACTATTATTATTATTACTATTATTATTATCATAATTATTATCATTATCATTATAAGTACCATGATCATTATTATTATTATTATTATTATCCTAATTATTATTGTTATTATTATTATTGTTATTATTATTATTATTATTATTATTATTATTATTATTACTAAAATTATTATTATTATTATTATTATTATTATTATTATTATTATTATTATTATTATTATTATTATTATTATTATCCTTACTATCATCATTATTATCATCAAATTTTTGTGTAGGGATTCGTCCTTATTCCTCGGCTTAAAAAAATATAATTTGCTTATATAAAAATTTAGCCGTAATCCATCCTTATTTTACAGTTTTCGACAAAGTATTTTCCTTGAGTCGGAAAATTTGAGCAGCGTTCCGCCCTGATTTTACTGTTTTATGATAAATGTTTTAACTATTTTCGAAAATTTGCGCTGCGTGCTGCCCATATTTTTCGTCGCAATTCAACATGATTTATTTAAATTCTTATATATTATTTAAAACATTATTTTTCATGATTTTAGTAATAATAACATAATAACAAGAAAATTTGACCGTTAAATGACCATTTATATAAAAGAAAAAATTAATGAATTTAATGAATAAAAATAAAATATTTTTAGCTGAATAAATTTATTTAAAAATGTTAAAAATAAATTACCAATTTAAATTAAGAAATAAATAAAAATTTAATTTAGATAACACAAATAATTTCAAGGTCAAATTTTGTTTAATCGCAATAAAATTAACACGCAAGGTTAAGGCCAAATTGTAAGTATAAATACTGATGTGTTTTCACAAATTTTCAGTCTTATTTTTCGGAGAGAAAATTTTCAATTTTAGTGGTAACTTAGTTAGAAAATTAGTTGATGTGCTTAACTAATCGAGAGCCATGCATTCAGGCAATTAACACGGGTAAGTTTTTTGTCTGAACACGACCACTCTCGGCTAGTGTATAATTATTGATTAAAATTTTAGATTGGAATTAAATTTATGGAATATACGCAAATTAAATTTATGGAATTTTATGATATGAATGTAGAATTTATATGAAGAATATATGATTTTGCCTCGGAACTTTTATCGAATTTAGACGGTAACATTTAATTTTTATTTTGTGGCCCACAGCCAAAACAAACTGCAAAGTAATTAAAATCACACATAATCTATCGAACTGTGTAAGTGCGTGGAATATCGCCAATGATTCGTGCCCGTGAAGGCTCCAGCGTGCGGAACGCAGGAGTTGGAACGTCAATATTATCCGTAGATAGGGGAAATTGAAGGTTAAATGAGTAGTCCTTTGGCTACTCCTTCATCATCCGTTTCCTGTAAAATTAACATAAATTTTTAACAACAATCGGCTCAAAATATCTAACACCGAGTAGTCAAGTGGGCACTCATTAAATATAATTTGAACATAAATAGATCTTAAGGACAAAAAGAGGGAATGGGTAGCGGGGAAAATTACGAAATCGTTGCAACAATTAAATGAATAGCCATCCGAAAAAGAATTATCCGAACGACCAAAATCATGAAAAATAATGTTTTAAAATAATATATAAGGATTTAATAAAGTAGGTTGAATTGAAACGGAAAATATGGGCAGAACACTGCGCAAATTTTTGGAAATAGTTAAAACATTTATCATAAAAACTGTAAAATAAGGGCGGAACGCTGCTCAAATTTTCCTAATCAATCAAAATACTTATTGAAAATAGTAAAGTAAAAGTGGAACGCGTAAAATAAGGGCGGAACGCTGCTCAAATTTTCCGAATCGATGAAAATACTTTATCAAAAACTACAGAATAAGGATAAAACCGTAAAATAAGGGCGGAACGCTGCAAAAATTTTTCGAATTAACATAAATACTTTATCGAAAACCGGAAAAATACAGATGGATTACAACTAAATATTTATACAAGAAAGATATTTTATAAAGCGGAGGAATAATGAAGGATCCCTAGTAAAAACTTGATAATAATAATGATAATAGTAAGGATAATGGCAATTATAATAATAATAATAATAATAATAATAATAATAATAATAATAATAATAATAATAATAATAATAATAATAATAATAATAATAATAATAATAATAATAATAATAATAATAATAATAATATTAATAATAATAATAATAATAATAATAATCATAATCAGGATAATAATAATAATAAAAATGATAATAATAATAGTAATAATGGTAATAGTAGTAATATAATAAATGTAATGGTAATTATATAATTATAAAAATAATAATAAAGGTAATAGTAGTAACAATTAATAAAGGTAATACATATAATAGTATCAATGATAAGGCAAGCAATAATACGTAATAGGGAACATTGTGGTTATAATAGGGATAAGAGTAAGAGAGATACTGTGTGAATGTTTAACATAACAAAGGGTGTACAGGCCAAAGAATAATCATTAACACGGACAACGATAAGAAGGACTATTGGAATGGACATAACAATGAATGATATGAGAGTATAAGTAAACATTTGACAGAGATAGGAGAACAATGGGACCTAAAAATCGAAATCGAGCACAGGCCTTCTATCGGCAGCTCGTTGGACCCATGGATCGTTCGGTCAATTATAGCATTAGCAATAGAGCTCACTTTTTGCGGACGATCTACCCACTCGAACACAGTTCCAACGTTGCTTAGCAACGGGTGCCGAGTGGTAAGCGAAAGAAAATTTTTATGGGGTGTTCTGGGTAACAACCATATAGTTTCAAAATATCAACACCCAGAAACCTACCAATATTTATTTATATTCTCTCCAATTTTAGAGTGTTTAGTTGATGTTGTATGTTGTATTTAAAGTTATTTTGGTGCTGAGTTTTCGTGCAGTATTATTGATGTAATTAAACTTTTTTCAAGGCCGTTTGTGTTCTGGCCCAACATTATTGACGAAGAACAGCTAGAATTTGATGTTAGTGCAAGCACCGTCGGAATATCACACAGCACTATCATCATGGTAAACACTTCGGTGAACCTGAGGATGAAACCGATGATAAAGATAAGAGTCAACTGACATACAGTAATTGTAGTGATTGACCAGACAGAACGTTAATGGATGCCAAGTTGTCGAATCAAAAGGAATTGGAATCCTTAAAGGTAGAGGACGTACAATTGTCAGGTGCCACTGGACTCGCATTGAATATAATAAGAGGTCTATCATGTCATGTCCAATTATGAGAACAGGAGCTCCACTACAATATCATCGTTATGGTGGGTTACTGGGTTTTGATATTTTGAAACTATATGGTTGTTACCCAGACAACCCCATACAAATATTCTTTCGCTTACCACTCGGCACCCGTTGCTAAGCAACGTTGGAACTGTGTTCGAGTGGGTAGATCTTCCGCAAAAAGTGAGCGTTATTGCTAATGCTATAATTGACCGAACGATCTCTGGGTCCAACGACCTGTCGATAGAAGACCTGTGCTCGCTTTTGATTCTTAGGTCCCATTATTCTCCTATCTCTTTCAAATGTTAACCTATACTCTCATACCATCTATCTTTATGTCCATTCGCTTAGTCCTTCTTATTATTGTCCATGCTGATGATTATTCTTTGGCCTGTACACCCTTTGTTATGTTAAATACACCCACATTATATCTTTCACCCTTATCCCTATTATAACTACAATGTTCCTATTATTATTACCAGCATTATTATTGTTGCCATAATATGTATTACCTTTATTAATTGTTGCTACTGTTACCTTTATTATTATTTTTATTACTATAACTACCATTATATTTATTGTTATTACCACTATGATTATTACTATTATTATTATTATTATTATCATAATTATTATCATCATTACTACAAATACCATGATTATTATTATTATTACCATTATTATTATTATTATTATTATTATTATTATTATTATTACAATTATTATTATTAATATTATTATTATTATTATTATTACAATTATTATAATTATTATCCATATTATTAACAAAATTTTGTGTAGGGATTCGTCCTTATTCCTCAGCTTTAAGAAATATTTTTCTTATATAACAATTTAGCCGTAATCCATTTGTATTTCCCTGGTTTTCGGTAAAGTATTTTTGTTGAGTCGAAAAATTTGAGCAGCGTTCCGCCCTTATTTTACGCGTTCCACTTTTACTTTACTATTTTCAATAAGTATTTTCATCAATTCGGAAAATTTGAGCAGCGATCCGCCCTTATTTTACAGTTTCATTTTTACTTTACTATTTTTGTTAAGTATTTGAGTTAGTTCGGAAAATCTGAGCAGCGTCCCGCCCATATTTTCCACGTTCCATTTTTACGTTGCTATTTTTGTTAAGTATTTGAATTAATTCGGAAAATTTGAGCAGCGTCCCGCCCATATTCTCCGCCTCAACTCAAATTAATTTATTTAATTTTTATTTAAAAACATTATTTTTCATGATTTTGGTCGTTCGGATTAATCTTTTCCGATGGCTTTTCATTTTAACGGTTGTAACGATTTCGCAATTTTCCCCGCTACCCATTCCCTCTTTTTGTACTTAAGATCTATTTATGTTCATTTCATAATTAATGAGTGCCCACTGGACTACTCGGTGTTAGAGATTTTGAGCCGATTGTTATTCAAAAGTTTTGTCGATTTTGCAGGAAACGAATGATGAAGGAGCAGCCAATAAACTACTCATTTACCCTCCAATTTCCCCTATGTACGGATAATATTGACGTTCCAGCTCCTGCGTTCCGCACGCCGGAGCCTTCACGTGCATGAATCATTGGCGATATTCCACGCACTTACATGGTTCGAATAATATGTTTGATTTTATTAACTTGTGATGTGTCTTTGGCTGTGGGCCGGAAAAGGAATAACAAATAATATTTTACTATAGCATTTGAAATAAAAGTTTCGATGCACTAAGGCTGTAGATAGAAAATATTTATTCAGCGTATTACATCGGCCACATACATTTGAAATTCATTGTATCCATTCCAAAAATTTACTTCGAAAATCCCATAAATTTAATTCGATAAATCATCCATAAATTCGATTTGAAAAATCATTATTAAATTCAATTGGAAAAACAAAATTATCCATAAATTTGATCTGAAAAATCATCCATAAATTCAATTAAAAAAATCACCCATAAACTCGATTCGAAAAATCATCCATAAATTCAATTGGAAAAACAAAATTATCCATAAATTCAATTTGAAAAACAAAAATCATCCATAAATTCGATCTGAAAAGTCATCCATAAATTCAATTGAAAAATTACCCATCAATTCCCTTCGAAAAAATCAATTAATAATATTGCACCAGTTGAGAGTGCTCGTGTTCAGGCAAAACACTTACCCGTGTTAATTGCCAGAATGCACGGCTCTCAACCAGTTATACAACCAGTTATACAGTTCTGTAATGAAATTTTTTCTCCGAAAAATAAGACTGAAAATTTGTGAAAACACATCGGTATTTATACCTATAATTTGGCCTTAACCTTGCGTGTTCGTTTTACTGCGATTAAACAAAATTCGACTTTGAAATTATTTATGTTATCTACATTAAATTTTTATTTATTTCTTAATTTAAATTGGTAATTTATTTTTAACATTTTTAATTAAATTTATTCATCCAAAAATATTTTATTTTTATTCATTTAATTCATTTATTTTTTAATTTTATATAAATGGTCATTTTACGGTCGAATTTTCTTGTTATTATGTTGTTTTTTATGTAGATTTCGTGCGGTTCTTGATGCATTTTGTATTTATTTTATTTTAATTTTTATGTTTTTGATTTTATATTTATTTATATTCTCTCAGATTTTAAAGTGTTTAGTTGATGTTGTATATTGTATTTTAAGTTATCTTGGTGCTGGGTTTTCGTGCTGTATTACTGATGCATTTAAACAATTCTCAAGGCTATTTGTGTGCTGGCCCAACATTTATAAGAACTCTATCTGTAGAATGCCTATTGAGCAAGGATGTGTTTAAGTGGTTAAAAGGAATTGAAATCGTTTCCATTTTCTTAAATTAAATTTTGGCTTATTTTAGTTTATTTACTTAAGTTTATTAAACTTAAATTATAAATTTATTTATGAACTGTTTTATTTATAATAATAATCTACTGTTTTAATAATAACAAAATTTGAGTATTTTTTAAATATCTTGTAAATATTATTATTTGGTATTTAATATTACTAAATAACTTAATTACCAATATTTGTTCCAGTTAACAAAGTATTAAAATATAAATATGTCTGATGTTGAATCAAGCGTAACATCAGACGAGGAATACGTTCCCAAAGGTTATGAACATTTATCTTTTATTATATAATTTTTTATAGAAGGCAGTGAAAGTGATTCAGAGGAGGCAATACAATCTCCAGAATCAGATTTAGAAGAGTATTTATTTAACCAATTTTATTTATTTACATTTCTTTGTAGATATAAATCGAAAAACAATAATAAAGTTATAGATGATATTTTAAAATAGTTATAGGTTTGAATTTTAGGCAGCTTCTCCACAGCTTACGAAGGAGGAGAAGGAAAAGAATGCAAAGCAACTGTGGGAATCATTCATGTCAGACATTGAAAAGGTTTGAAAATTTTGAACTGCGATTTTATTATATTTAATTTTAGGATAAAGTTTTGGCTACTAACAAATTCGAATTAAAAGAGTAAATCAATATTTTATTGTTTATCTAATTTATTTTTTGTAGGCAGGGTAGTAACGGTGAAGCAATTGATGATAAGAAGTAATTTGATTTGTTAATTTCAGTAGTTTGTGAAAATTGAGTTGATATTTAAATAATTTCATTCTAACATAATTTTTTTTTATTTAACGAAACTTTTTATAGGTTGGACAATGTCAACAAAACCGTGCCAACTTTGAACAGTGCGAAATTGTAATTTTTAATATCTTTCTGTCTGTCATTGATTGTGTACCAGATTGAACTTAAAGCGCCCTGCAGCATCTGCGCTCTCAATCACAAGCATTCTCGGTCAATCGAAACAACCGAAAAAAAACGTGCTCCAGAAATCGAAAGAGGATTGGGAGAAATTTGTAGACGAAGAAGGAATCAAAAACGATTTGAAAATTTTCAATCGCGGAAAACACGGGTTTGAAATCCAGTGAAATGTTTGGACTTATTATTGTTATTTTCCATTGGGCTTAGATTCCTCGAACGGAAGGCGTTTGAGGCGCGCACTGAAATGAAGCAGTATGAAATCGAACGCGATTTGAGATTGCAGAAGAATCTGTCGAAAAAATGAAAGCTGTTTTGTGATTGGCTGTAATAAATTTGATTGTTCATTGTTTTCTGTGTTGACTCGAGGATGGCGGGCGGCTAATCGATATAATATCGGACTCTATTTGACCGCAGGGGAGTAGTGGAAAATCAATATATTTAAATTGATTTTCTAATTATCGATAATTTGAAGTATTGAGTTATCAGCCGCTGTGCTTAATATATTTTCATTGAAGTACTGCAACTCTTATATCATCTCCTGTCCCGAAGAAAAGTTTACCTGTTTTTATCAACGATTATTTTGAAAGAATCAAAAAGGTTTTTATCATAATATTCCGTCGCGTAAAATAATGAAGACAACAAAACTAACTGTGACCCCCTCTTCGGTAGCATATTTATCGTAATACCTTAACATAATGAAAAGATCAATACTACTACATCACGTAGACTGGTGGATAAGTAACATGTCTTGTGTGTGTAAGAGCTCTTCTTATTTTATATTAAATTTTTCTTTTCATCAAAAATAATCATCAAATTTGTAAAGCTTAAAATGAGAAAGAATAAATTTAAATTAACAAAATCGAAGAAAATAAGATTAAGATTCACTCTTATAGAGACCTATTTTATAACAATTGGCAAAATTACGGATGTGCAGAATACCGCTCAGTTGGCTATTTTTATTTGTGGATGTGATGTGAACTTAAAAGTAAGCGAAGAGCTTTTAGAAATTGTTCCTGTGTACGACACAACTACAGGAGTTGATATTTTTAACAAACTAATGGATGCTTTTATTGACTACAATTCATCATTAAAAAACTGAGTTTGTCTTGCAACTGACGGTGCATCTGCGGTGACTGGTAGTGTTAAAGGAGTCATTTCAAAATTAAAAGAAAAATGCAGAGAACAAGGTAACACTTATGTTCAACATTTTCATTGCATTATTCATCAACAAACATTGTGCTCCAAAGTTTTAAATATCAAGCATGTACTAAAAAATGTAACTAAAATTGTTATTTACATTCGTGCACGCGGTCTTAATCATCGCCAATTTAGCAAGCTCCTAGAAGAAATAGAAAATGAATTCACCGATCCACCGTATTTCACGAAAATTCATTGGCTTTCCAGTCGTAAAGTTTTCAAGCGTTTCTTCAAATTGCGGGAAGAAATATTATTTTTTTTAGGAAATAATAAAAGATGATCAATAGATAAAGGACCTGGGTTTTTCAGTTGACATTACAAATCACCTTAGTCAGCTTAATCTTAAACTACAAGGCAAACATCATGTAGATACTGTGTTATTTGACAATATCAATGTTTTCAAATGAAAATTATTCTTTGGCAAAAACAGATACAAAACGAAAATTTATCTCACTTTGAATGTTGCCAGTCATTATTACAAAAATTAACGGATCTCAAATTTTCAGAATATTTAAATCAAATTAAATTAGAAAATGAATTCGAAAGAAGGTTTTTGGATTTCAAAGAATGTAAAACACAATTTCAACTATTTAATTCTCCTTTTTCCATAGATGTTACAACTGTTGATGACATTTGCCATTGAAAGTAATAGAAATTCAATGCGATTCCATATTGAAACAAAAATATATAAAGTTTGGATTCCAAATTTTTACAATTATTTAACGGTCGACAGATTTTCTAATCTAATGCATCGATGAGGCGTATATTATCAATGTTTGCTAGGACATATTTGTGCGAACAATTATTTTCAATAGTAAACAACAATAAAACTGCAGAAAGATTAAGATTAACAGACAAGCATCTGCAATCAATTTTAAAAATAAACGCAGTTCAACACATTCATCCAAATTTTGAAGATCTGGTTAATGAAAAAGGTTGTCAAATACCTTAAAAAATGGATACGATGATTTTTTTTTTCAATTTAATTTATATTCCAACGTTAATTAAAAAACAGCATTTGTTATATGCTTCATTTTGTAACATTGTATTTTGTACTATTGTTATTTTACAATTTTAGTATAATAGAAAATCTCACATTGTTTCCAATACTTGTTTTACGACTTAATAAAAAAGTTTCTAAACAATAATCAAACTGAGAAGTGTCACTAATTTTGGTACGTCTCGTGATCTTAACGGGTATTTACAATCATTACTGCTTTCTTCTGCTTCGTTCCGGGGATCTTCGTTGGCTTTTCTAATGAATTAGGCACACTTTCTTTGACCGATACCACATATTTTTTACATCAATTTGCATTGACTTCTGTCTGTGAATTCTTATTCACTAAAAATAAATCTCATTATTAAATAGATCGGTCGAATTAAGAAAATACAAGCATTTCATAAGCTTTTAATAATTATTGTTCACGCACTCCTTTATCCCGTTGTTTTATCACCCCTTTCTTCACATATTTGGTTTCTCTCAACTTAATACTAACAACTAGAAAGCAATGTGTTGTAAAGAAGAATGGATTATTACTGAGAAACCAGAATTTATATAACTGAAATCCTTCTCAAAGGAGATACTGCTGTTGGGCTTAGAGCCACCATTTAAACAAAATAAAAATAAAATTTAAGGTTAAAGAGCGGAATTAATGAAAGGAATCACTGCACATAAACATGCACCGCACCAAGATATTAAAAATCAATAAATAACATAATAATTAAAACAAAATAGAAAAATAACAAAATTAAATAAAAACAAATAATTAATTAAAATTCAAAATGCCTACAGATGCAAAAAGAAAAACATAAAGGAATAAAATAAACTGCCAAAACCTTGCAAAATAAGGTTTAGAAAAAACATAGGCAGAAGAGGCGACCAGAAAACAAAATATTGGGGCTTAACAACAATATTGTAAGAAAATAATAATAAAAATAAAATCTAACAATAAAATATTAATAAATCAAAAAATAAAGAAAAATATATAAAAAATTAGGAAAATATTTTAAAATAAATAAAACAAATAAAAAACCCTAAAAATGGCGAGAAATCGCCCATTGGTCGCACACATGCACGAAAATACTATAAATACAGTGATGAATTTCATTAATTTTAATCTTATGCTTTATTAACAATTGCAATTTTTGAATCGAAATCACACCAAACTGAGTAAGGAATTGTTCTTTTATTTATGTTGTAATTAGTTTTACGTTTTATGAAACCATTTTCATGTTAACTTATTAAATGCTTTGACGATTCATTTCATTTACTCATTTATAATTTACTATATGTTCGGACCCTCTAAAGTCACATACTACGTATTGGAATAGATTGGTTCATGGGACCGACCGTGTGCCGGCTAGTGGGTGAAAACCCTTAGTTGAGCTCGTGGGTCATGCCTCGTGAACCCCTTGGCAGTTCGCAGTCGGTTCCGGCTTTACGCACGGGACCGCTACGCAGGGCGCGATTGTATACTCGGGGCGGCTGCTGAAAATGTGGCCGGAACGAGTCGTCTAAAATTTTGGGAAGAGCGGAAAGTCTGAATTAGAGGGAAGTTAGTTCGGATCATGCGTTGGTCAAACTGATTTTTTTTTTATTCCGAACGGGAAGGTACTGTTGGGCTACAAGCCATAATTTAAACAAAAATGAAAAAAAATGTGTAAATTAAAACAAAATAATTAACGAGGTTTGAAAATTGTCAATATGGCTGCTGTAACATAAGCACGTACCGCAAGCAGAAATCAAAAATAAAATAAAACATATTAATTAAAACAAAATAAAAATATAACAAAATTAAATAAAACAAATAATTAATTAAAATCCATGAAAAAACCTACAGATGCAGAAAAAATATAAAAATTCAAATATAAAACCGCCAAAACCTTGCAAAAGAAGGTTTAGAAAATACATAGGCGGAAGCGGCGACCAAAAATTTAAATATCAAAGGGTAAAAAGAGAAACAATCATAAAGAATGGTTAAATAATAAAAAATAAAAATTCACGAAATATTGAGAAAATAATATCAAAAAATAGAGAAAAATAAGGAGAAAAATAAAATATTTAAAATAAAAATAAAGCAATAAAACCCCCCCGAAAAATAGCCGAAAAAGGCTCAAAATACTCTGATTGGTCGCACCCAGGCATGAAATGACTATATATACAGCAGTCATTTTCATAATTTTTAGACAATTTTTGTTGATAGACAAATTTTGTTAGATTTTTAGACATTTTGTAGACACAAAATTTTTAGACTGTTAGACATTTGTAGAGAAAATTTTGTAGACACAAAATTTTTAGACTTCACTGTTTATGCCGATGTATGACAATTTTTGAAATTTGGATGCTTGACTGACAAACTTGTCGATCGTAAGTATTGTTCTTTTTTGTAGAAATATATTTTTCTAAGTTAATGTTTTATTTAATTTAACTTATTCTGGATGGCCGCAATGTCTTTTGGCATTGCTCGGCAGGTTCCCCCTAACTTATTTATATTCATTTTATATACCTGTTAATTGTGGAGAATGGCAGGGCAACATTCAATTCCGGCCGTTAAATTGGCAGGACGTTGACGTGTTGCTTTGTCACAATCCACCCTTCGGTGTCTGCTTAGTCTGGTCAGGCCTTGTTGAACTGATCACGGGGTAGGACACCGTCGTAATTCACCGTGGCGGCCATTTTCAATGTTGGTCGGAGCGGTAAGAGGGTAAACTGCGGGAAGATCGCCATAATTAAGGGGATAACATTTATGTAAATGTTTAAGTAAGAAAATTAAATTTTTAATTTAACTCCTGCCGATTATTATATTGTCAAGGGTACGACTAGTGATAGAAATTTAGGTCAACGAAAGTACAAAGTAGGGTTAAATCACGTACATTGTTTGATAATCATCGTGGTGGAAAATTAAAGTAAAATGATACATTTTGGCATCGATCTGTGAGAGGATAATATAGAGATTTACGAATGGTGGTAACTGTGGCGACCATAGGAAAGCAAATATGAGTTGTTGGACTAACATAACGACCTTATAATAATGTATTCATTTCAATTTACCATAGGCTAACGTTTGTATGAAACAAGGAATTTTCCATAAAATAAGGGCGGAACGCTATCCAAATTTTTGAAAAATATTTTAATAAATAAACAGTAATGATGATAAATTGATATAGGAATTGTAGCAATAGATGAGTATGGACAAGCGTATAGATAGAAAGAGACGTAAGACCTTCCATCGGCAGTCAGGAACCCGAAAGTGAAAATATCATGAGGAGTAGTTCTAGAAATAGAGCTCACCTGCTCATGAATTTTCAGCTGCTATATACAGTACCAACATGAGCTTGCTCATGGGTATATAGTGGTAGGATTAAAATTGTGGGGCGTCTGGGTGAGACAGCATAGACCCTAGGAAAAGAAGGCATTTTGATAGAGGGAAATAAGCTTGAATAAGCTTTGCACAGAGTTAAACAAATTAATTACACCCAGTACACCAGCAGTACGGACAAACTGGGTAGCACGGATAGGAGTTAGGACGAAAGTGACGGAACTATTTTCATTAATTATAAATAACGAGTAAATCGAAAATTTCAGGACAACTTATGATAAATAAATGAGTTTAAAAACAAACTACCTTATCAATAAGTGCTCCACAGGAGGGTAGCACGGTTGGCCATTCCAAACCTGTTCTTTTGATAAATAGTCCAGGAAAAACTAGTAAATCCAGAATCGTCCAGAATAAGAATGACACCCTCGTAAGACCATTAGAAAGTCCATCGGATGCATAGTAGATAGTCAGACAAATGACCTAAGAAATCCATGTCCAGTACGAATAAATGACTAGAAACCCCAAAGAGACTGCTAAAATCGAACGACCAGAAATAGAATCGATAGGTCACGGATTAATAAACCGTATTGATCAAAGATTATACGATAAGTTTACTAGACCGTAACTCTCAACCGTAGGCCGGGTTGACCGGAGTTGATAAAATCAATATAATCGATTTGACGGCATCTACAATACTCTTACCTAACTGGAATTAACTCATTTGTCGCGAATAAGACGCCCATAAAGAACGAAATTAAGTAAGCACTCCTTTTGATTGGAACTTAATTACTAATTACTGCAACATTGAAACCCGTAATGTTTATGATGTAACGTAAATTTAAATATTGACTATTTTAAAAATTAAACTCGTAATACTTAGGAATGCTTTATAAATTTATTGACTATTTTAAAAATTAAACTCGTAATACTTAGGAATGCTTTATAAATTTAAATATTGACTATTTTAAAAACTAAACCCGTAAAATTTAGGAATGCTCTATAAATTTAAATATTGGCTAATTTAAAGATTAAACTCGAAATATTTGTGATCACATTGTAAATTCAAAGGTTGACTACTTCGATAGTGGACTCGGAACGTTTATGATTGTAAGATAAATTTACCAATTAACCCTTTAAATTAGACTCGTAAAACTTACGATTGTAATGCCAAATCCAATAGAAATCACTCTAAACTAATCTCTTACCAATTTGTGATTACAATACGAACTCAAACAGTACACCCATCGATTTCGTTTTGAAATGTCTACAACGGTAATGTAGATCCAAGTATTAACCACCCTAATTTACACTTGTAATGCCATTGCGTGGGACGCAACTTTAAATGGGAACTTAATGTAGACTGTCACCAATCCATAGTCTTGCCCACGTACTCGGGGTGTACTTCAAACTTAGTTGCTTAACCAATTTCACTAGTGACGCTAAGTATAAATATTTCATTATTATTCTACCACTAACGGTATTAGGGGAAGTCACGATGACCGTATGGCCTAAAACTCTCGCCCCTTTGAGGGTAAATCACCAACCACACCCGGTTTCTGTTTGCTTGCTACCGAAATGAAATGAGCCGAACCCATTCCGTTTACCACCGATACTCCAGATTTCAGTTCTGTTTTTGACTACATTTTCGGTTTTCTTTTTGTTTATTTTTGATTTATGCTAATCGGTCCATTTGCAACAAATTTTTCTCACTTTTTCACAGAATGACAGGAAATGAAATTACCAGCTCATCGACGAGAATCCCTCGCTTACCTCCATCAATTGTGGCCCTCCGCCATAAGTACGAGGACCTCAAGATCCAACATCGGGACCTCCAGACAAAGCACGACAGAGTAAGAGGAACCTGGGCTCCACCGGAAGTCATCCGGGAGCTACGGCAGAAAATCTCTCGCCTTTCCCAAGCGCGCGACGAACTAATCGCCGAATCACGTGCTCAACGTCTGCTAATTCGAGAGCAGTCAGTGGCACTGCACCAGGCGTACTCAGATTCCGAACTCCGCATCCGGGTTCCCGGCAATATCCGGGTGGAACAGCTCGACATCGTTCCAGCCCACCACATACCAGACATTGAAGATCAGTCTCACTCGAGTGCGAATGTCTCCGCGTCGAACAACAACCTCGCGGGCTTACCACCCTCCGGAACTATGGGAGACCAGGCTAATGGGTCCGCCTCTACGACCCGTCATCGGCCGAATCGCAACAAACGACGTCGGGATCGTCGCCGACAAGAAGAAGCCCGCCTACGGGGTACGCAGCCAACGGGCGGAGTGAGTACATTAGACGATCTACCACCCCCCTATCGAGAATTCGAAATCCCCGAATTCGACCCGGAGATATGCTACGCCCCACGGATTCTGTTCTCCTCTCCTCCAGCCTCCATCCACATCAACCTAGTGGATGAGGAGAATGAACCAGCCCAGCCGATTCGAAGTCTGAGCGACCTCGATTTAGACCTGGAAGAAATCACCATCCTCACGGGGGAGGTTCCCAACATCGGCCCCCGAGGCGAGATTGCTGGTCCATCTTCTCGGAGAGATGAGGACCCGCGAGGTGACCCTCCACCATACCGGCCACCCAAGAGAAGGCGTTTCTCAACCGATATAGACGCAGAGGAGGATTAAGAGTCGGATTAATCTACATCGTTCGTAGCATATCGATCCATCTAACATTTCCTAACATTCTAATAGTTTTTTTTTGTTTCCGTAGTTTATTGTTAGTTGGCTTATTAAAAATTTGTTTTGGTTTGAATTTCTTTATTAATATTGCTAAATAAGATTCCGTTTTACTATTCCTCGAAAATCGGAGTATCGAAGGTGAAGGGAAGTGTGGACGCGCATAAACACTGGAACGATGGTTTCCTCTTATGATTTTCCACGTCAGAGCTAAGGGTAATCGCGAAGACGAAGAGGTTTTTTAAAAATTGAGAGCGTAAGTCCTTCTATCGGCCGCTGTAATCCGGGGAAGACGAAGGTCCTTCGGGGAGTAGTGCTAGTAATGGCGCTCACCTGCTCGAACGACATTCGGCTATTGTGCACGGTTCCAACGTGATTCCAATCACGGGTGCATAATAGTAGTTAAAATTATGTGGCGTAAGGAGGAGTTACCCCTAGGGATGGGAAGAGAGCATGAAGCTAAGGTGACTCAAGGGTCTAATACTCAACGCTCCCCTGCGACCAACACTGCATAAAACAAAATGAACATAACGACCACACGATAAATTGAAAAAAAGTAAAAGTAAAAACAAATTTATAATATGAAATTCCACGGGCACAAAAAATTATTATTTCAATAGTATATGACAAGAAACAAATCGAAATAACAGGATTGAAACGTAATGTATCCAATTTATGAGATTTAAATTTAATTATTACCTAATTTATTTCTTTATCTTTTCGATTTTCTATTTTCATTAACCGTTACTATCAAAAAGAATTCTTTTTTAATGAAATCATGAATATTTGTGACCCTATTGACCCATAGTGACCCTATTGTGGAATCTAAATTCAAAAGTAAAATTTACTCGAATAAGAAATTTGTAGTAGAGTCAGTAAAATCTTGCCAGAGTTTTAATGGCATGAGATTATTAACAATTGTATATTAACAAAACGAAACATAATACATAGAACCAGTTAATATCATTATTAAAAACAAAAAATATAAAAAAGAAATAAATCCAGCCGATCCAGTATAAGCTGAACACACACATGACATTCATCAAAAGTGACATTCTCAGTGTGTTTATTGAAATAGAAAGGTACTTAGAAAACAAGTCGTGAAATTAGTACAACTTCACCATTATTTTAAACCATTAAAAGTATTTTCATAATTATTTCAATTTATAAATTCACTTTGCTTACAGTTAACGAAATTTTTTAAATTAAATTATAAAAGCACAAAATCAGAACTTAATGGAAATCATGAATCCAAGATAAATACCAAGCTGAGCATTTGAAGAATTGAGCTGGAGAATTCCAAATTTTGTAAAAATCGATTTAACAGTCAACTAAATTACATACAACATTAGTGAACACAAACTAGTGATGTAGAAATCTGATTTGAGGTGTCATGGAATTAGTCGCCATGGTAGCTCAACGGAAAATACCGATTCTAAAATTAGATCAGAATTTTTTTATTTAAATGGACCACTGATTCAAATAAATTCCCTTAGGTTTAATTAGTGTCTCTGCTACTTGTGTAGTCATTGTCTTTCTTTTTTCGACAACTTTCGCACGACTACTTTAATAAATTCTATTCGGATTCTCAGATCAAATTTCCTAAAAATATATTCGTGGACTTTATTCACGCCAGAATGACACAAAATTGTATGAATCTACAAAACATTTTGTTTTTATTTAGTCTGGAATCCATATTTTACCTTTACCTGAAGGAATAATGTCATTACTTTCTATAAATTTTGATTCTTTTCTCATTAGTATATCTTTTTTGATATGTTCTATTATCTTAGAATCTTGTTGCCATCGTTTTCCATCTTCTTGACATTTGGTAAAACATGTTCGCCGTACAAAATTTCTTGAGTATTCGGAATGAAAAATATTGGTATTTCTGTATTGACAATCGAATAGAAGGCCAAAAAGTAATTCGTATTGGACCAAATCAAAGATAGATCGGACATAAGCTTTTTACCTGAAGTTCATGGAACTGTAGGCATTAGCACTTTTGGTTGGCATCTACTCCTTTGGTACAGTACTATCATTACCTAGCAAAGGTACCAAGTGATTAGACTTAAGATTTTTGTTGCGCTAGCGATCTTCTCTACTTTTGCATAATATTACTTTCTCATTTTGTTCTGCATGCTACTTTTAACCTTAAGAGATAAACTCAAACGATTCTTTGTGCATCAAGGCAATAAAACAAGGATTAATGTTTTACCGAAAATCATACATATTTATAATCATTCGTCGCATAAAGGTTTAAGGGATTAAGACCTGTTAATATTTTCGCAGAAAATAGCGTCGATAGTTGCTAAAAAAGTGTAAGTTACTAATACCACACCAACATAATTAATAGCGATCTTCTCTATTTTTGCATAATATTACTTTCTCATTTTGTTCTGCATGCTGCTTTTCAAAGTTTTTCTACAGTATTCCTTTTCATATTCATTCAGGTAACTCATTTTAATAATTATTTTATTTTTTATTATTATTTAGATATCCTCAATGATAACAATAATATTTGTACATTATAACTATTAAAACAGCACAAATAAATAAATAAACACTCAAATTGACTATAAATATATTAATAATAACAATATAAATTCATATAAGAATGCCGTAAGTCGAAAAGAAATAAAGAAAATATCTCATAATGAGTGTAACAAGCACGCTATAATCGTGTTGCTAATCATCATCAGAAGGAACAAAAATATCATATTCCTCCATATATGCAGCCCCTTCACGACTAATACATCCACCCAAATAAAGAAATGGAAGAACCATGAGGAAAGATTTTAACCATCCGAACTTCTCATAAGTTGGTCGATTTCGAAGGCAGCCAGAATCCTGAATAAATCATATTAAAAAACTGATATTCATACTTCAAATATCATATAAATAGCACTTCTTTTTCTAAAATTAGATCCTTGAACGAAAGAAGGAATTAGATCAAGATGACTAAAAGCTTAAGACTTCCAATTTAGTGATTTTACAAATCTAATAGTAATTTGATAAAACGAAGAAGTAAAAATTTAAACAAATAAGGAAAAAGAATATTAGATAAGTGAATAATAAAATAACCCCTTGCTGCAAAGTAATAATTATATTAAAAAAAGGAATCGCCGTTTTATACTTTGAAAAAGAATATTCTAATAAGATATTAATCTTGATCACATTAAATCTATATGTCTATTCCTTCATCTTCATTTGTTTTTACACGATTAATCAATGTTTCGGTTTATATTTATCACGCAATTTCAACACTGGTTTTCTCAAATGTTTAAAAAGAGTAATCAAAAGGCTGGATAAATGAGGATAAAGAAAATTATAATAAGTATTGTAAAACATTGACTTACGTAATCCAATTTTAGTACATCAAGCTTTCGACAATAGTGAATTATTGACAACATTTACTAAAAAAGGATTGACTGAGAGTTGTTGGGATCGGCATATGATGAATTAGAGTTGGAGAATAAAGGATTGTTGGATGAAAAGAAAAAAAATAGAAATAAGAAAGAAAAAATAGAAAAGAGATTATATTACCTAATTTACTTAAAAATTAAAGAGAATGAACCTTGAAATGTTAAGCCAAAGCCATTTAGAAACTTTCTGTGAGTATTGCAACAATTATTATAAAAAAGCGTACTATGCGGGTCATTTAATAACTAAATTACATAATCAAAATGTGATTAAAGGAATAAAGTATCCTCCACCACCACGAGAAGTAATTAGTCTAGGGGAATTCACGTACACTTATACAGGAATCTCTCAAGAAGCCACTTTCAAAAACCCGGCTGCTGTGAAATTTGTTAGGAATAAGAAGGAATTGAAGAAGATGAAGACCATGAATATTAATGTATTCCACAGTATTCTTTCCAATTACTTCAACATTTCCAAAAAGCTCCTTTTAAATTTTCAGTTAGGATTTCAGTATTGTACATGAAGCTAAAGCCAAGTCCTTCTGATTTTAATGTTTTGAATACTCCTGAATAAGATCGAGAGGAATAACTTAGAAAGGAATCAGAGAAATATAACAAATGAGAGAAAAATAAAAAATATGATGATCAATTACCTGGAGACTATCTTGAAAAGGGGATTGAAGAAGAGATTGAAAAAGATAAGAAAAAGGGAGAAGAAACAAACGAAATAACAAGTTCAGCAGAGATTAGAAAGTAAAATTGAACTAATGAGAAAGAAACGTAGACTTCAGCAAATAATAAAGAACCAACAATTATTACAGAATCAACAAGGGAAGCGAGGGAATAAACAAGGAATAAGAAGAAGCGGTGTTTTAATTAAAAAATGATTGTTTGCATATTATCAAAAAAGAGCGGATATGCTGAGAAACCAAGAATATGACAATGACGATGATTTCGATACTATTCCAAGATGTTATACTGCTTCGGTTTCTTGTATTTTCAGCGAAGAAGAGGTCAGGAAAGAAATATTAAATCATGTATCGTATTTAAATGGACAGGTATTTGATGAGGAAATTGAAGGTAGTGTATGGGTCTTCAAGGAATTCACACAGATATCCCTGAATATTTGCCAGTATAGATAACGGTTTGGTAGGACGTATATAAAACTCCCTTTTAAATCAAACGTGATTTTAAATATCCAGAATAAAGACAATAGGTGTTTCGTATATTCTATTCTAACATATTTACAACCACATGCAACGATTCAACATCTGTACAGACCTAGACCATACAAGAAATACGAACATGAATTGAATCTGAATGGAATTGATTTCCCTATTGATTTGAATGGAATAAAGAAATTCTGTAAACAAAATCCAGACCTTAAAATAAATGCCTTTTGCATTAACCATCAATAATTTATCAAAGGAGTTTAAAAATCTTTCAAAGACCGAATATTCTATAGATACATCAAAAGAACAGCGGGAGGAATATAATAAATCTACTTCTTGTTATTATTGCGAAAAGAAATTCACAGAAGATTATAAGGTGATGGACCATTATCATTACCTATTCGAGAATAATTATCGTGGAATGACACATGTAATTTAAAGGCAAAGAAAATAAATTTCGTCTCAATTGTTGGGTCAGAACACGAACGGCCTTGGAAATGTTTAAATGAATCAGTAATACACACGCAAATACAACATGCAGTTTTAAGATAGAACCTATTAAAACACCAACTAATCCTGCAAAAATACGAGAAAGAGAACAATTAAATATAAAATTATAAAACATAAAAGTAAATTAAAATAATAACAAAGTGCAACAAAATCCGCACGAAATAAACATAACACGAGAACATTAAATTTGGCCGAAAATTTGATAATTTTTCAAAAAAGCAAAAATCCATGAAAATGGAATAAAAATCAAAAAATTTAAATTAGAAATAATTCAATTAAAAAATTCAAGAAAAAATTGTCAAACTAAATTACAAAAATAATAAAATTAAGAATAGAATATTCTAGAAAATATCAAGGTCAAATTTGGTTTTACTAAATCAAAAATAACACGCAAGGTTAGAGTCGTGCAATAGGTATATAAACTGATTCATTTTCACATAAAAGACACACTCATATTAGCAAAAGATTAGTTTTGAAAAACTTGAAAATCGTTTCAATCATTTTGATCAGTCTTAATCGGAGCAATACTATTTGATGTGAGTGAGAGAATTGTTCGAAACTCTCTCCACGTCGCATCCTCGCAACCTCAATGGAGCTCTACTTGGGTGTCGGAGTGGGGAGAGAGTATTGTTATATGATGCTCGAGACTTTATGTATTGTATGATCAGAAAATTCATGAAATGTACTATATGCAACAAAATAAAGATTAATGAAATGAAATTTTTGCGTCATTGCTATAATCGTTTTTCGGCCCACAGCCACTCACGCACCGCAAGTTAATAAAATATACACACAATTCAGGCTGTGTATGAGCAGTTTATCTGCCAATAGCCTGTGCCCGTGAAGGTTCCGGCGTGAATAACGCAGGGCCCAAACTTCAAATCATAACCGTAATAGGGGAAATTGGGAGGAGGGGAAGTAGTCTTTTGGCTGCTCCTCTACCACCCATTTCCCTGTAATTTCGACCTAAAATTGATTCTTACATATCGGCAAAAATCATAGACATCGAGTAGCTCGGTGAGCACTCTTAAAATCATAACATAAACACAGTTATCCTAGGTTCAACTCAAAGGGAAAGGAGTGGGGATATGTTCGGAAATCGTTGTTATAAAAGCTACAATCTAACTCGATCATTAAAAATTTTTAATCATGTAATAGATGAATTTATTTAACTAATATGGCTAACTAGGTAAAGTCAAAAACGATAACGGAGAATTTAAGTACGACATAGTAATTCCCAAAAATATTTGATAAAAAGAAAAAAATGCACAACTCGCCAAAGGGCAGTACTCCAGAATATTAAGTTAATTGCGATTAAATTTTTGGTATTTTAAATTCACGTCCCATGTCAAGTTAGTTACCCAACGATTATTAGAGTCATTGAAAGCGCAGATACGATATTATGACCGTTAAACTTTGTTGACCCAACCCAACAAAATAATAAGAGTCCACAACCGCCAGGAACTAGTTAGTAAAATCTTTAAATAGCATTACTTGCAATTATCTTGTCCTAATAAAAATCACTTTTATGGCACCTAATTCCATCCGCTCGAAGTTTCGTAGGATCACTGAAAGTGTAGATATATTCCCATAACTATTAATATAAATTTTTTTGTTTTTACTAAAATAATTAGAGAAGTCTCGATAAAATGATCCAAGTAAACTTTCGCGACAAAAATCCAAATAATAATTATATACACCATTTTGAGCGAATCATTATGACCCAAATCTGAGTACGTTAAGAAAAATCTAACAAATAAATTAATCAGAAAATTGTTGAGCGATGAAATAGAATAGGATTATAGACATCGAAGAGTATACAAGTGATTTGTAACTACACGTCCTTCCATGAATCGTAACAAAATCCGTGAATAGTTCGTTTTCGAATAGTACATATCGTAACCCATTACATTGACCCCATTAAATGTTTCGAATGGATGATAGGTAAGAATAGAATTTGACCAACTAAGGTAACTGTAACGATCCACCAAACTGTCGGGAATATTCACCATATTATCGATCTCTAAGATTTTTCCATCAGTATAATAAAAAATATAAGATGATATCTAACCAGAATATTGATATGGAAGAAACTAATTTGGAAACAGTGACAGCGAACGGATAGAATGTTCGGTAGATTAAGATTAATCATTAAAATATCGTAATCACCCAATCGATATATCGAGACACAGAATTTCCACCAAGAGTAGACGAGAATTTCCACGTGGTAAGGGACACCTGGCACGAATAGTGTGTCACAGTAGCATGCAAAGGCTACCAATATCTAGTGTAAATACAACCAGGTGCTGGAGAAGAGGAGATAGACAGCACAGCTCGTTGCTAGTAGACAGAAGAGAAAACAATGACGTGGCAGTCGACAGCTGTCGACACATACCACAGGCGAGTGCATGATTAGTAAAAAATGGAGACACACCGACAAATAGTGGGTAGAAACAACCAACGAATACGCACACTTGGAAGGTCTGACTATAAAAGAATCGATCGGACAATTCGTGTACCATTTCATCACAATTATGAATAGCAATCGACCCAATGACCTAAGAGGCCGAGATCCCCACGCACGTCACCAAGATGCAGATGAGGTCCGATTAGAGCGACGAACGGACACTCGAGGAAGTGAGATTTTTCTTCTTTTCTTTCACCAAAATTTAATTGTTTAAAATATTTATGTATCGAACCTACCAACACGAAGGAAACGTCAATTAAGCCAGTCAATACTCTAGGCAACCGAAATCATCTAAGCTATTGTTCATTACGATTATCTTCTAACGAATGAAATATGTTCAACTGATTGCAGAGATTTTTTCTACCCGTCCAGATGAGAAGCCCTGCACATGATTATTGTTTAATAAAACGAATTACTTCAAACTTATTACGCCAACGTCATATATAGTTACGGAAAGATTATCGTTTTATGATTATTGTTACTCCAAATGTTATCACGACAACCTTCCACACTTCCTTATGACAACTTAGCTAATTGGGATAATTTCTTAAACGAACGAAATGCCTTGCACCTCATTACGACAGGGTCATATGAATACTGCTTAATTATGTTTAGTACGGAAACCAATGAAATGCTTAGAATGTTACCAGAAAAAATTATCAAATTACGATGAGTATTAAAATAAGCGAAATGCTCCGAATTAGATACGACCACGCCCATACTGTCATATGAAAATTGTCTAATTGTTATTATTATTTAAAAATACGAAAGGCTCCGAACTCTGTTAAGACGATGTTTTATACAGTTATATGAATTATGCCGTTAGCAAACTTTATGTGCGATATAGTTATATGAACTATTATACTTCAACCCTCATGGCAGCAGTGATCAATACAGCTATACGAAAGTTGACTTTAACGCATCAGTGTTCTAGGCAGTACATGAATTATTCCACTCCAAACTCTATTTCGACATCGTTCTATTGAACCATATGAAAGTCATTAGATTATAGTTATCATTAAACAAACGAAACGACTCAAACTGTATCGCGATAACGTCCTATATAATCCAATGAACACTACCAAATTAGGATCGTTGATAGATAAATGAAAATGCCGCAAACTTTATTGCGAGATCGTTCTACATAGTCAAACCAACGTTACCTACTTATGACCAATAATAACTGAATATAATTATCGTAATCACATTATAGCATGGTGCGACGCAGAGTTCACGAATTAGCACGCATGCCAGTTACCCGTCATAACTACCTCCTTGACTACTGACCTGATGAGTCCCATTACGAAGACGTGACCCACCTACAATTTGATGCATGCCCCGTCATTTTTGCAAACGATCCATTCAATAATCTAATTAATTTACCTCAATGATGAGTGCAATTGCTACCAATGGATTATCGTTTAACTTATTAAACCCTAAGAACAATTTAGTTTATTAAGCTAGTTGATAAATTTGTATCTACAGGTTTTTGGATGGACGAATCGCGCATCACAATGCGATTCCCATCCACTCCACCGCAAAATATCGACAGGCCATGTGGGATGAGGGGTATTCTATCTCCCCGATACGAGAAGCCAGATCCGAGAAACAATCCGACATGGAGGACGCCGAACGGCCATATATTGCTATCAAACGAGAGCCCGGGCGAAACACCGCTCGCTAGCTTCGAGGGCAGGCCGAGGACATCCTAGCCCGACTCGAGGCTCACCAACGACAAACCAACCGAGAAGTGCACAGGGCTCGTCAACACCTCAAGCGAGTAAACAGAGACATCGCGACAGGCCGGATCCCGAGCACGGATGGGTATGCCCCGGCGTATGGCATCTCATTCGAGCTCGATGATCCACACGTGAATCAACCAATCCCGCCGATGACAGTGTCGGTACCAAAGAAGATTCTTTCTGAAGAAGGACGGACGAGAAATGGAGCCCACAGACCGGAGTGGAGCCATGTTTATTCACCATGGCCATCACGTCAGGACCCCAAAGATCGGCCCTCTACATCATATCACATCTGAGGAGAAACTATCTTAATTCACTTTGTGGTTAAATCTAAATATTTTAGTCTTAGTTTATTTGGCTTCGTATATCTGTACTCATTATAAAATTGTGTCTTAATACGAGTTCCTTTAAAGACAATAGGTTAATACACTTCAAAACTTTTAATTATAATTATGTTCATTATATAAATTAAACATTTATGATTTAATTTTTGTTTACGGAGATTAACCCTAGTGCAATCCTAGATAATACGCTGAAGGACGCAGGCCAAGAAAACAAGGACCTTCATCGTCAGATGTTGGAGATGTCCCGAGAAATCCACCAAGTCAAGTCGACGTGGGTAGAACCGGCCAAAGTAAAGGTTCTGTACCAGCGAGTGACAGCCGCCCAACGTGGATGGACTGAGGAGGAAAGGCTAACACAAGCCCTGAAAACGCAAATTCGCGGGCTAGAGGTGGCGCTTGCAGTCTGTCAAGAAGGCCAAGCCGCCACATACCCTTTAGTATTCGCGCCGGCTCAGCTGGCCTATCGGGAGTCAACGAATGCGATCAAACCGGCAGTGAAACCACCGCAACGCCGCCCTGGAAAATATGAGCGGGCACAACGACGCGCCATGAGAGTTTCCGGACAGACCAACTGAGAAATATTATATAAAATAAATGTTTTGTTGAATTATCTGTGCTTTTGTCGAAAGTCATTAAATAGGGTTAAGTAAATTATGCATGATAACCAACCTTCAATCGGAGAGAGAGAGGAATTATTGATCATACTTACTAATGGAAGGGACCAGGAATAGAAAATCGCACATATACCTTCTATCGGTAGTGCGTTGAACCCACTATAGGGTCGGGCCTTAGCAGTTCCTATATGGCGCTCACCTTTGGCGACCCTATAACCGGTGATTACATTACCAACGTTGCGTGGCAACGGGTAACCATTGGGGGCAAGATAATTATTTTCATATGGGGTCAAGGTCATTGACAACCACCAGAACCCCACACAATATATTTTCATAATGGAGTGGGTATGATAATTATCTAATCTTCTTGGCTTTATCTCCTAATGTAACTAAAATCATTCCTAGCAGCACAGATGAAAGATATATTTCCTTCAGCGTTGGAACAATGAGGTTCTTGGACTCGTATCGACTGATGCCGCCGTCTTTAGATTACCTCGCATCTCTTTTAAAACCTGAAGAGTGTGAGATTTACAATAAATATTTTAATACCCTGGTATGGAAAGGGATTTATCCATATGAATATATTGCAGGACGGAATTTTTCGGAAGTTATGGATAAAATGGACGAGAAGAAATTAGCGGAGATTGGGAATTTTTACAACCATCTGAAGCAGTCGGATCTTCCTTCAAAAGATTATGAATACGCGAAAGAATCCTGGAATTTGTTGGGGTGTAAAACCATTAAGGATTATACCTTGAATTATTTGAAGATGGAAGTTTGCTTATTAGCCGACGCTGTCGAGAATTTCAGTGATACTTTCTTGAAAGATTACGGTTTTGATCCCTGTTACCATTATTCAGTGTCAGGATTAACTTTCGCGGCTGGTTTAAAGTTTACAAAAGTTAAATTAAAATATTTCAACAAAAACACACACGATATACTTTTATTTTTCGAGCAAGGTGTTCGAGGAGTCTCTGGAGTTTTTGGGAATAGACTTGTTGAAGTTTGTTCTGATATGGGAAATTCCTTGTATTACTACGACTGATTTTCTATATGCGACTGCAATGATGCAGGATTTGCCAGCAGGAGAAATGAAATGGTATGAAAAGATAAAATATGAAAAAACCAAAGAAAATTCTCCTGAGGCTTTTGTATATGAAGTTGATTTAAAGTATCCTCAATCATTGCATGTTAAGACCAGGTATTTCCCATGTTGTCCTCAAAAAATCTCGGTGCTTGAAAAATGTAAATCTGAATGGTAACAGGAAAATAATCCTGAAGGGTATAAGACGACAAAGAAATCGATCCAGACCCAGGGTGATAAGAAAAATTATATTGTTGAAGGAAGAATGCTAGAATGGTATTTAGAATTGGTAATGGTCTTGGAAAAGGTCCATAAAAATTAATTTTTAAGAAACCAAAATGGTATAAACCCTATATTGAATTCAATATTAAGAAAAAACTCGAATCAAAAGCCGCGGGAAATAAGTTTGGGGATTTCTTGTATAAATTAATGAATAACTCATTCTATGGAAAAACTCTTGAGAATGTAAGGAATCGCCAGGAAATCGAAATAGATTGAATGTTCTTTCTTCAAAAATAGGTTTTCAGAAGTTTAAGATCTTCTCCGTGGATTGTGTTGTTGTGCTCTTAAAAGGACGAATATCAAGTTCGATAAATTCAATTACATAGGATTTGTAATTCTCGAAATTGGTAAATTGTATAAGTTTATATACGATGTCTTATGGAAAGCATACGGTGGGAACTTCAAGATTTATTTCGGAAACACTGATTCTATAATCCTGGAATTAGTGAACAACGAAAAAATCGAGAAAAACCAAGAATATATCCATGACACAAAACTTGGATATTTCAGGGATGAAATGAGAAGGGAAGAAAATCATTGGTTTTGCGGATTAAAATCCAAAGTATATTTCTTGGATATAAAGGATTTAAAATTTGAGAAACACTTCGAACATTCAATGGTGAAAGGATATTCTAAATCTTCAATCAAAGACTTAGGATATCAAGAAGCAAGAGACTGTCTCCCGGGGAAAGAACAACAACCTGTAGGAGGATGGGCGTTAAGATCAGAACTTCATAAGATGTTATTAAAAGAATATTCAAGGAAGGATTTGAATAATTATGACGATAAGCGTTATATATTAAGTAATGGTATTATAATCCTTCCTTTTATAAATTATAGAATACCGTATATAGAAAGAAAGGATTAGACAAATGAGAAATACAGTACTAATTACATTGATATAGATTTTACTAGCCTAACTAGATAACTACTAGCCTAGGGTTGCCACATATCCCGGTACATGTATCGGTTTTGAGGTCCCGGTCTATTTAAAATTTACGAATGAATATATATTTTTTAAACATGAAAGTCAAAAATAACCAAATGTTCCAGAGCGAAACTGGGTACGGGTCAACTAGTATCTAGTATTGATATGAGCACGTGACAAAAACCGACATTCGAAGCAACACCTCAGCCTTCTCCTATTCCCCCTACACCAGTTATCAGAAAAATAATTGTCATTTTTTACATATTAATTTGAGTCTATTATTTATAAAACAAAATTCTAACGTCCATGACAAATGCATGATTGTGAGGGGAGATTGTCCTGGTCTGATGTCCGAGAATTATGACAACCCTATACTAGACTCAAATCCACTCTTTTTGCGATGTGAATTCTATTCCTATTCTTTAGCAATAGATCACTAACTGCACTAAAACCACATCCAACCAAATATGACGTTTACGAAAATTTTGTAAAGAGTAAATATAAGTAATTTTCCAAAAAAATCAGAATTATAAGGTAAAGATTGCATTGAGAAGATGTTAGTACAATACATAGATCTTGGTTAGAGCTATATGTTCAGTGTTAAGAAATTTTTTCTATCATAATATACCTAAATTATGACGTATATACTTGAGAAAAATTATGATTTATCAAATTTAAAAAATCCATTAATTTCGAAATTGCCACAATGAAAAGTCAAATTGCCCGAACTGGAGCTCCAGATTAGAAGCACTGACATAATCCGAAGGAATAAATTTTATCACTGGGTCAATGCTACTGTTGTGGCGACAGTAACCATTTACGTTTAGAATGACCATTGAAAAATAAATGTCTAATATTCTTCTAGAATTTTGGAGATTATGCAGCTCAAAATTGAGAAATTTCCTCCTGTGATTTTAATTTATTTAAATTGATTTAATTTTTGTATTCCTTGATTGCTTAAAATCTTCATTGGTCGATCAAAATGATGTCGATAAGTATTTTTGCTGAAAATTTTATTTTTAGGTTTTATATCGACTTTTTTTTAAAACGAAGATTTATAATAAAAATGTTAAAAGATAAAATTTATTAAAAACTTTCCATTAAAATTATTTAAAAAATATAGAATGCTTTCATAGATGGGTCGCCAGAATCGTGGATATGTGAGAGCAAAACTGCCTAAGTTCCTTAAATAATTTCAAAATTACTAAAATAAATCTGAATATCACTTCCGTTTTACATATAAGATAAATTTATCAAAACTTTCAAATATGCAATTCCAAAATAAAATACGAATGCTTTCTCGAGAAAATTTCAATAATTATTTATTTGGTAAATTGGGCCAACCAAATCATCAAATTATTTTTTAAATTTAAATTTTGACAAGTATAAATTATATTTAGTTAAGTAGAAAATATGTAAATACAAAATAATAATGAAAAATAAATAAAACTAGATATAATGATTGAATTACTAAAACTCAATATAGTAGGAATTATCCAATTTTAAAACAAATTTAATTTCTTTATAAATTCGATAATTTATCATTTCAAAAAATAACTTAACCTTGTATGCTGAATAATACTCGTCACGATAACCCGTGTGTTTCAGTCTGCGAAAGAATATGTTGGAAGAACTTTGAAAAAGCCGCTGAATCATTTTAAAATTTTCTAAAATTAATAATTTTGTGAATTTATGAATTTTGCTAGTAAAACAATTACAAATACAAAATAAAGATAAAAATGTAATTCATAATATGTAATTTTTCAAATAATTCTAGTTAATATTAAATTTGCTTTATAGTAAATAATAAATTTGAAATAAATTGAGTTTAATAACTATTTAGATTATAAATACAAACAAACGGATTTTAAGAATTTAAAAGGAAGTATTTTCCATTAGATTAAAACTTCAAATTATCCCATTATTTTAAAAGATAAATATTATTTATTCAATTTTTGATACTAAATTAATTCAAGTCTAAATTGATTTATTTATATTATTTATATTACTTAAACAATCAAAATAGCAATTAGCTAACAAATTAAAACTTAACTTAAAATTAATTTTATTTTGACAGATGGCATCTACTTGTAATTTAATAAAACCTTCATTACATCTTAAGCATTTTTTTTCGAAAAAAATTATATATTCAAAAAAAGTCGGTTGTTTTAAAAATAATAATTTTCATATTTAAATTTTTTAATTCGTCAAAAAATAACTTCATTATCTAAAAAAGAACACTAGTTGATGATAAAAGGGTTTTCCTTTAGAAGTAGAATAATTTATATTGAGGAGCTAAACTGCTACGATATACCTTGTCCTGCTGGCTTATCTTACGATCGACTTGTTACAAAGAGACTACGGTTCTATGATTTGTTACATCCTAGTTTCGATTCATTGTTGCTATAATTCTCATTATTATTGTTATCCTTAGAACTAATCTTTACCATTACTATTATTATTTTATGTTTGTGGTGAGCTTTACTTTATTATTATTGTGGGGTTTATGGTTTCAATAACCTTGACCCCAGATGTAAGTATTTTCTTGTCCCCAATGGTTACCCGTCGCTAAGCAACGTTGGTAATGCAACCATCGGTTTTTGAGATCGCCTAAGTTGAGCTCCATTAGGAACTACTCTGGCCCGACCTCAAACTGGGTTCAACGCACTACCGTTAGAAGTGTGGGTTTTTGGTTTTAACAACCTAGACCCCAGATGTAAAATGTTTACTGTGCCTAGTGGCTACCCGTTGCGAGGCAACGTTGGTAATGTAACCATGGGTTTTTGAGGTCGCCAAAGGTGAGCGCCACAGAGGAACTACTCTGGCCCGACCTCAAGCTGGGTCCAACACACTACCGTTAGAAGGCCTGCGTGTGCTTTATTCACTCTAGTCCCATCTTCATCTGTTTGGTCTTACTCAATCTATACATTAACTACCGGACTTTCATTATTTATTCTTGTGTGTACTTATGTTATGCTATTTCAAGCGACCACCGAAACAATAGAAAATAATCAAACGAAAAAAACATGTATTCGAGGATGACAACTATACATTAGCCTAGGGTCGAGCAGCTCGACGCTTGGCTAGTTTCTTTCTCCCCGGTCGATGGATGCTGGGCTTTGGAGTAGTCTTCGGAGCCGTTATTGTATCTCTATGTGCTAGTTGAGCAGGGGCTCTTTTATGCCGCTGTTATCTTCTGGTAGAGCGCTTTTACCTTTTCCGGCTATACCCAAGTAGCTTTAATTTGTTTCACCTCCTTTATCAGCTGCAAGACTTGCTCATAAAAACTTTTGTTGATTTTGCGCGCGTGGTCCAACTCTTGTTGCAGGATTTTAATTGGCTCCATATCTACAAAAGAGTGTTATTAGATCGGGTTATTTCAACTCAGCTTATTTAAATATAATCATTAATTATAGAGTCTTATAGGCGTCATCGTTAACAATTTTAATTAAACAGGTATCCAAAGTCAACTAAGATGTTTTATTTAAAAGTTTAATTAACTAAGGCACTCATAATCATCCGAAATGTTCTATTGTCAACAATTAATCATAATGAGTTTCCCGGCGATGCTCATAGGTATTCCGTTTCGGGGCCGTCTGATCGTAAGGATGCTCGCGGTGTCCTTCGGCTGGCTCTTTATCCCTCCTCTTATTACGGGGAAGAATCCTCCGCGGAACAACTACATTGATGGTCAGAGCTTTGGTGTTTAACTTCTCGTCGAATGATGTGTTGTACGGAGGAGAGTATCCGTCCGTACTGGTGATCCTACCCGCTGCGATGTCGTCATTTACGTTAGCGAGATAGCGCCTGGATCTTTCCACTTGAATATTAGTCTGCCGTTGATGTTCCTCAAGACGATCGAGGAGGAACACAGCCTGACTGCGGATTTCTCTGGCCGGATTACGGCCTGGTTCCCGTTTTATGGCAACAAACGGGAGTTCGACCTTCTCCGTTTGTTGCAGGGTACCAAATCTGGATTCTTTGACCTGGGATACGGTGAATCCCGCATCCCACATGGCTTGACGGCAACGGTTTGCCGCGTGCGCGGGGAAACGCACGGTGATCCGGGATTCATCGATCCACGAATCATCTAAACGAAAACAATTTCAATATATTCATTCAATGTGCTTGGTCATCTATTTTTAGGATATCTACTCAGACGCGTGTCGGTAAATGATGTTATGCGCTTCATTGGTTATTTTCCTAGGTTATTTACTTGACCTTCTTCAAAAAAAAACAAAAAAAAACTCAGTACACAGTCGGACTTATGTGGCGTGATGCCGTCTCTTAGTTGTTCCTTGGTTTTCTACTACGAGGGTCGACGTAAACGTTCTGTAGAGGGAATGTCGACCTACCCGACCCAGCCGCAATGAAGAGGAGACCCGAGATCATTAGCGTTATTACCAACGCAACCAGTTTGACGTTATTATTCTTTTTGGAAATCAATCTTTCAATTTATTCAACCTTTTATCTCCATTTAAAAACGAAATTTGATACAGTAGGAAAATTCTACCCAAAAAAAATATTTTTCCAAGATTAACATTTTCTACAAATTAGGTTTTCAAGACGGTAAAAGAAAATTAAATTAAATTGAACTGTAATTACTTAGAGTTAAAGAAATCAATTAAATGAACTGCACAAGATACGGATTTTTCCGATTCTTAAATATTTAATTACTAATTTCGTGACATACTGATTTGGAGTCCGTTGCTTTAATCTAGTTATCTTTAATTACGAAATTATTAACGCATTAACGTTTTGAAATTTTTCTTTTAGACAATGGATATATGAGAGTACCATTTTTATTAATTTCATTGAGAATAATACCAAACTTTCCTAAAGATTATTTTCCGCCAAAGGTAGCTTATTTCGTTTACCAAAAAGGTTATATAATTTTATTTGCTATTTAATTAAATTGATGATATTAAGAATATCGAATTATTCATTGTGCTAATCATTCGTAATATTAGGGTGAAATTCTTACTCGAATAATACGTTGAGTAACTCGAATAACAATCTTATTTTAAGTTATCTGAATGAATGAGAATTATAATAGCTATTACTAACATGTCAATGCTATGTACTTTATTTGACTCCTATGGCGAATTATCTAAATAAACGAGATCTAAAACATTTTATAGTAACCTATCAATGATATATGATTTATTACCAAAAATTTACGGTCTAATGGGTAGTATTAACGAAATGATTCGATTTACCTTAATATTTTTTAAAATGTTAATTTAACGATAACCTGAAGTTGAACCTCTCGGCATGAGAATACATTAATGGCAAAATGGATGTTTCGTCATTCCGTAGGTTTAGGTCTCGGCGTCAAACTAATTATCACCATTTGTCAGTAATTTAAACGGTTCCAACACTCGGATCATCTCTCCATCGCGAACGGGTCAAAGCAAGGCCGGAAATCCCTGTGCAATTTTATGATTGTCACCTAGGGATTTCGGAAATTTATTCAATATCAGTTATTCTCTGCCAAACTGCTTCAGGCCCAAATGCATACCCTGATAACTTTTCCCTCTTTAGATTTGGTACGTCTTCACGAAAGGAAAAAAAATTAAGAGAAAACACATTTTCTAGCGATGTAAAATTTTATTTTTAATAATTACTACTATCTGTGTTCTAGCTCGGGAGTTTGACTTTGGGATCAGGTGTTTCGGTGTTTCCGTCTAAGGCTTGTATGGATTAATAAGACGAATTAAAAAGGTAAAGTTTATTACTTGCAGAGTGGGATCTTGGATCCACAATTATGTCTTCCTCCGGAATCCTAGCAGAAGCGTTCTCATCTACTCGATTAGGTCGATAATGCATTTTAATTTTTCGAAAATAACGGTCAATCTCGATTTGTCAGCGGCTTTTATACTGGCTAGTAGGTTATTGCCATGATCGATTAGTTGTATTATTATCACGCCGACTATCGCTAGTTAGAGAATAATTTTCTCTAGTAGGTGTGCGTGTTTGACATCACGATTCTTCAGGATATGCATGCGACTGTGGAAGATTACCTATGAATTCATTTAAATTTTGGGTTACACGGGATGATTTCTCTAATCATTTGATCGATAAATATCGATCTACTTGCGTATAAATGTCGAGGTGGATATGTATATAGTAGACATTTATTCTATCAATTGCATTCGTCTTATCATTCCTATCTATCACTGTTTGCTTGTCATTTTTCAGTCGGGTTGTTCCTGTTGGGACATTTTAAAGGTAGGTGCTCGTCGTTAATTTAATTCCGCCTATGATCTGTGCCCGTGAAGGTCTAGTCGTGAAAAACGGCGGATTCTAAACGTCAAATATTTAATCCTATAGGACCATCGGGTAGATCGAGAAGTAGTCTTTTGGCTACTCCACTTTCTTCCTTCGTCAGAAAAATCGACCCAAACTCATGTTCATACACACCGGCTAAAAATCGTCAACACCTAGTAGCTCAGTGGGCACTCCTAAATACTAATATGAACATAATTCAATCCTAGGATCAAAATTGGGTAAATGAGTGAGCGGGAATTTTAAATGGAAAACTAATTAATAATAAGGATAGCTAGTATTAAATGTAAATCAGATTAGCAACCAAATGTGATTTTATTCAATAAGAATAGCTAGTAATAAATATAAATTAGATAAGGATAACTAACCGTAAGGTCAATCTATGCAACGAATTTGAGACACCAAATTTAACCAATGATGAGGATAGCTAATGTTAAGTACAAATGATCAAACTTAATTAGGGTATTTAGTATTAAATGTAAATTATAGTGTCGACCAAACCTAAAGTGATCAGCTAGTATAAACTATAGTAATGACCAAACTTTATTCAGTAAGGTAGCTAGTATTAAAAATAAATTATAATAACGACCAAACTTGAGGCTTAAGGATAGCTAGCTTCAACAATAACTCATGTTAAATACCAAACCTAATTCCCCTAACAAAATAAGGATTAGATTCGTACCTAAGATAATCAAATAAGATCAACATTGACCAAGAATTACACAAGGATTCCATTAAATAATCTGATTTAGTAGGATTGATGCGGTTGACCTTATAATTCAAGCTAGCGAGAACCCCGATCGATTTGCAAATAAGCTAAGTACAAAACCAATGCAGAAAATTAACCAGAATTAAGCATAAAACCATAATCAGAATATAAAATAACATCAGAAATCAAATGAGACTGGAGGACCAGTTCATGATTTTCAAATAAAGAGAGCACATTCCGAATCCGAGATCTCATTGAATAATAGTTTCCATGAATATTTAGACCGTGGTTAATTTACTCAAAAGAAAAATGGTAGAATAATTCCCCCATATATCTTCGCCATCGCACACAAATGGCTCCCGAAACGAGGACAATTTGGACCCAAATAAATGTCCAGATTAGCGATTGACCCAAATGCCGTGCTACCACCGAACAAAAACCATTCACAGCCTTAAAAAGATATATCCTGAAACTGTTAGAAGACAAACTCAAGTTAATCAAGTACTAAACAAAAACTCACCCTATAGTTAGCGATCCTCCAAGTAGATGTACCAACTAGCTAGCTAAAATCAGGGCGCCTCAAAGTCTGATGTACGAATAATGCAGAGGGAAATAAGATCGCAGATTGGCACAATGTGACGCCCCATAATCATGGAAATATTTCCATTGGCAATCGTTGTGGGATGCCGGTTACAGTTTGGCCACGCTATGAGACGATAGTTAGCCGATCAGAGATAAATTCATAGACGATGAGATCGAATTGCCCAGCCTCGCCATCAAGCGCGAACCTGGCCAGAATCCTCTCCGAGAAGCGCGCCACCGCACGGAATTCTCACTTTACCGACTATAAGAGCTCGTGAGGAAGTTCCACTGGAAAGTTCGAATGACCCGAAGACATCTAGAGCAGATAAATGCGGCTATCGCAACAGGAGAAATACCCAGCACCAACGGGTAAGCGCTGGACTATAGCGTGTCATTTTAATTAAATGACCCAGTGCTGACTTGAATGCAGGCACCTACCAATGTAATACTCCCAGCACAATTATTCCATGGACCGATTCGACACCGGATGGTTGACAGGATAGACGAGCACTCATACCAAGGTCACCACCCGATGAGGGACGGACAAAACAATTTCATGACACCCCTATTAGATAGAAGACAAGAAAGACTATATCAATTGTATTTCACAAATCTCAATAGACTTATCTTATTTGCTTAATAAACCTTAGTTTAGTTCAAATGACTCATTTACAATTTTATTCATTAATACAAGATGTAATTCATGTTCACAAAAACAAAGAAACCTAAACTTCATTAATAAAAATGTAAATCATGTTCACAAAAAGAAAAATAACAACCCAAACTATTCAATAGAGAAGTTGCCTTACTCAAATCATTTTCAAAAGTAGATGTCGATTCTTTCACATTTAGTTGTAAATGATAATAATAAAAGAAGACTACAACGACTCTCTCGTTATATAGCACTGAAATTGAACCTCATTAGGAACTCTCACCATTTACAATTATTTATTTAATTTCAGACATGAATGCCATACATGCCATCGATCAGAAAATAGCCCAACTGCTGAAAGTTAAAATAGATGTCCACAATTAATTATTACAAATGAATAAAGAATTCGAACAAAAAAATAAACCTGGATCAAACTTGGGACACGTAAAGAAATTGTATCAAAAGGTGAACGCAGCTCAACGCGGTTGGCGGGAAGAGCGACAGCTGGTGCAGGCATTACACACCCAAATTCACGGTTTGGAGGTAGCACTAACTGCCAGCCACGAAGGAAACACAGTTACCTACATACTAGTCTTCGCCCCGGTTCAACTGGCCTAACGGGAGCGGAAAGAATCAACCCAGGCTGTAACGACCAACCGACTCCATTCGCGTCCTGGAAGATCAGAGCGTCGACGACGGCGTCTACAAGCAGCGTACAAGATCAATGGAACTATTGGCGGAAGAGCACGTGATTCAAATGAACCTGTGACTAATAAATAATTTGTTAAAACTTTTATGATATTAAATAAATAGTGTAATCTAACAATTTTAAGGTTGTTGTCTTCAATTTTAATTCATTGAGTGATAAAGTTTCCGTTAAATAGGGATAAAAGTAGGAAATGCATTTTTTGAAAGTTAAAGACCGAGAAGCATAAGTCGAGCACAAGCCTTCTAACGGCAGCTCGCTGAACCCAACTGGAGGCCGGGCCTTAGCAGTTTTAGAAATAGAGCTCACCTTAACCAATGACCATTGATTACATTACCAACATTGCCTAGCAACGGGTAACCAGTTGAGGGTCGAGAAGTTGTGTTGAGTCGGAAGGGCTTACAATCCTTGATTTGTTTTGTGGTCTCACTAGTATATCGCGTAAACGAAGAATTATATAATACTCCTAGCTCGGGTGAGTCATACTTTACCCCAAAAGGTTATTATCATTGGTGGGTTACTGGGTGTCGATGTTTATTCAAATGTTCTTATGATTGCCCCGGTAACGCCATATAAATGTTCCTAGCTACCACTCGACACCCGTTGCTAGGCAACGTTGGAAATGTGTTCGAGAGGGTGGATTGTCCGCAAAAAGTGAGCGCTATTGCTAATGCTGTAATTGCTCGGACAATCCCTGGGTCCAACGAGCTGTCGATGGAAGACTTATGCTCGCTTTGAAAGTCCCTTGTATGTGATGGGTTTTAAGATCAGAGTTCATTATAGTGGAAATGGAATCCGATGATGACGTTCTTAAAAATAAGACAACGGCTACTCGACGAAGTAAGAGTACTCGTGAATTGACTGCGGGGGTTTTCAATACTCATCAAGCTTTAAAAAACATCGCTTCGAATAACCAAAAAAATATATATAATTTATAATCAAATATATACAATGTACAAATTAAAACACGTTTAAGTCAAATGGGTTTTATTCGATAACCGAGCGGCTCTACGTCTGGCCCGCTCCTTTCGCCCCGGCCTATAGCTATTATTATTGTTGTGGTTGGGGTTCCGGCTGGCGTTGGATTGGTTACCGATTCCCGATAGGCCAACTGGGATGGTGCGAAGACGAGGGGGTAGGTTACGGCCGCTCCTTCCTGACTGGCGGACAAGGCAACCTCCAACCCCCGTATCTGTGTTCGGAGATTTTGGTTCATTTGCTTTTCATCGGCCAACCCCTTTTGAGCGGCGGTGAGCCTTTGACGTAGTGGTTTGATCTTAGTCGGGTCCACCCAGGTGGCTTTCGTTTGATGAATTTCCCGAGTTAATTGAATGATTTGGTCGTATAAAGCTTTGTTAGTCTGCTGGGCACGGGCCAGTTCCGTCCGTAGTAATTGTAGGGGGTCCATTGCTATAATTAATGACATTTAAAATTATTAGTTATTGATTCAGAATTACTTAGTATTCGTATTATTAAACATAAATAAAAATTTTCTATTAAAACAATCAAACAAAACAAAATGACCATCTAAGGTGACAAGTTATTTATTTAGGAAAAATATTTGACCACATTAAGGATTTTGGGTCAGACTAGCGTGTCCCCACCATGGAACGACGGGTTCAGGAGTCTGTGAACCCCCTCTCTACCCATTCTTCCGGAGAACAGTTGGAAGATATCATCACGGGTCGCTTCGTGTTGCGAACCCGAGTAAGTTTTGGCATGTTGGGGTCCTCCTGGTGGTCGTTGGTCCTCCCGCCAGCATGATTAAGCGGAGTCTTGTATTGAGGTGGGTGGCGGTAGATGTTGGCGATTTGGCCGGCTGAAATGTCTTCCTCGATGTTTGCCAAGTTTTGGCGGGCCCAGATCACCTGCATGTCCACTTGTCGCTGGTGACTCTCGAGGCGACCGAGGAGATGGCGGGCATGCTCGCGGATCTCCCAAGCCGGGCTCCACTCCTCCCATTGTTGGTCAGACAACCATGGGTTGCAGTTACTTTCCCCTGCTTGCCAGTTAGGCTGTCGGGATTCCGGTCGGGAAAATTCGGGGCATCTGCCTTGACTGAATTGTCTCCACGCTTGCCTCCATCGATCAGCAACGTGGGTAGGGACATAGACCATCGGCCCGGATTTTCCTGAATAAGGAAGATTCATCATTATCATTATACATTTGTTCCAAAATCTAGCATCTGTTATAATAAACAAAAATTATAGGTAACCGATAATTTATACAACACATCAACTTATTTGCGGGTTAAAAAAATATCCTGGTAAAATGTATCGTTTCATTACATGGTACACAATTGGATTCACAAAACGAAACATGCCAAAACGATTTCCTATAAAAACTCTCTTGTGACTAATTATAACATTTTAACAAATTTTTAACATATACGTATATATCTATATCCGTGTATAAAATTAAAATATCATTTTAATGGAACTATTTGGGAAAACCGTATTTTTATGATTAAAATTGTTTAATAAAATTTTCTATTAAAATATTCACTAAATTTACCATGAGCTACTCTTACCACAGTTATTTCCAATAAATGAAAATCCTACTAGGTAGAGTAATGAAGTACAAAAACTATAAAGCGGAAATACACCTGTGCACATGCGAACTTCTCCCTAAAAATTTACTAAATTCTGAAAAAAAACAGCAAAAATTAAATATAATATTGATAAATCCGATTCTTATTATAATATCGAGTTAGACACATTTAGTAATTCCTTTTGTTATAATTAAAGTAATGTTACGATGTGAACTAGGTGTACTCTTATTTAGTTAAACAGGTTTATATGTACAGCGCATCCCCAGTTCTTATTAACATATCCCGAAGTATCCATCTCCAATCGGAGTGCTCTTATCTAATCGTACCTAATGAGCTGGCCATCATAGTGAAATTGAATTGAAACTGAACCCCTCCTGTTGTAAAAATATCTACTCAATGAATATTGACAGGCAAAAATTCTTAAACCCAAAGTACATCCGAAATTTCTCATATTTCAAATCATATTTTCAACAAAAGTTCAATAATAAATGTCTACTATTTATAAAAATAAATATAAAAAAAACCAATAAATGTTTTAAATCAACAAGTATTTATATGAACAAAATATAAAAATGCAAATCTTTTAAAAATTGAAAATTTATTTTTTAATGAACAAATATACGTTAATCAATTTTGTTGAAATTAAACCAGATTATAAGAAAATTTACCTGAATGGCAGATTTCCAATTCCACATCTCCGACCTCATCGGGTGACTTATCGGTCGGCTTCTCGTTGTAGTCCGTTGGCTGGTAAGACATTTTAATTTCTCCGAGCAAAAATTCGTTTTGATTATTGATTAGTCTATTTTTCTTATATAGTTTGGGAAAGAGAAAAGGGTAGGTGTGCGTAATTACTACATTGCTAGAGAGAACTAGCTGCTTACTGCGGGTGTGTGGTACAATGACAAGCTTGTTACTCACCAACTTTCTCGCGAATTATAGATTTATGTAGGTGTCAAGTTTCTAATTTTCTATATTTACTAACTTGGTAAATTTCAGAGTTTATGAGATTTATCTCCGCTTAATGATCATCGTGAATGGGAATTTGTATTATGGTTTTTAAATTTCTTAATCTCTTGTTTTTAGGAATGATGCCCTAACATGAATACTGGCGAAGCAGTTCAGCTGTCCACTTAATTTTTCGGAAGAATTATTATATTGACTAGATATTTTCGGGTAATCTATTATATTGAATAAATATTCTATGAGTAAATTATTATAGTGAATAGGCATTCTGTGGGTAACATATCATATTGAATGGATATTCCGTGGGTAACTCATCATATTGAAGGGATATTTTATGGGTAAATTGTTATATTAAACAAATATTCCATGGGTAGAATTGTTATATTAAATAAATATTTTATGGCTAAATTATTATATTAAATAAATATTTTATGGATAAAATTGTTATATTAAATAAATATTTTATGGCTAAAATTATCGTATTAACCGGATATTTTATTCTTTCAGTTGATACTTAAATTTAGTTCGAATGACGTCGCGGAACCTCATTGGCTGGTGAGTCTCGATCCCAAGACTATTACGAATGCTGTGGAGCGGTTGATTCAAATGTTCATTTTTCTCGGATCAATGGCTTATTTGGACGTAGGGAAATCACGATTACAGGTTTTGCTAGCTATTTGAGTTCTCTTTAACTTAAGAGTCTTTACTCTTTCAGGATTAACTCGTTGTAGATATAGGATCGAGCTGGGTTTTGGTGCAGCAATTCCCTTTTCCTTGTTTTTAAATAAAACTGCAGTTCGTTATTAATTGGATTTGGGTTTGACTTTATGCGAGTAGATACATTGCGTTTTATTTTTACTCATTAACTATAACCTTAGACACTCAAACAACGTTCACCGCTATGAAATTTCTTCGAACCAGCAAAAAGGAGATTAGTTGGTTCGCGACCTCGTTGGTTTTATATATCTTGAACTAAGTTTCGGTGAATATCCTATCGATGGGATTTTATTACCTTACGGTGGCATTTTCTTTGGTCTATGAGTCGTTCTCCTTATCCCAACGTTTTCCCAATTTGCGTCGTATTGAGTTAGTCGAGATTTCGGTCAATTTAAACTATCTCTCAAAAGATTTGGTTAATTAGGAGTTATTTAATGCAAGCTCTATGGTTCCTAATTTGGATGGAGTTAAAATTCATTACCACATCGGGACCTCGGTTAAGTTTTTATGACGATCGTTTATCTTACCTAGGGGTATCTATTTACGTCTCTGAATCGGATTGGTTTAGCTTCGTGACTCTAACTACTATTTGCTATACATTTTTGGAAATTGTTCAATAATCATGATGGATTTTAAGTTTACGTCTATAGCTCAAATTTTTGGGAAAAAAAATAGTTTGATTTATTCGCATAGCAATGATTTTACTTTTTTAATTCCCCGTCACTTTTCCCCTGGTTGACCTTAGGCGCGTTGTATTCATATCATAATTGTTGGGCCAGAACGTAAACGGCCTTCAAAATGTTTAAATGGATCAGAAACACACACGCAAACACAACACGCAATTTAAATAAAACCCCAAAACACCAATTAAACCATATAAAATCTGAGAAATAAAAGAATTAAATATAAATTAAGAAACATAAAAATAAATTAAAATATTAACAAAAGGCACCAAGATCCGCACGATATCTACACAAATACAACAAGAAAACACAACAAATTCGACGAAATTGGAAAAATCAATTAAAGTTCATTAAAGCAAGATTTAAATCGAAAAATTTGAATTAGTAATAATTCAAATAAAATTCTAAATAAAAAATTATAAAAATAAATCGAAAAATAGTAAAACTAAATAATAGAATTTGCTAGAAAACAACAAGGTCGAATTTTGTTTTACTACATCAAATTTTACACACCCAAAATTTAGGTATATATACTGATCCATTTTCACATTAAAGTTAACCATTTTTGAAAAACACACCGTGTTTCGAATTACTTCAAACTATTTGAATCGTTTTTAAACATTTTGAATCTGTTCGAGATCATCATTTTGAATTTTTTAGAAATTTTTAGGTGAGGATCATTGATTTTTGGAACCCTCTTTCCACCCCCCGTACCTTGCATCTCTATAGAGCTCTGCTCGGACGTCGGCGTGGGAAGAGAGGCATTTGGTTTATTATGGGAATGTATGCTATTTTTATGAATTGGAAGGGTAACTTGTTATATTTTCTTATAATTAATAAACATTATTATGTATAATTTGTTTCATATATATCTATAATTTGTTAATTAAAATATGTCGAAATTTTTCCGGCCCACAGCCGAAACCTAATGCAAGTAAATAAAATCTACACACAATTCAGATTCGTGTAAGCGCGTGGAATATCGCCAATGATCTGTGCCCGTGAAGACCCGGCGTGCGGAACGCAGAGTTGGATCGTCAATATTATCCTTATAGATGAAAGGAGGAATAAGGGAGAAGTCATCTGATTGCTTCCTCATTCCTCGTTTCTGTAAACTCGACTTAACTCATACTACACATGGCTCAAAATCATCTACACCGAGTAGTCCAGTGGGCACTCATTAAATATAATATGAACACATTATGCGCCTAAGGTCTATTAATGGGGAATGGCACGGGGAATCAAATCGTTGATGTTGATTAATAATTTGAAATAACTTAGATGAAAAATATTAGTACAATTGAATTGAACTTGTCTTTCAAACAGATTAATATAGGTGTATTTCATTAATTCGACCCAATGTAGGTGGTAATCAAAATTAAAGTAACGATTTAGTCAATGAGAAGCAGAAATTAAAGTAATTCGAAAATTTTATCACTTGGATTAATTACTGAGTAGAAAAGTGTAATTGCGATCAAAGGAAAATGACAACAATTTAAGTAAACATTGTTTAGAATCTATTAAATTAATTATCAAAGAAAACTGAGATAACTCATTAATTTAACCAACGTTGAAACAACGATCGATGGAAACTTAAGGAAGATTAAAACAAATTGTTATAGTTAACGGTAAGGTGTTATCGAGAGAAAATTTCGTGATTACCCTATGGTAATTTATTTAAATATCAGTGAAAAAATTTGGAAGGAGAATATCAACCATTAAAACTCGGGAATTGGAATAAATATTAAACTGAATTAATCGATTTGATAGACAAGTTCCCTTCAATAATAATATAGATTTAATTGAACAACATAAACACTGCGGCAATCTAAAACATCAAATATTATCGACTAGGATTTGAACCAGCCCAACTAATGTTGACGATAAAATAACTGATTCGAATTAATTATGATAAAATCCCTTATTACTTCAAATACAAATTACTATAAACATATTAGAACGAAAAATTTTGTAAAATTTATTATCAGTAAATTACCACTACTCATTCACGTAAATCCAAAATGATGCATAAGAAATCCAAGAGATAAATGAAATGGTTCCACAGAAAAATTCCAATAGAAGTCAAATCAAAATTGAAATAAATCGATCCATCATATTAGCGATCAAGAAAACTCCCTTAAAAAATCTGCGAAAAAATGAAGTAATTAATAACATAAATTACCAGATGACCCGATCGCAACTTATAAAACACTATCATCCTTGCTGAAAAGATCCCTCGTCCCGATAGCACCAGATAAATAACTAGTCCAAATCCCTGAACCACTGCAACTCGTCACAATGAACGTCGACCATAAAATGATTCGCAAAGTACCTAAAATAGATGCATAAATTATTGATTTGAGAAAATTTACTGACTTACAAACCGGCATCCACAATAACGTAAACATCCGCTACAGTAGCCAAATCATGAATGCCATACGTTTCCGGCCTATCCGGATATCCCTAGTACATTCGTGTTTATTTATTATGATCAAGTGTACAAGTATTTCACTGATAGATCCGGTTCTAAGATTTAGTAATGATCTTGATTAATTTAAGTTGGTTTGTAAATAATAATCATTAAGATTAATTCTTCTTAATTTTTCTTGGATTTTAATTCGGTTTGTAAATAATAATCATTATGATTACTTCCTCTTAATTTTTTCGAATTTAATTTTGTTTGTAAATAATAATCGTTAACATTACTTCTTCTTAATTTTTCGGATTTAATCTTCAAAGTACTAATTAGTTTAATGATCTTGATCAATTTAATTTTGTTTGTAAATAAAAATCGTTAACATTACTTCTTCTTAATTTTTCGGATTTAATCTTCAAAGTACTAATTAGTTTAATGATCTTGATTAATTTAATTTTGTTTGTAAATAAAAATCGTAAAATTACTTCTTCGTAATTCTTTCGGATTTAATCGTCGAAGTACTATTTAGTTTAAGTGCTTAAAAATTTATTATACAAGCATAACTTGACCGGTCGCCCACTTAATTGGCGTATAGTAGACATTCAAACGAGTATCCATTTTAATGTTAGAGAATCACTGATAATCGAATGAGATAGAAAGACAAATGATTTTTCCACCGACCCCTCTTCAAGTTCTGAGAGTTAAGATACTTTGAAGTTAAGATACCCCAGTTCCGTCAAATTGATAAGCAACATTATTCACGTACCGGGTAAAAATAATTTTTCCTTCTTTCATTCAGGACCAACCGAGGCTATGCTCGAACTACCCGCCCATGTAGTGGAACAGTGGAGACAGGCATGGAACCGGGTGTATAAAGAACGATACCCTTCCATGCCTGAAGATGATCAACTAGAAGATATAAACCCAGAGGAGTTCATGCGGCAGTTCCGGAAGCCGTTCGACGAGCCTAATCCTTCTCAGGATATCTTGACTCAAGCACAGGAGCTTCTGGAGGACCTCCTCCAACTCCAACGTCAAGTCGAAGAAGATGTGGCAAGGGCCACCGCACACCTGGCCAACGTCCAAGATGATCTGATGGCAGGACGGTTAGCCAGTAGATACCCACCCTCACCAAGGCCAGTTAGAAACCTTAAAAGGCCGGTAATCGTGATCCCTGGTTACTCGCCAGAAGAAGGGATCAAGCGATTTCTTGCTGACGATTAATTCTTGTTTTGACGATTTGAATATTAATATTACAAACTACTTTTCTCTTCTATTATTAATATTACCTTCATTTTCAAAAATTGTTTAAGTAAAACTACTCATATTTGCATTAGTCGCCATCCAATTCACTCGTACTATTTTAGAAATGGATCCCGTAAAGTTATTACAAAACGAGTTAACTCGAGCGCAACAAATAAACAAGGATCTCCACGATCAACTCATACTCCTGGTCCGGGAAATGCAACAACTCAAGGCTACGTGGGTAAACCCCACTAGAATCAAGCCGTTGTATCAAAAGCTAGCTGCGGCCCAGAAAGGGTGGGCCGAAGAAAGACAATTGGTGACAAGTCTGAAGACCCAAATCAGGGGGCTAGAGGTAGCGCTGTCCGCTAGTCAAGAGGGGGCAGCGGTAACCTACCCTCTAGTTTTCGCCCCGGCTCAACTAGCCTACCGTGAGTCGAATCCGACCCCATCCGCAATGCCAACCCCTGTCGAAAACCCTGCTCCAACAATTCCTTCAACATCCAGTCGACGACCGGGTCGCAAGGAGCGAGCCAAGCGCCGAGCCGCTCGACTCTCCAATCAATACGCTTCATAGAGAAATAGACTATTGTTAAATATATTGTTTTCTGTACATCTCTCATTGCATTTCTGCACTAAGAAAATTTTTTTTAATAAAATAACATCGTGGGGAATTAAACAAGACCATTGGTTATCTTGTCTTCTCAAACTGACACCGATAAACCAGCTGGATAGACGATAGAAATTTAGACGCAAAGGGACCAATAATTAAAAGCGAGCACAGGTCTTCTATCGACAGCTCGTGAACCCGAGGATTGTCCGAGCAACTATAGTATTAGCTAATGATACTCAATTTTTGCGGGCGGTCCACCACTTGAACACACTACCAACGTTGCCTAGCAACGGGTGCCAAGTGGCAGTTAGCATATTTTTGTATGGCGTTACGGGGCAACCATGGAATAATTTAAACAAACGTCGAGACCCTGTAACCCACCATAATTAATGAGTGCCCACTGGACTACTCGGTGTGGTTATTTTGAGCCGTGTGTAGAATAATTTTAGGTCAATTTTAAAGAAATCGAGAAACGACGAAGTAGCCAAAAGACCACTTCCTTATTTCTCCTTTCTTCTATACGGAATAATATTGACGTTCCGATCCCTGCGTTCCGCACGCCGGGTCTTCACGGGCACAGATCATCGGCGATATTCCACGCACTTACACGAATCTGAATAATGTGTTGATTTTACTGACTTGTGATGTGTTTTGGCTGTGGGCCGAAAAAATTTCGACAATTAACAGATAATTAATGAAAACAAAATGATTTTATGCATTATAAATACTTTATTAATATTAAATCAATATAACAATTACTTGTACATAACGAACATCATATAAAATACCACTCTCCCCACGCCGACATCCAAGCAGAGCTCTATCGAGATTGCGAGGATGCGACGTGGAGAGAACTTCCAAATAAAACTCTCACTCACTTAGTAAATAGATTTTTAAGAAAAACTGTTTTAACAGAAAATTGATTGAAATTGTGTGAAAATGAATCGGTATATATACCTATTTTTGTCCCTAACCTTGTGTGTTCTTTTTGATTTAGTAAAACAAAATTCGAATTTGGTATTTTCTAGTGTATTCTAATCTTAATTTTTATTTTTTTAATTTAATTTGATAATTTTCTTTTAAAATTTTTATTGAATTATTTCTAATTCAAATTCTTTGATTTTAATTTCATTTTCATGAAATTTTCATTTTTGTTAAATTATCAAATTTCGGTCGAATTTGTTGGGTTTTCGTGTTATGTTTATATTTATATAGTGCGGATCTTGTTGCTTTTTTGTTATTATTTTAATTTATTTTTATGTTTATTATTTTATATGTAATTGTTTTTCTCTTATATTTTGATAGGGTTAATTGATGTTTTCATAGGTTTTGAATCTAAATCTACATGTTATATTTGCGTGTGTGTTACTGATTCATTTAAACATTCACAAGGCCGTTTGTGTTCTGGCCCAACATAAAACACTAGGGGGTCCATAAAATTGCGACCCGCAATTTCAATTGTCTTTTCAAATTGATATTTTCATACATAGGTTTACTCTCAACATTCACATTTATAAAAAATGTCTGCAGTATGAATAATCATCAAGATAAAGATGGACTTAAGGTCCGACTACTGTACGTGATCAAATAAAAGAAATAAAATCGAATAATTCCGTTTTAATATCAATGTGAATCAATAGAATCAATGTAAATCAGTTATATTTAGTCTCGAACGAATCACTGACGGCTTGGGTTTCGCTTTCAAGCTGGTTTTCTCTTTGGGTTGATTTTGATTGGCCGGGGTGGTTGATAGAGATACGAGAGAGTTTTGATGCTTCGTTGGCTTTTCTGATATTTCGGATTTGGTTAAATATTCCTCTAAATTTCTGGATTGGGGTATTTTGTCTTTGTCGCTTTATCATTAGACAGATGATGGAACAGCCTATTAGGAGTACAATATTCAATGTTACACTGAGTGTTATGATTTGTTCCGTTGACAGGATTGTTAGGTTGGGTTCATATTTCTGTTTGATTTGTTTTCCTTGTTGTCTTCTGATTGACAAGGCGATTTTTTGGATTTCTCGTATTGGTTGATTATCGGGGTTTGCTTTAGCTTTCTCTTGGATTTGTCTGATGATTGTTTCTAAGCCTTTCCTTATCTCCAAGTTCTCGCTTTTTATTTTGGATACTTCCTCGTTGTTCTTTAAAAGGGTTTGTATCATTTGCTGGGTCTTTCGGATACTCTGCTTTAGTTCATCATTGGTCTTGTCGTTTTCTTTTGTAGGACATTGAGTACATTGAAGGGTTATCTGTTGACATTCTTCATTTTCGGGGTTTCCGCAGATTTCTTTGTATCTGCGCAGGTACTGTCCTCTCTTCTGAACGGGTGGGTTTTCTCGCTTCTCTCTAAAGGGTTCTCGGTACTACACTCTCTCATCATTATTATTATCATTATCCATAGTTTTCGGTTCATGGTTTTTTATTTCTATTATACATCAGTTAGTTTCATATTTATTTACAGTATTGTTCAGTTATATACAGTGAAGTTTTAGCCCTTTTTATTTTTTCTCTTTTTCCGGGGTTGAGTGTATTTCGCACTCCTCTTTAGTCCTTTTTTCTGAAAGTCTCATTATTAGGACTTGGGCTTTTATTAATCGCTCAGTTAGTTTTGGGAGTTCTTTTAACCGTTCTTTATTCTCTTTAATTATCTTTTGCTGGCTGTGGATTTGCGTTCGAAGGTTTCTTTCCTTTGCTTGTTTTCTTTTGAATTGACGTTTGTAACTGATTCGTTTAATTGTCTGCTTTTCGAGCTTTCGTTTTGATTCCTGAAGTTGTCCTGTTAACGATTTGATTTCATCTTGAGTCTGTTGATGATTTTGTTTTATTTCTCTGGCTTCTTTACAGCTCCCTTCTAGCTGTATTAAATATCTCTGTTCGCTTTTTCTACTGTCTCTCATCCTCTCCGCTTCTGTTTTCCAGTAGTCTTCCAGGACTACACGGGTTTTTATCTCGGCTAATTCTCGTCTCAACTGCTCGTTTTCTTTCTTTTGATCTCTGTTATCTCCCCTTCTGGTTGTCAGTTTCTGCTTCACGGTATTAACTAATGTTTTGATTGTATCAGTTGTTGATTTATTCGGGCGATTTCTGATTCTTGTTCCTCTACTATTTCTCGCCACTCTTTTCTTTCGGCTCTCCACTTTTTACATTATAATACTTTAATGGGTCCTGTTCGATTGGTTGTACTAGTTGAATTGGGCTTGGTAGACATTCGCCGTCTTCTAGGTTCATTTGAGTTTCTGTTTCGTTCGATTTCATACTAAATATACATTGGTTTAGCTTTTTACAAACTTTCTATTTTTATCCTTTTATTATTTTTCTCTTTTTACACATTTTACAATTTTTTCCTTTTTAACTATACAATCGTTTCATCCGTCTCCCCGAATCCTTCATCTGATTCGGCGGGGACTTGGGTTGGTATTTCCGTTGGGTACAGGGGTACGAGTAAAATTGGTGGTCGGTTCTGCAGTGTGGTTACCTCCTCCCGCAGGGTATTTGATATCTGCATTTCCTCATCCAATAGGTAATTGAGGTATTCCACATTTTCTGTCAGCCCTTTCACTTGCGTTTCTAAATTATGCGTATTTTCTAACGCTTTCAACTTTTCACTCTCTTTTCTCAGGTTCTGCTCATTTTCCTCATACCCTTGTTTCATGGATGCGCACAAGAGTCGCACTGCATGTTATGTCAACGAAAGATTAAGGAAAGACTAACTGTTTACTTTCCATGAATTGTTATGATATGAAATAAATGTGTATTGTTCATTATTCGAATTATTATCAGATGGTGAAATAAATGAGTTGTGTAAAAATAACGTAAAAATAAATATGCAGTGTTCGTAGATAAAATAATAACCTGACAACGATAAATAAAGGTAATAGACCGAATACATGAAAGCCGGATTAGAGAAATAATTAAAAACACATGCACAGAGACACAAATATTGGACGGAAAAATTTCGACAACCAAATTTCCTAGAGTATAATTCTTTTTGTTTTATTAATATTATATTTATCAATACTATATTGAGATAGGACGAGGAAAAATGGTTAACCTGAGCTATCTAATGATAGTACGCTCACCCAAGGGAAACCCTGATCAACCCTACTGAGAAAGGAACTGGTAGGCCAAGTCGCGTATGTCAGCAAGTAACCGGCGAGAGATTGATCACCTCTTTTGGGGAGCTTGCTGATGCGATTACCACAAATTTTGAAGGGGGGAGCGAAGAGATAGACCGAGAGGTGAGAAAAAGAGTGTACACGAAACAGAATTAATAGTATTGATTAAAGGTACCTAGAGATGACTTCTTTTTCCCTAGCTGGTGGTGAGGCACCAGAGGACAGCTACGGACTGTCGTGTTCAGGTTGTTATCAGCCAAGGGACTGATGGCGCTGAGCCGTTCGATACAAAAACCCGGATCACACACCGAGTATCGAACGATTTTTTTTATTGCTGGGAGGAACTCGATACAACAACCCGGATCCCACACCGAGTGTCGAGGGCCAAACGGTAGGTGAGATGTGAACTAACCGGTAAATGGTTCATACTCAAAATGTCCTACTAAGGTCAGATAAGGGCGGCCGAATTGAGCCGGGAAATCTGACAGGTCAGATAAGGGCGGCCGAATTGAGCCGGGAAATCTGATTGCAGAGGCGGGCAGGGATTAGAAATTTTTCGCGCCTATATTTAATCGCTTCCTTTTTCTTTTCACTATTCGGGAAATCAAGTAAACCGCTTTTGGAACTTGATTGAATGTCTAGGCATTTCCATACTTTTATATTCTCCGAGGTACACAACCCGGATCCCACACCGAGTACCGAGGGAATGTTTTTTTATTGCCCAGCGAGGAGTTTGGTACAATAACCCGGATCCCACACCGAGTACCAAATATCCGAATGGCGGTGAGTAAAGCGTAACCGGAAGAATGCGCGGCCAAAAGACGCCATGGCTTGAGAGTCAGTGTGAGGCCTCAGACATACCCAAAAGTCACTGATGAGCTCAAGTCCGGTGAAACAATGAGAGATAATATGAATAAGATGAATAAGAATATGAGTAAAGATGAAATTGATAGAACATGATTATGATTAGATTAAACAGTAAAGATGAGATATAATTATGATTAGATATTAGAGGCCATAGAGTGCCAGATGAGATATAATTATGATTAGATATTAGAGGCCATAGAGTGCCAGATAAGATATGATATGAATAAAGATGAAATATGATTATGAATAGATATTAAGGTCACAGATGACCAGTAAAAAAGTTAAAAGCCGAAGGCCGAAGAGCCAACGGACATTATAGAGGGCATAGAGCGCCAGCGATTGAGGATTAAGCAAATGAATTTTTGGGAGACATAGGAAAAATAATTAATGGATTGATTGAGAATATGAATATGATGATTTTATTGATATTATGATATAGATAATTGATACGACTATATAGATAACTGATAAGACTATATAGATAATTGATACGAGATTAATAGATAATTGTTACGAGGTATAGATAATTAAAAATAGACTTAAAATGAGGGGGGTGAGTCAGATAAAGAAGACCACCACGATAAATGCGAACAAGGGATGATAACGTATATAGTATGGTAAATGGAGGAGAAATTGGTATAGAGTATAGAATATTGGAGTGTCATTTATTTTTAGAGAATCAATAGCCAAACAAAGCAATCCAAGTCAAGTACAAAGCAAAGCAAAGGAGAAAATATTTCAGAGCAAACGACAAAGCAAGTGATAATAAAGAAACTTGAATAAACGAGTAGAAAAGAATTTGTAATAAACGTCAGAGTAGCTACGAGTAATAAGCAACCAGAATTTCAAAGCAACCAAAGCAAGAGAAGAGAAACCAGTCAAGTAAACGAATAACCGTAAACATTGATAGCATCAGCAACCACACGAGAAGCAAAAGCCAAGAGAATAGAGAAAAAAGTTTATTAAAAACAGAAGAAAAGAGAAAAGTTCGTTACAGCAGAAGTGTCAACACCAGAGTATCAATTACAGCAGCAACAGGAACCGGTACAGATAGCGGATTGACCGATTTCGAATTTAACAGCAGCGAAGAGAACGAACTACGTAATATCGAGAACCAATTGGCAACAATAGAATCAGTGAACGAAGAAGAGAATCTAGACAACAATCCAAACATGACAACTTCTATAAATTCTTCAATTCCGGATGCAAATATATTGTCAAATAACAACAACGTAGTAGTGGGAGAATTCAGAGAAAAGTTTAGAGGAGAACCGTTTGACGGTAGTCTCAACAAATTAGATACATTTATAAAGGAATTTGAAGTGTATAAAAATATCTGTCATTGGACAGATCAAAAGGTAAAAGAGCGACTACCCTTGTATTTGAAAGGGAGCGCACAAGATGTATTTGTAGAAGAAGCGAGAGATATAACGAAATTGACAACGTGGACAGAGATTAAAGAGTTCTTAATAAAGATATTCGGGATAGAGAAAAAGGGAAATAGGAAGATATTAGACTTCCTACATCGAAAACAAAGACGAGATGAATCGAATGCGGTATACGCATGCGAATTAAAGAAATTGTGTAAAGAAGCCTTCGGAGAAACAGATTTGCCCGAAGATAAAATGGTAGACGTCTTCATAAGAGGAATCAAAAGGGAAGACATACGAGCCAACCTTGGATGCTTGGCACCAGAAACGTTAGATAAAGCAGTAGCAATCGCAAATAGATGTGAAGCCCATCTGGGATTGGGATATCAAGTGGCAGTCTTGGCCACAGAACCAACAACTTCAACAGTCAATGCCAACAATCAAAACAACAATATCAACCCAGCTATGAATCAATTCATTCCAAGAGCACAGCAGATGTTCAAGCCACCAGCAACAAGAAATCTAGAAGATAGAGGTAATAACCAAGTAAGCTATAATAATAATTTCAGGAACAAGCCAAACGCAAACGAACAATGCTCCACATCTCAAAAAATGGGACATCGATCAGAAAATTGTTTCCGGAATTACAACTGCCAGATATGTGGTAAACGAGGGCATACTGAGAGAATATGTCAACAACTTAACAGCAAAGCGTGCTATAATTGTGGTCAACAAGGGCACATCGCAAGGCGATGCAACATAAGAGGAGAGGCAAATCAACCAAGACCAAACAATAATCCTACAAGAAATCCACAAATTAACGTGATACAAGAAATAGACATGTTACGGGAAACATTACAACGAATGCCCATGGAATTAAAAGAGATGATGCAACAGATGCCCGCCAATATACAGCAACAACGAATTAATGTAATGAGAAGCAATGAGGAGATTCAAGAGCTGCGAACTAGAGAATATCAAGAACAACAACAAGCTGAATGGCAAAGACTACAAACAGAGGAAGCCCAGGAAATCCAGCAAAGATGGGAAAATCGAAAACAAACCCCGAAAAGAATTAATATGATGAGGATGGAAATTCCAGATGAAATTCACACTGCGGAGCAGTGTGTTGAGAGCGAAGGGGGAGGAAATATGATAACCGATAATGAGAAAACAATTGAATTAAATACGATGGAGAAAATAGAGGCCATCAAAGAATTTGCAGAGGAGGAAAAACAGAGACGTCGACAACTAAAAGAAATGACAACTGAGAAATCAGACGAACCAGAAACTCAAGAGAGTAACCGAGCAGAGATGATGATAACGGAAGAGCAAAACGAGGAAACACTAATGTACGAGATAGATGAACTCGAAAATGAAATTATGACAAAAACAATAGAGAGTACACTCGAGAAAATAAAGCAAGAGGAAGCTTTAGAACAAGAGGAGGATCAATTAAAAGAAAAAGAAGCAATCCTAAACCAAGAGAAAGCGGAACTAAGAAAGAAGGCACTAATATTAAAAATAGACGGAGCGCTGAAACATTTAGAACAAGAACAAGCACTAGATCAAAAAATAGAAATAATGGCAAAGAAAGCGCTATCGCAAGAAATGAAAGAACCAGAATTGGAACTACAAAAAGATGAGCAAGAAGCATCAATGCCAAAAGGAAAAGAGATATCAGAACCAATAATAACAAAAAATCGAATCCAGAGGATATTGCTACAAAAAATAGAGACAAGAATCAGAAAAGAAAAGCCCACGTGGAGTGAAGCTCAAATCGAGAATAGAATAAAGGAGATATGGTTCCAAACAAAAGGGCCAACAAAGATAATGAATGAAGAAGAACAACCACATATTAATATGCTGAGACGAATACCAGACGACCAAACAGACGACGACGAAAGCGAGATAAGCAGTTTGGGCGGAGAAATATTTCAGTCATGCGAGGAAAATGAATCGAATAAAGATGAATCAAAACCCGAATTAGAGGAAATGGAGACGAACGTGCCAAGAGAAGATGAAACTGAGATATTAAAAGAAATCAACGAAATTGTGGAAGAAGTAGATCGAAATCAAATGTTCTTAAATCTCAGAGATACAACCGCGTACAGCAGAATAATGAAACTGATTGCGAAAGGATATCAACAGGATAACGGTACATTTACAGCATCATGGAAAGATATGATAAAAAAGTACCAAGAGAATCTGAAAGAATATGATAGAGAAGAGTATCAGGTAATTATTGATTTTCCAGAAATACCAAGACAGATAATAGCCACAAGAGGCGAGAGCACAAACGAGTTGTATGATTGGGTAGTAAAAAAGCTAGGACCCAGTTATAAAAATAAACCTTTATATTATCAAGGAAGGAAAATAAAGCGAGATATACACCTAGCGGATGCTCTAATATGGCCAAAAGGAATAAACGTGGTAACATTAAACAAAAATGAAACCGAGGAAACGACAGCGGAAATATGGCAGAAAATTCAAATATTGTACAACAAAGAAATAAAACCTGGATTAGAAAAAGAGAGACAAATGATAATGAGGCAAAACCAGATAAAAATGACAGAACAAGCAATAGACCAGGCTAGAAAATATATTAACCGATTATCGCTAACTAGACCGATCTCAATGAAAATATTTGTAGAAGCTGTACGAGATACAGATATTATGAGATTTGACAACGAAAGAACAGATGAGTTGATAGCCAAATATGGAGAGCACCAAAGAGATACGAGAGGAGATGAACCGATAAAGATAAGAATAAAGCTACCAAATGATGAAATAAAGGAAATATTAGTGGATCCCGATTGTCAAATGCACGAGCTACACCGACGGATAAACCGAGAAATTATACAACCGATAATCGAAAGTAGTGATGACGGTATGGTAGAAGACGTGGCAATAATGTACCACAAACGGCAAATAAGTCCGCGAGAGCGAACCCCGATATACGAATTAGGTATATGGGAAGACGGACAAACTATTAATATCATAGCCATGGATGAACCAGAGAGGAAAAATACGACAAAAAGGGAACAACAGATCCAAGAATTTCAAGAGGAAATGAAAAGAAAGATGGACCAAATACTAACCATCTACCAGTTATGGAGACAAGATGCGAAGTTGAGTACAAAATTACAACCTATAGACGACTCAAGATGTCGATCAACACCATGGGAAAAGGTGTACGATGAACAGGCAAAAGATTGGAAATGGAAAACGGAGAGAACCGAACCAAAATGGAGAAAATACATGCCAGGAGAAGCGCCAGAAGATGCAGCTAATGAAAACAACCTTGGAACTATATGAAGATGAACCATACGAAAATCTACCAGAGGAAATGTTAAACGAAATGGAATGGCAACCAGAAGAAGACGAGGAAATAAACGATAGAGCTCGATTAGCCCCATACACATGGAAAATAGGTGGATGGGCTGAAAAAGTAAAATCGGCTGAGGAAGAGAAAATCATCGGTATTACAAGTCATCAATTCTATACAGAAATCGGAGGATACCGGATGAAATTGAGAGTATACCCAAACGGAGATGGAGTAGGAAAAGGAACACACCTATCAGTGTATTTTCTATTAGCAAGAGGCAGATATGACGGCAAGTTAGAATGGCCATTTAATCGAAAAGTCACGATTTCAATCGCTAAACCCGGAAAATGGGAAGAGCGACACAGCGAAAAATTGGGAGTAGACCCAAGATCTATGATAAGCCCCAGAAGCCAAAATCCACCGAAAATGTAGCGGGAGGAGTACCACGGTTTCTATTGAAAAAATACGTAACACCTCAATTTGCAAAAGACGATACGATATATATTACAATTGAAATAGAAACAGAACGAGAAATGAAAATACGAATTCAACAAGAACAAGCGAGACCACGAATTAGCGTACTCGAAAAACGAATTCCAGGAATAAAATATTTGCCCACAGATATAGACGATCCTGTGGAGGAAGGATTAACACGATTAACAGAAACGCAAAAAGTGTAGAGAGTTAGCAGCAATATTGAGAACTGGAGCCAAGAATCAAAGACGAACTGTAACAGATTTAGCAAAATGGATAATCGATTCGTGTAATAGAGTGGAGAATCTACGAAATATCGTAAAGGAAATAGAGGAATATCGGAGAATGTATGCGTGGTACCCAGAGCAATTCCGAGAAATTATCCGAAAATGGAAACATACCGAATGGGCAGCCGAAACAATAGAGAAGTACAGTTTAAAAATTATGACGCCAGATTTCGAACCAATTGAAAGAGAATTTTATATCACCGCCAAGGTAAGTGAAGTGAAAAAGAGAATACCGTATGAACCGCCATTTCATTTACAATACGAAGGACGATCATTGGATGACGATCTCGAAATCGGAGTTACGCAAATGCAACTGGGATTGATAAATATATTAACAGTAGCAAAAATTGCGGGTAGAGAACTCAATAAAAGAGAAATCAAAACGAAAACGCCAATGGGGCGACAGGAAAGTCTAAATACGCCAGAAGTTCCACCTGCAGCAGATGAAGTAATCGTCATCACAACGGGAGATGAAGAGATACTAAATGATCTAAATGATATCGTAGATGAGGAAACAACCCGGAGAATACCGGAATCGAGAGATTTGTTCATGACAGAAAACGAAGACGATATGATAACAGATGAACCAGATGAGCTAGTATGTGGTCAAAGACAACCAGTCGAAATTATAGAGCCAGATACAGAAGAGGAAAATAAAAAGAAAGAGAGGAGACGCCGAAACTCCACAGGAGACGAATGGGATAACTGGATAAATGAACGAGGAGCTACAACATCCAAAGAAACAGCAGACGAACCACCCAAACGAAAAGAAACAGGTACAGTAATGGAAAAGAAATCCAGAGGACGACCAAAAATTGATAAACCAGCTCCAGAAAGAAAACTAAAGAACAAATGCAGATGGATCAATTAACAACAAAATTAAACAAGCTCAGTCAAGTAACAAAGCAGTTACAAGGAAAATTAAAAGGCCAAGAACAAGGAGCAAAGTGGATCAACAGACTAATAACTGATATGCTGGGATTAGCAAATCCAGAAATAAAGAGAAATTTAAAACTTAATAATATCGGAGCAGAAGCAAAACAGCTTTGGGCAGCAATAAAGCCAATAATAAATAAAATAATGGATAACAAAGTGCGAACCACAACCAAAGATCCAGAGGAATTGCTATTGATAATAAATCACCTAACAAAACGATCAGACGACCCAAACCGATATTTGGTAGGAATGGCTTATCTAATGTATAATACGATAGTGATATACAGAAAGCGAACTCCAAGATACAATCCAAACGGATATGAATTTGCAATAACAGACATTATCAGGAAAGTAATTGAACCATTCATCCTGACTCAAGGTGGATGGCAAGCTTTCATAAACCTAGTAAGCAAAGATGATCAAACTGAAATAATGCAGACAAAGTTGAAAGAGTTACTAACGGAATTCGAAACAACGATTAATGCAAGTGATCCAAAAACAGCTAGAAAAGGAATGAATACGATAATCACTACAATACTCATATGGATGATGTGCGTAAAAGGAGTAGAACCATTTGTAGTATATGATTGTGATAACATAAAGATTGGCGATAAATATTCACTAAAAGAAACAGAAGAGTGCAAAGCGGCAAACCCCGGTAAATTACAGACAACGGCAACCGCAGTATCTTATAACGTATATCAAGAAGTAGATTTTCATAAAAACGGAAATCAAAGAATGTTCAGTAACGCGGAAAATCGTGGCATTTCATTGCGGACATCACTCACATTCAACAATTATAGAAGCCGGAACGGAAACAACAGTAGTATCAGTAACGCGGAACGAATGTGAAGAAGGATTCACGACAGGACGCATCTCAATAGCTGGACGAGTGAATGTAGCAGCCGAGGAAGGAAAGATAAAAACTACCCGAGTATACGCTGCGGGAAGAATAACGGCTGGAGACGGAACGTGTCAAGGAGGAGAGTACACCTTATTGAATCAACTAGTCAAAGGAGTAGTAGTGATCGAAAGCTACCAAGTAAAGTTGGAGAAATACCAAGGATATTTCGATCCAGATACACAAGCAATGAAGAAGTACCCTCAATGTCTAGCAACAGATAGATCATGCAATACGGGAATGTCAACGATCGTATATCACGCTGATACCAGAACTTGTAGACTCACCTTATTGAAAAGCGCAATATTCGACGAAGTACAAGGACGAGTGCACAGTGAAACAGAAACTAACACGCAAAAAAGCGCATTAGATGAAATACGAAGAACTGGAAGAATCGGAAAACCAACGATAACCACAACTATCGGATCAGAGGTCACGCCCAACAGTAGTAATATCAACTGATACCACCATCGGAATGAGATTCATAAAAGGGCGAATGGTGAGTAAATGTGACGAAATGGTAGCTAGTACAAATTATAAAGGAATATTTTTATCGCGAACAGCAATACCGAATGCAAAAGCGCAAATAGACCCCAAAGATGTGAAACTATATCTCTATATAAATAACAAGATGGATTTCTTATATCATAAAGGATTGGCATCAACAGAGAAAATATACTACGATTTAGTGAAAAATGATTGTATCCTGAACAGAGAAATATTAAAAACAAAATTAGCAATGGCAATCACGAATCCAGATAATGCAATTCCACTATTACCACTCCAAGAGGGATATTTTGGAAGAATCGTTGGAGAAGTCATGTATACATACAAATGTGAAAAGACAATTGCGAAACTACCAGAGAATTCAACAATTCCAAGAGATAAATGCATAAACGAATTAGAAATAATGCATAAAGGAAAAATCAGATTCGCTCAACCAGTAACAAGGATGATAAATCCAGAGAAATTCGTACCTAATATGTTCAGTTGTAGCAATGTATATGGACCGTTATTCGAAATAAGAGATGGAAGTTGGTTACAATTTCCAACTCGAGTAATAGTAGCACCACCAAAAATATTTGGACTTACAGAATTGGCTAGCGAAGCAGAATTTAAACCAGTGGATATATCACAGAGTGGAATATACCAAACAAAAGATCTGGAACGAGCCAGAGAACATTTATTATTCCCAGCACAAAGGCAAGCAATACTATCTAATATTGTAACGATAACGGGAGGTAACAACTATGGAGAAAAACCCAACTACGAACTGTTATTATCACCAGACCATTTTCAACATGCAACAGCAAATATGATGAAAGCCATGTGGGGGAAGATTCCTAATCTTCGGACAAATGATGGCAGGAATTTTGGGAATAATCCTCATCATTCAAATCGTAAGAGTAATCTTAACACAAATGTTAGCATGTTTCGATATTTATAAAAGAGAGAGAAAAATCAACTGGAAAATGGCAATTGGATTCTTACCGTTTTTAGCAAAAACCATGGTATTACATGGACACTCAAAGGATATCCACAAGATAAAAAGGTTAGTAGGAATTCTAACCAAAATGAATGGTACTGATGAAGAAGTCGGACGGAAATTTAAAGCAATAATGAGATTAGAAGCCGAGAAAACCAGAATGAAGCGACAGAAAACGAGCAACTGGAAACGATGGATAAATTTCAAAGATGATAGTAGCGACAACAGCGACAATGACGAAAATCAAGGAGGAACGCAGATGCTAACTCAAGAGCAACTCAAACAATGGGAAAATCGAAAAACCAGACATAGTGGACATTTTAATCATCCACCACCAGTATATGAATGTCTAAGGAAAACAACAAAATCAGTAGAACGAAACGTACCGATACCAAGACCAACAACATTACGAAATATTTATCCAGTACCATACGAACCAAATTGGGCAGACTTAGTACCAAGAACCAGCCAAAGATCGAGAAGTGTGGATCAGGATCCAGAAACTCGAACCATAGCTATGTTACAAACATTAGCTGGACCAACATTAACGGTACCCATAGAGATAAATGGAGTAGAAATAAAAGCAATGATTGATACGGGAGCAAACATCTCAGCAATAAAAATGGATAAAATACCCGGAAGATTGTGGCCATGTATAGAAGAAGCTAACATGGATGTAATAACCTGCAGCAAGGAATCAGTCGCAGTCATCGGAAAAATATGGTCGATAATCGAATATAAAAATGTGAAAATCAATACGTATCTAGCAGTCATCAGGAGATTGAGTGCAGATTGTATAATTGGAACGGATCTCATGCCAGAATTGTTAAAGGAGATAATAATAGATCTAGGATCGATGGAGCTGAGAGATAAAACTGGACGAATATGTATGCTAAAATCAGAAGTGAGATGCTCAGAAAAAATAGTAGTACCAGGGCGCACACAAATGATTTGCTATGTGAAGGTAAACGAAGAAACTAGGGGAGAAATGATTTTCGAACCTAATCACAAATTTGAGAAAAAGAAAGAACTGCCATTAGCCAGAGAGATAGTGTATGTAAACGACAACAGTGAAATTCCGATCAACATTACAAATTTCGACGAAGAAGATAAAGTCATTTACGAAAACGAAAGATTGGGAAAGTTAACACCGATGATGGACATTGAACTGCCAACAACAAAAACGGAAGGAAATGAGGAAGAATTATGGACAATCGACAGTCAGCTACTAAACGAAAACGAGAAAGAACAACTACAAAAACTGCTAATGGAATTTAAAGATATATTTGCAGCATCTGACTTAGATCTCGGTACAAGCGATGTAACGCAACATACGATACCATTAACAGATGATACCCCAATAACACTACGGCCATATCGATTGGCAGAAGCTCAAAAATCAGAAGCAGAAAAAGAAGTTCAAAAGATGTTGGACGCAGGAGTGATCGAACCAAGTTGCTCGCCATGGCAATTTCCAGTAGTCATGGTAAAGAAAAAGGACGGAACACAACGGTTCTGTATAGATTATCGACGACTCAACGCGGTAACAAAACGAGATACATACCCGTTACCAGACATAAATGAAATGTTACAAACATTACACGGAGCAGCTTATTTTACATCGCTAGATTTAAAAAGTGGTTATTGGCAGATAAAGGTCAAAGAGGAGGACAGAGAGAAAACTGCTTTTACAATCGGAAAAGATCTATACCAATTCAAGAAAATGCCTTTCGGATTAACTAACGCACCAGCTTCATTTCAGAGATGTATGAATTTTGTAACACACGGCATTAAACAATGTATGGTATATATTGATGATTTATTAATTTATTCTAGCACTTTCGAGCAACATTTAAAAGATATCCGTAATGTATTCGTTCGATTGAGACAATGGAAGTTAAAATTGAAACCCTCCAAATGCGATTGGGCAAAGGAAAAAGTTACCTTCTTAGGACATATTGTGTCGGCAAAAGGCAAAGAACCAGATCCAAGAAACATCGAAAAGATAAAGAATTGCCCAGTACCAAAAACAGTCACGCAAGTGCAGGAATTTTTAGGCCTATGCGGATATTATCGGAAGTTCATCAAGAGTTATGCAACCATCGCAAAACCAATACAAGAATTAACCAAAAAAGATACCCCGTTTATATGGGAAAAGGAACAACAAACAGCCTTTGAAACACTCAGAGATAAACTGATATCAGCACCAATACTCGTACACCCAGATTTCAAGAAACCGTTTTTATTAGCGACAGACGCAAGCGGATATGCATCTGGAGCAGTCCTAGGACAATGGGATGACGAGAAAAGAGAACGAGTTATTGGATATTATAGTCGAACATTCAAAAAACATGAAAAGAACTACTCTGTGACCGAAAGAGAAGCATTAGCAATTATTCAAGCTATTAAACACTTCAAATATTTATTATGGGGTCACGAGATATATATCACTACAGATCATCAACCATTGGTATGGCTAGGCCAACACAAAGAAGCCTCGAGCAGATTAATGAGATGGGCAATGCAGCTACAAGAATACTCGCCGTATATAAAATTCAAATCAGGAAAAGCAAATGCCAACGCAGACTGTATGTCAAGATTTGTATTTGAGGAACTAATGGACCATGATGTAAGACGAATATGCATGATTATCGCAGAAGATATCGATTTTACAAAACTGAAAAATGAGCAGAAAGAAGACGAGGAGTTAAAAAACAATAATCGAATTTATGGAAACCAATGATATGAAAATCTTCGACAACAACAGCAAACTAAGAGAGCATATGGAGAAACACAGACATCGATATACCATAGAGAAGGGATGATTATTATTAATGGACGGCGAGAAACGACTTATGTGCTTACCAGAAAGCAGACGAAAAGAGGTACTGATGCAATATCACGATGGAAAACTCGGAGGACACATGTCAGCAAAAAAGACGGAAGCAAGATTACGTCAAAAATATTATTGGCCAAATATCGGAGAAGACGTGAAAGGATGGATAAAGAATTGTCTGATATGCGCAACGAGAAAAAGCACAGGAAGTAAATTGAAAGCACCGTTAAAGCCAATGCCAATTCCACCAGAACCCATGACGATGATTGCAATGGATGTAGTAGGACCATTACCGGAAACCAACGATGGAAATATCTATATATTAGTAGTAACAGATTATTTATCAAAATTTCCGGAAGCATTCGCAATACCAGATCAAAAAGCTAGAACAATAGCGAGAATCCTAGTAGAAGAAATATGCTGTAGATATGGAACACCCAAACAGATTTTAACTGATCAAGGAACCAACTTCATGAGCGAAATCATAGAAGAAGTAACGAATTACTTCAGAATTGCGAAATTGAAAAAACATCGCCTTACCGCAACACAACAAATGGGCAAAACCGGAACGATTCAATGGCATACTAATAGATAATGAATGTCAAAACTATGTAAGCCAGACACAAAAAGATGGGATAGAATATATAAATCTATGCCTAATGCTATAGAATGTCAATACATTCAGCAACGAAAATGAGTCCATTCAAATTAATGTACGGCAGAGAGTGCAACATGCCGATAGACCTAGAATAAACCCAATATCACAGTTATGGAAATTGATGATTATGTAAACGGGATTCAAAGAAACGAATGCAAGAGATCTGGAAAACAGCAGGTATTGAATAATAGATTTAATCAAGAACTATAAAGAATTACATGATAAAAAAGCGAGACGTACGCAGCAATACTTTCAGATCGGAGACTGGGTATAATCGCAACGCCAAATCATTCCGGGAGTGGCCAAAATTAAACAAAGATGTGGTAAAGGACCTTATGAAGATAATTTATGTAACGAAGATAACGCTCGAGTTAAATTAAGTCAATAAACCCACTCACCATGACTTTTACGTAAACTAAGCAGATGTAAAGCGATACCTGAAAATAACAAGAGAACCAGAAAATCGAGGTATGCAAACCAGATCACAAACTCAACAGTTGAGTATAAACGGACTGACGATGAGTCGAAAGATAGAAGCGACAGCAAATAACACTGCGGAAGAACCTAGATCAGACGAACCCAAAATAACTCTAAACGCGACCAAGACATGTAAGATAAGATGGATTAAAGTAAAGCCATCAGAGAAATAAGCCAGAATGGGTCGAAGGAAAAGGATGGATGAAGAATAGTAAACAAAGCGGAAAAATCGCATGGATATGCTAAAGGAGTAGAAGCCCACAGAAATGGATCGTTCAATGAAAGATACCCTGAATATTTCATACTATGGCAATGTAGAAGGAAATGTACCTTTACATATTGCAGTACAGCATAGAAACACCCAACGAATAATGGATATAATTCAATTTATGCAGAAATGCGGACACAGCTCAAATATACCAAACGAAGAGGGACAAACACCACTAATGTTCGCAGTTGCAGCAGATGCTTCTACAACAGTTCTGAGAGAACTACTAAAAACCGGATCATCGTTCAAAGAGAAAGATAATGGAGAAAATAATGTATTACACTATGCACTGAAATCGAGACAAGCAAGTGCAATAAAATTTCATAACCATAATGCGACAATTCAGAGAGAGAGAAATTGGTAACAATCCAAACACTATGGGAAGCTATCGACGCCAAACAAGACGAGCAACAGGCCAATCTGATGAAATGGACCTACGAGGGTTCACTCACTTAAAGTATTCGATTTAAACTATAATGGTAAGAAACAGAAACGTCCTATTAAAAGAAACAATATATGCTCACTACCATTTCCCAAAGACGAAAAAGCAATGTTGAAATGGGAAGGACTAAAATTCACCAATCATCCAAAAGAAGCAATACGAATCGGAGATAGAAAGGAACAGTTATTGATGATAATACACAGATGGCATCGAGCAAATAGATATCAAGCGAGCAACAAGATAAAAGAGATTGGATGGATAATAATAAGCAAGAATAATAAAAGTATACAGGAAATAATTGAAATAATAATGTTCGAGGGACGACATTCATAAGGAAACCTCGGATGAGATAATCATAATATTAATGAAGAGGGCGACAGCAGCAAACCAGGATGATCAAAATACACAGAAGACGAATAAATACACAACAAGAGAAAAAAGGAATCATCTAACGAGAACGTCAAGAACGAACAACACAATAACGAAGTGAAAAGCGAAACAAAGGATGATATTACTACACAAAGAAAAAATCAAAACCGACCGACCCTGCTACAAAAATAATGATATGATTACATCCATTCAAGTTAACGAAGCTGACGAAAATATGACGAAAGAAATGAGATCGTTCAGAATACGAACAATAAACGATAAAGGAATTTCGAGCAAGGGAATATGCTTACAACTGACAATGAATACAAGCATAAGTTGTCAATTCGATTCAATAGGAAAACCAGGAAAGATGGAAATACATCCGAAAACTCATCATCATGTCAACACCAAAGAGTATGTAGAGATGCTAACAAAGATAGAACGTAAAATCCCAAGTAAAGCCAGGAATAGCAAATTAACGATATAAACGATGGAAATAGAAAACCATCGAACAAGTATGTATACAAAACAAAATTATCGATTGTTGGAAAATGAATATGAAAGCAGGAAAGAAATGCGAATGGGATAGCCTAGAAGGAAATGAGGAATATATAATATGTGCCAACAATGATATAATAATAACCTGCACATTAGCCAAACCTGGGATTGAAATTCACAACACCAAAAGAAGAACCTTATCAACGTCGAGCACGAGAAAATAAAGAAATAATAATAAAAGTGGAATCAAACCCAAAGAGTGGAGAAGAAAATTAAGTTGAAAATATGGGCAAGGAACCCTTACAAAATCTGTTGTATTTGAAACTAAAAAAGAACGGACGATGAACGAAAGTAATCAAAGTAATTCAAACGAGGATATCAAAAACCAAAATTACCGTATTCCAACTAAAAGAAAGCGTGGAAGTACATAGTGCACGTTCAGAAAGGAAGAGATGATTACTGGAAATCAATAACAAGAAAGCTACTAGAAGCAATTACGACAAAACATCCAGAAAAAGAACAAAAGAGAAACCGTATCAACGCCAGATCAGAGAAAGTAAAGCAGTAATAAAACATAGAGTAAAATGTGGCAAACGAAGAGGAAATATATAATTGAAAACACAGTGAAAAAACCCATCACGAAAATCGTGTATTACGAAACCCTAAAAGAACGACCGTGAAACAAAAGAATCAATGTGAAAACGAGCAAAAAATAACGAATCGGAAAAGTACCGCATACCGACGAAAAGAAAACTCGGAAAATATGTAATAAATATCCAAAAGGGAACTCATGAACATTGGGAAAACGATAACAAGGAAACGCCCAGTCAATGCGACAGATCACCTTATAATAAACAATCACGAGAGAAAAACCAAGAAACGAAACATGGAAAAGAATGATCATGGACGACAGCCACCTTTTCATCCACGAAGATTACAAACTCCAGAAAGCACTAAAAATGTACAACCAAAAGAAGTAAAATGGAGACAACCAAGTGAAGGGAAAGCACAACCATGAGCCTAACGAAAAAACTATATTTTGATAAAATGATTTGGATAACAACAGCAATAGTTAAGCAGCGTATAATGCTGATAATAATTCAACTTTAGCAAGATACCAATGCAGAAAAAAGTTCAATAAAGAAAAGATTTATGGCCGCAGCTAGAAAAAATTCAAATTACGATATCGAATACTAGGACATACGAATGCAGGATAAGAACTGAGATATGAAATCAAAAAAATTGTAGCACAAGCGGATCTGGTTAAAGGAACCGCCCATTATCGGAAGCACAACCAATGTCAAACGAATCCTGATGTATACCAGAAATGAATTGAGAAATCATGGGGATATTACGGACATTGCGTATAGAGCTCCCCGGAGACGATGGTGTAAAAGAGAAAAAGAACGTTGTATATTATGTAAAATATTATGTGTATAATAGTAGTCATTAGTATTTATATTATACAATATTGTACAAATATGCGTTAGAAATAGTAAATCAGACAGAGAAAACTGGCCGATGACATTAATGATGTTTATAACCAAACAGATGAATCCGAATAATGCCAATATCAACAAAATATCAAGTGAGAAACCACCGTCACAAACAGGGAAGCAATACCAAACCAGCAGTGCCAATTGTACCCATAGAAATTGTAGAATTCAAATCAAAGGAATAATACCAAGATCAAGGAATCAGGCGAAACGTTGGAGACGACAATGTGAATTAATGACACTAAATAAGAACAACATGCGCAAAACTCAGTGGAAAAACTACCATCTAGTATTAACGGAAAGCCGTAAACAGAGGGCCTTACAACAAGCCCATAAGACCTTCGAAGGCGAACAAAGAAACCTATATACTACATTGCATGAGAATAATATAACAATTAACAGATAGTTAGATGGCAATGCTGACGAAATAGAAGACTACGTAACGCATTCAACAGCACGTAGATCCAGCAAGTTGGGGGAATGGATAGCATCAGATGCCAGAATTCACCCCATCGATCCGGATCAAAGTGGAAGTAAAATAAAGCGTACTTGTAAAATGTAAAAATAAAGATGAGTAAAGCAACGTCACAGTAATTGAAAATTCTTGTAGATATGCAGTACAATTATCGAGAGAGTAAGAGGAAGCAGAGAATCCATCAGAACTACGAGTCACGAATAATTGAGAAACAGATCAAAGTGCTGAATTATATAAAAGAAGACTCAAATGTTCAAATGTAAAGGAATTAACTGATGGAGCGAGACAGCGAAATGTGATCAATATCACAGATTGTACGGATAAAAGTAATAGAAACACAAACAATAAAATGCCTCTGGATGCGACGAAACGTTTGAAAGAAATGAAATCCTCAACAATGGATAAACCACCAACAAAGAAATAAATATCTTTATACAATGCCGAGGAAAAGAATGTGAATGGAAAGACTTATGAAGGAAGCCAAGTCACGCAAACCGGGGGAAAAAAATTGCGAAAATAAGAGATATTATGCGGAAAATGCAAACGAGCACAACAAAAAAGACTGATGAAAGAACATCAACAAAGTGTGCAATCAAGAGAAGGAAAAATGCGAATTCTGTGGAGGTCACGACGAATGGATAAAAAATAGAAATGGAACATCGGAACCCAAAAGAGGAACAATATTGATTATACTAGATATTGCGAAAAATAACGCGACAGGAAAATAAAGTCAAATTAAAAGAACATTGGAACGAATGATATAGGCAAACCAGTCAATGTCCATATAGAATCTATTCAATTGCCAAACACAACTACCAATTCGGCCGGAAATGCAAAAGCATATGATAGAAAATAAGATCGAGCATACGAAATCATGATAAAACGATAGGAATGTGGCGGGAAGTAAAAAGCCTACGAACGAAAATGATGCACAAAAAGCAATAATAAGAGAAATATTAGAATCCAGAAAGAGTTTCGAGAGAAGCCAAGGAAGACCACCAAGAAATTGAGCCGCAAGGAAAGAAAACACAGAATGACCAAACAGCCCTAAAGAATTGGGAAACCAAAACAGCTCGATGGCCAGAAAATCCTACAGCACCATTTTATAGGAAATAAGCCGAATCGGAGAAGTTACAGAGAGCAAAAGACGAACACAGAGAATTTTAGACAGACCCACCCATATACAGTTGGAAAACTGGATACAAATTTGGGCATTAGACTATATCCAAATGAGATGGAATGAAACAGGCACCCATCAGTGTCTTCATCAGAGTAGGAAAAGGAGATACCGACGAGCTATTACATGGCGTTTAAACCAAAAATGATATTAACAATGAAAGGATATGAGGCATTACCGCAACCCAATTCGAACAGGAATGAACCACAGCATGGGAAGGCCAACACTGACTGGAATACAGCGATTGGACACAGTTTTTATTTCCACAACAACGATTAAAGGAGAAGGATTCTTGCGGGAGATAATCTGTATATAAAGTTTAGAAGTGGAGAAGCCGACAAACGTTGTAAAAAGAAAAAGAAGTGTAAATAAAATGGTAATAAAATAATAAAAAAAAACCAAAAAAAATCAAAAAATTACAAATTAATCAGAAAAATCAGAAAAACACAAAAAAATCCAAAAAAAATGACGATATTTAGATGGCAGCGGAATCAGCGAAGAGATAACAATACAGATGAGAGAGGCCAGATTCGATATGGACGAGATTATGGAAAAAACCAGAAGAGGAAGAGAAAGTTAATACACTTGCAGCCAGCAATTATTTATACTATAAAGATTACGACGGAACAGATACGGCCAACGCAAATCATAAAAGCGATATATCACAAAGAAAAGTGAAGACGAGGGAATTGAGAAAAGACGGAACAGAGATATTAATTTAAAGATAATAAAGTGTTTAGAGCGAGGCGCAGAGAGCGAAGGAAATGCTGCAGCAGGATTTTATTTTACGGGAACGCCGGCTACCAGGGACGATATATACATGCATCCTATTTGTAAAGAAATCAACAAAATGGGAAAGGGAGAGAACGCAAAACGGAGAACACCTGAGGAAATTCCCAACCTGTGGCCATTAGAATTCAATATTGATGTAGAAACCAAGCCGAATGAGAACAGATCAGAAGGGACTTCGACAATCATGAGGTAGACAAGGATGAAAAGGGAGGAGAGAAAAAAGATAACGGATAATAAGAATTCGAAGACCGGGCAGAAAAAAAATTTTAATTTATGGGGAAAAGAGACCTATAAATAGAACATTCGAGGAGAGAATTAAAACCTTCAAAGGAAATCCAAGAGCAGCAGAATTTGCGAGTCAAGGATATTGCCAAACAGCCAGAGGAATAATGTGCGAAGGATGTAAAAATCAACAACCAATACCAGATCAGAATGTAAAAAAACTAAAGCATAAAGGAAGGTGTATGTATAAAACAGAAAAGAGTCAAGAAATTGAAATAATAATACCAAAACAACAAATAGAAGAATATTAGATCACCCAAGACAGAACATAATGTTTATTATCAGGAGTAGATTACTCAAAGATGAGGAAAATAAATCAAAGAAGATTAGCTAACAATTTGGAATGGTACGACTCGACACAAGCAGTAATCCGAGCAATCAAGCGATATCAAGAGAAACCAAAAGAGAATCGTGACAAATCAATGATAAAAGAAGCTATTTAGAAGCAGTATCAATGTGTGACATGTTGCACATGTAGAAATAATTTATTTAACTCCCTGTGGACTATGTCAATGTGAAGCTGTGGTAAAGTCGATATATAAGTCCCGAGTATGATAGAAAGCCGATCAAACGGGCGGATCCAAGGGATTCCGTTTCGACTGATCAATGATGGAAACGAAAACAATGTGTAAAATGTAAATAAAAAAAGTAAAACAAAAAAATAAAAACTTAAAACCACAAATACGAGATGATTAAATTGATAAAAATTTTGAGATAATCGAAAGGAGTAAATAATCAATATTTAATATTTAGAATTAAACCCAAAGATGACCAACCGAGACGATAAAGCCAAAAGATAGGAAAAACTACGACAGAGGACAAAGAGGTCAAAAATCGAAAACCAATCGTAACAACTAAAAGAGATTAAAAGAGGAATGGCAACAAAGGTCGAATGAGATTTAAAAAGAAATATTACTCAGTAGAGGAGAACATACTGAGAGATACGTTAAAGAAAAATGATAAGAGGAAGAAATTAGAACAACAGACAAGGAATTCCGAAGGAAATAATTGAACATTATCAAGACGAGAAGAGGAGTTTAGTAAAAGAATCCATACAGAACCAACAGAAATAAACCAATAGAAGGAGGATTCAGAATGAAGAGCAGAGAGAGGATCAACAAAATGAAATCGAAAGATTTGCGAAGTTTAAAAGACAAGAAGCAGAAATACGAGAAGAAAGAAGGAGACGATAACGATCATACAACAAATGCAGGAGGAATTGGGCAAATTAGCACCCAATATCGAATGAGAGAAAAAAAGAAACCCATTTGGAATGAGAAGATTATGGCAATCGACAGTCACTACTAAACGAAACGATAAAGAACAACTACAAAAACTGCTAATGGATTTAAAGATATATTTGCAGGCATCTGCTTAGATCTCGGTACAAAGCGATGAACGCAATACGATACCATTAAACAGATGGATACCCCAAAACCACTACGGCCACTAGCGCTATTGGCAGGAAGCTCAAAAATCAGAAGAAAAAAGAAGTGCAAAAGATGTATGGACGCAGGAGTGATCGACCAAGTTGCTCCCATGGCATTTCCATGTAGTCATGTAAAGAAAAAAACGGAACAAACGGTTCTGTTAGATGATCGACGACTCATATGCGGTTAACAAAACAGATACCATACCCTTACCAATATAAATGAATCGATTACAAACATACACGGAAGCAGCGTATTTACATCGCATCAGATTTACAGAAATGCTATATGGCAGATAGTTCAAAGAGAGACAAGAGAAAAAACTGCTCTCTTCAATCGGAAAAGATCGTATACAATTCAAGAAATGCTTTCGGAATTAACTAACGCCACTTCATTTCAGAGATGGTATGAAATTTTAAACCGGCATTAACAATGTATCGGATAGTATATTGATGATTTATAATTTTAGCACTTTCGAGCAAACATTAAAAGATTCCGTATGTAATTCGTGCGATTGAGACAATGTGTGGAGTTAAAATTGAAAACATCAAAATTTGCGATTGGGCAAAGGAAAAAGTTACCTTCTTGGACATATTTGTGTCGGGTCAAAAGCAAGAACCAGATCCAGAAACATCGAAAAGATAAGAAATCCCAGTACAAAAACCAGTCACGCAAGTGCAGGGAATTTTAAGCATAGCGGATATATCCGAAAGTCATCAAATTATGCAACATCGCAAACCAATAAAGAATTACACCAAAACAAGGATACCCCGTTTATATGGGAAAAAGGAACAACAAACAGCCTTTGAACATAAGAGAAATAAACTGAAGTCAGCACCAATACTCGTACACCAATTTCAAGAACCGTTATTAAGCGACAGACGCAGCGGATATGCATCTGACAGTCCTAGGACAATGGATGACGAGAAAAGAGAACAATTATTGATATTTAGTCGAAATTCAAAAAAACATGAAAAGAACTACTCGGGGACCGAAAGAGAAGCAATGTAGCAAATTATCCAAGCTATTTAAACACCGTCAATATTAGTGGTAGGGAGTCACGAGATTATATCATACCAGATTCATTCAACATGTATTGGCTAGGCCAAAACACAAAGGTAAGCCTTCGAGACAGATAATGAGATGGGCAATCGCAGCTACAAGAATACTCGCCGTATATAAAATTCAAATCAGGAAAGCAAATGCCACGAGACTGTATGTTCAAGATTTGTATTTGAGAATAATGGACCAATGATGTAAGACGAATATGACGATTATCGCAGAAGATTGATCGATTTTACAAAATGAAAAATGAGCAGAAGAAGACGGAGGGTTAAAAAAATATCGAAATTATGGAAACAATTGATAGAATCTTCGACAACCACAGCACTTAAGAGAGGCATTGGAGGAAACACAGACATCGATATACCATAGAGAAGGGATGATTTATTAATGGACGGCGAGAAACGACTATGTGCTACCAGAAAGCGACGAAAAGCGGTATGATGCAATATCACGATGAAACTCGGAGGACAGCATGTCAGCAAAAAGAGCGAAGCCAAGATTAACGTCAAAATATTATTGGCCCAAATATCGGAGAAGACACGTGAAGGACATGATAAAGAATTGTCTGATATGCGCAACGAGAAACAAGCACAGGAAGTAAATGAAAGCACCGTTAAAGCAATGCAAAATTCACCAGAACCCATGACGACATTTGCCAAGGATGTTTAGTAGCGACCTCCGGAAACAACGATGAAATATATATATTAGTAGTTAACAGAATTATATCAAAATTTCGGAAAAGTTCGCAATACCAGATAAAAAGCGAACATAGCGAAGAATCTAGTAGAAGGAAATATGCTGTAGATATGGAAACCCAAACAGATTTCTAACTGTCAAGGACCAACTTCATGAGGCAATCAATAGAAGAAGTATCGACACTCACTTCGAAATTGCGAATTGAGAACCATCGCCTTACATCCACAAACAAATGGGCAACCGAAGAGTTCAATGGTCATACTAATAGAAATAATGTCAAATCTGTAAGCAGACACCAAAGATTGGATAGATATATAAAATTTATTGCCTAATGGCTTATAGAATGTCAATACATGCTGCAACGAAATGAGATCATTCAAAATTAGTACGCAGAGAGTTGCAACATGCGAAGACCTAGAATATCAACCACCAATATCACAGTATATGAGACATCCATGATTAATGTTAACGCGAGATGATTTCAAAGAACGAATGCAAAGAGATCTGGGAAAACAGCAGTAGAATATTAGATTTAATCAAGAAAGATTAAAGAATACCATGAAAAAAGCGAGACGTACGCGAGCATAACTTTTCAGATCGACACTGGGTATAATCGCAACGCCAGAAAATATTCCGGAAGTGGCAGAAAATTACAAAGATGTGGTAAAGGGACTTATGAGATATGTATGTAACGAGAATAACGTCGAGTTTAATTAGTCAATAACCACTCACCAGACCTATTTACGTAAACGTAAGAATGTAAAGCATAACCTAGAACAATAACAAGAGAACCAAATATCGAGCTATGCAACAAGACAAAACTAACAGATTGAGTATAACGGACTGACGATGAGTCGAAAGCATAGGAGCGACAGCAAATAGCACTGCGGAAAGAACCTAGATAACGAACCCAAAATAACTCAAACCGACCAAGACATGTAATAAGATGGTATATAAGAGTAAAAGCCATCAGAGAAATAATCCAGAATGGCTCGAGGAAAAGGGATGAGAATAGTAAACAAAGCGGAAAAATCGCCATGGATTATGCATAAAGGAGCTTAGAAGCCCACCAGAAATGAATCGTATCAAGAAAGTATACCAGATATCATCTTATGGCAGATGTAGAGGGAAATGGACCTTTACATATTGCTAAGTACAGCATAGAAACACAAACGATTAATGGATATATTCAATACATGCAGGAATCTGGGACACAGCTCAAAGTATTACCAAACGAAGAGGACAAAACCACTAATGTTCGCAGTTGCAGCAGATGCTTCTACAACAGTTTAGAGAACTCACTAAAAACCGGATCTCGTTCAACGGAGAAAGTAATGGGAGAATGAAATTAATGTATTTACACTATCACTGAAATCGCGAGAAACAAGTGCAATTAAAATTCTAACCGTAATCGGACCAATCAGGAAGAGAAATAAGGTAAACAATCCCCAAACATGGGAGCTATCGACGCCAAACAAGACGAGAGCAAAGCCAATCTGCATGAAATGGGGACCTTCGACGGTTGCACGACTCTAAAGTATTTCGATTAAACTACTATGGTAAGAAACCAGAAACGTCCTATTAAAAAGAACAATATATTGTCACGTTCCATTTCCAAGACGAAAAAGCAAGCTTTGAAATGGGTAAGACAAAATTCACCAATCATCCAAAGAAGCAATACTAATCGGAATAGAAAGGAAACAGTATGATGATAATACAACAGATGGGCATCGAACAAAATAGATTTCAAGCGAGCAACAAGAGAAAAACGAGATGGTGATATGAAACAAAATATAAAGTATAGAGAAAATAATTGAAATAATAATGTCGAGGACGACATTTCAAATTGGAACTCGGATGGAGATAAAATATGATAATTGAGAGGGGCGACAGAAGCAAAAACCCAGGAATGATCAACATACCAGAACGAATAAATTAAAACAACAACGAGAAAAAGGAATCATCTAACGATAGAAGTCAAGAGACGACAACAGGCAATAACGAGAGGGAAAGCGAAACAACAGGTATTGCATATTTTACTACACCAAGAAAATCAAAACGACCGACCTGCTACAGAAAATAATGATATTGACTTTACCTCCATCAAAGTTAACGGAAGCTGACGGAAAATATCACGAAAGAAATGAGATCGTTCAGAATACGAACAATAAACGATAAAGGAATTTAGAGCAGGGAATATGCTTACAATGACAATGCAATCAAGCATAAGTTGTCAATTCGATTCCATAGAAAACCAGGAAGATGGAAAACGATCCGAACTCATATTCATCATGTCAAACACCAAAGATGTATTAGAGATGTTACAAAAGATGAAACGAAAAAATCCAAGTTAAAGCAGGAAATAGGGGCAAAATTTACGAAATAATAAACGATGGAATTAGAAACCATCGAACAAGTATGTTAATACAGAAACAAAATTATCGATTGATTGAAAATGAAATATGAAAGCAGGAAGAAATAGTGAATGGGATAGCCTAGAAGGAATGAAGGAATAATATAATCAAATGTGCCAGACAATTGTTAATAATAACCTGCACATAGCCAGAACTTGGGAGTGACAATTCACAACACCAAAAGAGAAACCTTTATCAACTCGAGACGAGAAAATAAAGAAATAGAATGAGAACGTGGAATCAAACCCAAAAGAGTGGAGAAAGAGTAAAGTCTGAAATATGGGCAAGGAACATTACAAAGTCTGTGTATTTTGAAACTAAAAAGACCGGAACACGATGAAACGAAAGAATCAAATGTCCAGATCAAACAGAGATATCAAAAACCAAAATTACCGAGATTGCAACTAAAAGAAAAGGTGGAAAGTACATAGTGCACGTCAGAAAGGAAGAGATGATTTACTGGAAATCAAACAAGAAAGCTACTAGAAGCAATTACGACAAAATCCCGAAACAAGAAACAAAGAAACCTATCTACCCAGATCAGAGAAAAGTAAAGCAGATAATATAAACATAAGTCAATGTGGCAACGAAGAGGAAATATTAATTGAACACAGGTGAAAACCATCACGAAAATCTGTGTATACGAAACCCTTAAAAGAACTGAGCGGTAAACAAAAGATCCAATGAAACGAAGGCAAAAATTAAACGAATCGAAAGCTACGCTTACCGACGAAAAGAAAACTCGGCAAAATTACGTTAATAAATATCCAAAAGGGGAACTCGATAAATTGGGAGAACGATAACAAGGAACCGCCCAATCAAATGCGACAGATCAGCTATAATAAAACAATCCGAGAGAAACCAGAAACGAAACATGGAAAAAAGGGAATGTCATGGGGACGACCACAACCTTTCATTCACGAAGGGCATTACAACTCCAGAAAGCACTTAAAAGGTAAACCAAAAGAAGGAATGTGAAGACAACCAATGGCAATGGAAATAACACCATGGCAGCCTAAACAAAGAATCCTCATATGATTAAAATGATTTGAGATAACAACCAGCAATGTAAGCGCGTAGTAATGCTATAATAATTCAACTAGCAAGAAACTACCACATGCAGAAAAAAAGTCAAAAAGAAAAGATTTTTGCCAGCAGTAGAAAAATTCAATACGATATCGAAATATAGGACAATTACGATGCAGAAAGAATGAGGAGATAATGAATCATAAATGCTTGAGCAACAACGGACTCTGGTTAAGAACCGCCATTTATCGAAGGCACAACAATGGTCAAACGAATCTGATGTATACCAGATAATGAATGAGAAAATATGGAATTAGCGGAATGTGGTATAGAGTCCCGAGACGATGGTGTAAAACGAGAATAAAGACGTTGTATATAATGTAAAATTATTGTAGAAAATTAGTAGTAATGTATGATATTATAAATATTGTACAAATGCGTTAGAAATAGTAATTCAGCAAAAATCGCCGATGATATAATGATGTATTTAACAACAGTCATGAATCCGAAATACATGCAAGTGCAAACAAAAATAAGTGGAGAATACCACCGTTCACAGAAGCATACCACACCAGCAGTGCCAAGTACCATAGAAATGTAGATTTAATCAAGAATTATACCAGATCAGGAATCAGGCAACTGGAGACGAACATGTGAATTAATGACACTAATAACAACAATGCCGCAAACTCAGTGGACAACATACTCATCATAGTATTAACGGAAAGCGTAAAACAGGGCCCTACAAAGCCATAAGACTAGAAGAGCAGCAGAGAACATTATACAATTTGCAGAGAATAAATTTTGAAACAATTAAACAGATCAAGTTAATGGCAAGTGACGAAGTAGAAGCTACGCGTAACAATCTCACAAGCAACGTAGATCCAGCAAGTTGGTGAATGCGTGCATCGATGCAGAAATTCACCCAGAACGCGGATTCAACAAGTGGAGTTAAAAATAAAGCGTAGCCTTGTAAAATGTAAAAAATTAAAACGATGTAGAAAGTAAAGCTAACGTAAGTAATGAAAAGTTCTTTGTAGATATACAGCACAATTATCGAGAGAGTAAGAGGAAGCGAGAATCCATCAGAAATACGAGACGAATTTAATGAATAAAATCAAAGTGGTGAATGATATTAAAAGAAAGACTCAATGTTGCAAATGTAAGATTACTGATCTGGAGGCGAAGACAGACGAAATGTGGATGCAGAAATATGCAAGATTGTACGAAAAACGTAATAGAAACACAAACAAATTAAATTGCCCTGGATGCGATAAATTTTGAAGAGGATGAAGGATCCTACAACAATGGAATAAGCGACACAAGAAATAATCAATTCTATTAGTTCAAGTTGCCGAGTAAAAAAGAATGTGAGATGAAATAGACTTATGAAGAAGCGAAAGTGCAGCAAAACGAAGTGCGGAATATAACGAGGATATTATGCGGAAAATGCCAAACATGAGACAACAAAAAAGACGACTGAAAGAACATCACAAAGGTGTGGCCTCAAGAGAGAGGAAAAATGTAATTCTGTGGAGTCACCGACGAATGGATAAAATAGAATGGAACATGGAACCCAAAAGAACCAACTATGTGATCTATACGAAGGATATGCGAAAATAACTGCACAGGAAAGATAAGTCAAATTAAAGAACAGTTGAACGAATGTATTAAGGCACCAGTCAAAATGGCCATTGAAGAATTAGTTCATTGCCAAACACACTACCAATGGCGGCAAACTTGCAAACGCAGATATGATGAAAATAGTATCGAGCATACCGAAATTATGATTGAAAAACGATAGGATGTTGGCATGGGAAGTAAAAGCCTACGAACGGAAATATTCACAAAAGGCAATATAAAGAAATATTAGAAATCCAGAAGAGTTTCGAAAGAAGCCAAGGAGACACCACTCAAGAAATGGCCCGCAATTGGAACACGAAAATACAACAGATGCACAGTACAGCCTAAAAAGAATGTTGGAAACCATTAAAGTTGGAGAAATACCAAGGATATTCTGATCCAGATACACAAGCAATGAAGAAGTACCTCAAATGGTCTAGCAAGCAGATAGAATCAATGCAATACGAATGTAACGATCGATATCACGGGCTGATACAGAACTTGTAGACTCACCTTATTGAAAAGCGCAAATATTCGACGAGTTACAAGGACGAGTGCACAGTGAAACAGAAGACTAACACGGTCAAAAAGCCAGTTAGATGAAATACGAAGAACCTGTGAAAGAAACGGAAAACCAACATAACCACACTATCTGGATCAGTAGTCCAACGCCACGTAGTATGATCAACTGATAACCACCATCGAAGAAGAATCATAAAAGGGCGAATGGTGAGTAAATGTGACGAAATGGTAGCTAGTACCAATTATAAAGGAATATTTATCGCGAACAGCAATACCGAATGCAAAAGCGCATATAGACCCAAAAGATGTTGAAACATATCTCCTATATAAAAACAGATGGATTTCTATTCATAAAAGAGATTTGGCATCACAGAGAAATAAACTACGATTTTAGTGAAAAATGATTGTATCCTGAAGCAGAGAAATATTAAAACAAAATTAGCACTGGCAATTCACGAATCCAATAATGCAATCCACTATTACACTCCAAGAGGGATATTTTGGAGAATCGTTGGAGATAGTCTGTATCATTACAAATGTTGAAAGACAATTGCGAACACCAGAGAATTCCAACAATTCCCCAGAGATAAATGCATAAGAATTAGAAATGATGCATAAAGGAAATAGATTCGCTCACAGTACAAGGATGATAATCCAGAGAAATGTCGTACCTAATATGTTCAGTTTGTAGCACTGTATATGATCCGTATATCTGAAGTGAGATGGAAGTTGGTTACAATTTCCAACTCGAGTAATAGTAGCACCACCGAAAATATTTGGACTTCGAATGGCTAGCGAAGCAGAATTAAACCAGTGGATTATCACAGAGTGGAATATACCAAACAAAAGATCTGGAACGACCAGAGACATTTTTATTCCCCAAAAGGCAAGCAATACTATCTAAATTGTAACGATAACGGAAGGTAACAACTATGGAGAAACCCACTACGACTTGTTATTAAATCACCAGGCCATTTTCACATGCAACGAATATTGATGAAAGCCATGTGGGAAGATTCCTAATCTTCGGACAAATGATGGCAGGAATTTTAGGGAATAATCCTCATCATTCAAATCGTAAGAGTAATCTTAACACAAATGTTAGCATGTTTCGATATTAATAATGAAGAGAGAGAAAAATCAACTGGAAATGGCAATTGGGATTCTTACCGTTTTACAAAAACCATGGTATACATGGACCTCAAGGATAAATCCAAAGATATAAAAGGTTCGTAGGAATCTAACCAAAAAATGGTATGATGAAGAAGTCGGTGACGAAATTTAAAGCAATATGAGATTAGAAGCGAGACAGAATGAAGCGACAGAAAACGAGCAAACTGGAAACATGGATAAATTCAAAGATGAAGTAGCGACAAGCGACACATGACGAAAATCAAGGAGAAGCAGATGCTAATCAAGCAACTCAAACAATGGGAAAATCGAAAAACCAGACATAGTGGAATTTTATCATCCCACCAGTAGTATAATGTCTAAGAAAACAAAACAGTAGAGAACGTACGATACCAAAGACCACAACATTACGAATATTTAGTACTATACGACAAATTGGCAGACTTAGTACCCGAAAGAACCGCCAAGATCGAAGAAGATGTGGAGTCAGGTCCAGAAACTCGACCATAGTATGTTCAACATTAGCTTGGACCAACATTAACGGTACCCAGAGATAAATGGAGTAGAAATAAAAGCAATGATTGATCGGGAGCAAACATCTCAAGCAATAAAAATGGATAAATACCGGAAGATTGTGGCCATGTATAAAGAAGCCTAAACATGGATGTAATGAACCTGCAGCAAGGAATCATCGCAGTCTCGGAAAAATATGGTCCGATAATCGAATATAAAATGTGAAATCAATACGTACTAGCAGTCATTCAGGAGATTGAGTGCAGATTGTATATACTGTGAACGGATCTCAATGCCAGAATTGTTTACGGAGATTAATAATAGATCTGGATCGATGAGCTGAGAGATAAAACTGAACGAATATGTATGCTAAATCAGAAGTGCAGATGCTCAGAAAAAATAATAGTCACCAACCATAGGAGCTACCGGAAATTAGATTTGACTATGTTTGAAGGTAAACGAAGAAACTAGGGGAGAAATGATTTTCGAACCTAATCACAAATTGAGAAAAGAAAGACTGCCATTAGCCAGAGAGATAGTGTATGTAAACGACAACAGTGAAAATTTCCGATCAACAGTACAAAGTTTCGACGAAGAAGATAAAGTCATTTTACGAAACGAAAGATTGGGAAAGTTAACACCGATAGGACATTGAACGCCAACAACAAAAACGGAAGGAATGAGGAAGAAATTATGGACAACGACAGTCAGCTACTAAACGAAAACGAGAAAGAACAACTACAAAACTGCTAATGGAATTTAAGGATATATTTGCAAGCATCTGACTTAGATCTCGGTACAAAGCGATGTAACGCAACATACGATACCTTACAGAATGATACCCAATAACACTACTACGCCATACGATTGGCAGAAGCTCAAGTAAATCAAAAGCAGAAAAAGAAGTGCAAAGATGTTTGGACGCAGGAGTGGATCGAACCAAGTTGCTCGCCATGGCTTTCCAGTAGTCAATGGTAAAGAAAAAAGTACGGAAACAACAACGTTCTGTATAGATTATCGACGACTTCAATGGCCGGAACAAAACGAGATACATACCCTTACCCAATATAAATGAAATGTTACAACATTACACGGAGCAGCTTATTTAACACTCGCTAGATTTAAAAGTGGCTATTGGCAGCATAAAGGTCTAAAGAGGAGGCAGAGAGAAAACTGCTTTTCACAATCGGAAAAGATCTATACCATTCAGAAATGCCTTTCGGATTAACTGCCACCAGCTTCAATTTTTCAGAGATGTTGAATTTTGTACCACACGGCATTAAACATGGTAAGGGGTGGTATACATAGTAGATTGTCGTTATGTTATTCTGGCACTTTTTCGGCACATTTAAAGATATCCGTAATGTATTCGTTCGATTGAGACAATGGAAGTTTAAAATTGAAACCGCCTCCAATGCGCAGTTGGGCAAAGGAAAAAGTTACTTCTTAGGACATTTGTGTCGGCAAAGGCAAAGAACGCAGATCCAAAGAAACATCGAAAAGATAAGAAATTGCCCAGTACAAAAACAGTCACGCAAGTGCAGGAATTTTAGGCCTAGCGGATATTATCGAAAGTTCATCAAGGTTATGCAACCATCTGAAAACCAATTCAAGAATTAACCAAAAAGATCACCGTTTATATGGAAAAGGAACAACAAACACCTTTGAAACCCTCAGGAGATTAAACTGTATCAGACCAATACTTCGTACACCCCGATTTGAAGAAACGCGTTTTTATTAGCGACAGACGCAAGCGGATATGCATCTGGAGCAGTCCTAGGACAATGGGATGACGAGAAAAGAGAACGAGTTATTGGATATTATAGTCGAACATTCAAAAAACATGAAAATACTACTCTGTGACCGAAAGAGAAGCATTAGCATTATCCAAGCTATTAAACACTTCAAATTATTAGGGGTCACGAGATATATATCACTAACAGGTCATCAACCATTGGTAATGGCTAGGCCAACAAAAAGAAGCCTCGAGAAGATTAATGGCTGGCAATGGCAGCTAAAGAATAACTCGCCGATAAAAATTCAAATCAGAAAGCAATGCCAAAGCAGACTGTTATGTCAAGATTTGTATTTGAGGAACTAATCGGAACCATGATGTAGACGTAATATGCATGATTATCGCAAGAAGATACGATTTTACAAAACTGAAAAATGAGCAGAAAGAAGACGAGGAGTAAACACAATAATCGAATTATGGAAACCAAATGAATAAAATCTCGACAACAACAGAAACTACGAAGAAGATAATGGAGAAACTAAGACATGATATACCATAGAGAAGGGATGATTATTATTAATGGACGGCGAGAAACGACTTTATGTGCTTACCGAAAGCGACGAAGAGGTACTGATGCAATACACGATGGAAACCTCGGAGGACACAATGTCAGCAAAAAAGAACGAAGCCAAGATTTACGTCAAAAATATTATTAGGCCAACATATCGAAAGACGTGAAAGGATGGGATAAGAATGTCTGATATGCGCAACGAAAAAAGCACAGGAAGTAAATTGAAAGCACCGTTAAGCCAATGCCAGAATTCCACCAGAACGCCATGACATTATTGCCAATGGATTATAGGACATTACGGAAACCAACGATTGGAAATTTTATAGTAGTAACAGATTATTTATCAAAATTTCCGGAAGCATTCGCAATACCAGATCAAAAAGTAGAACAATAGCGAGAATCCTAGTAGAGAGAAATATGCTGTAGATATGGAACACCCAAACAGATTTAACTGATTCAAGGAACCAACTTCATGAGCTGAAATCAAGAAGGAACGTAACGACAAAACTACTTCAGAATTGCGAAATTGAGAACATCGCTTACATCCACAAACAAATGGCAAACCGAACGATGCAATGGCATACTAATAGAAAGTGATGTCAAACTATGTAAGCGAACCAAAAAATTGGATATGATATATAATCTATGCCTAATTGGCTTTAGAATGTCAATACATTCAGCAACGAAAATGAGTCCATTCAAATTAATGTACGGCAGAGAGTGCAACATGCCGATAGACCTAGAATATCAACCACCAATATCACAGTATATGGAAATTGATGATTATGTAACGGGATTCAAAGAACAATGCAAGAGATCTGGAAAACAGCAGGTATGAATATTATTTAAGTCAGAAAGCTATAAAGAATTACCATGATAAAAAGCGAGCGCTACGCGAGCATACGATTTCAGATTTCGGAGACTGGGTAATTATCGCACGCTCAGAATCATTCGGAGTGCCAGAAAATTACAAAGATGTGTAAAGGACCTTATAGAGATAAGTAGTGTAAACGAGAATAAGCTCGAGGTTAATTAGTCAATACCACTCACCCAGACCTATTTACGTAAACGTAAGCCGATGTAAAGCGATACTAGAACGATAAAAGAGAACAAAAATCGAGGTAGCCAAACTCAGATCAACTCAACGTTGAGTATAAAACGGACTGACGATGAGTCGAAAGTGGAGCGACAGCAAATAGCACTGGCGGAAGAACCTAGATCAGACGAACCCCAAAGATATAACTTAAACGCTGACCCAATGACAATTCAGATAAGATGGATATAATAGTAAAAGCCATCATGAGAAATAATGCCAGATGGGTCGATAGGGAAGGAATGGACTGAGAATAGTAAACAAAGCGGGAAATGCGCAGGATTATGCTAACGGAGCTTAGAAGCCACCAGAAATGGATCGTATCAAAGAAAGTATACCCATGATATTCACTATGGCAGATGTAGAAGGAGAATGGTACTTTACATATTGAGTCGCATAGAAACACGCCCAAACGAATATATGGAAATAATCATAATAGTGCGGAAATGCGGACACACAGCCTTCAAATAAAGGAAGAGGGACAAACCACAATGTTCGCAGTTGAGCAGATGCTTCTACACAGTTCGAGAGAGAATACTAAAAAACGCGGAGATCATCGTTCAAAAGAAAGATATGGAGAAAATAATGTAATAACTATCACTGAAAATCGAGACCAGGCAAGTGCAATTAAAATTATAACATAATGCGACAATTAGAGAGAGAGAAATGATGGGAAAAACAATCCAAACATTATGGGAAGCTATCGACGCCAAACAAGACGAAGCAACAGCCAATCTGATGAAATGGACCTACGAGGGTTCACCACTTAAGTATTCGATTTAACTATAATGGTAATTGAAACACGAAACGTCCTATTAAAAGAAACAATATATGCTACTATCCATTTACAAAAGACGTAGCCAATGTTGAAATGGGAAGGACAGAAATTCACCAATCATCCAAAAGAAGCAATACGAATTGGAGATAGAAAGAACAGTTATTGATGATTATATATAAGATGGCTCGAAGAATAATTTCAAGGGCAAACAAGAGATTAAAGATGATGGTGATATAAAGCAAGATAAATAAAAGATAGCAGAAATAATGAAATAATAAATGTCGAAGGACGACTTTCAAAGGAAACCTCGGATGAGATAAAAATATGGATATGAAGAACCGGGGGCGACAGCAGCAAAACCAGAGATAAATACCAGAGACGAATATACAAAAACAGAGAAAGGAATCATCTAACGAGAACGTCAGAAACGTACACAGCAATGAATACGAAGGAAGGAACAAAAGGGAGAGATTAACTACAACAAAGGAAAAATCAAAACCGACCGACCCTGCTACAGAAAATAATGATATTGATTACATCCATCAAGTTAACGGAAGCTGACGAAAATATCACGAAAGAAATGAGATCGTTCAGAATACGAACAATAAACGATAAAGGAATTTCGAGCAGGAATATGCTACAACCTGAGCAAGAATACAAGCATAAGTTTCTTCGATTCCATACGGAACCAGGAAAGATGGAAATACGATCCGAAAATCTCATCATGTCAAACCACAAAGATGTATGGTAGATGATCTACAAAAGATAGAACGTAAAAAATCCAAGTAAAGCCAGGAATAGGCAAATACGAATAATAAACGATGGAAATAGAAACCATTGAACAAGTATGTATACAAAACAAAATTATCGATTGTTGGAAAATGAATATGAAGCAGGAAAAGAAATGTGAATGGGATAGCCTAGAAGGAAATGAGGAATATATAATATGTGCCAAAATTTAATATACTGACATTGCCAAAATCTGGGAAGAAAGCACAAAACCAAAGAGGGCCTTATAACGCGCAGCCGAGAAAATAAGAAATAATAATAAAGTGGAATCAAACCAAAGAGTGGAGAAGAGATAATAGTTGAAAATATGGGCAAGGAAACCCTTACAAAAGTCTGTGTATTTGAACCTAAAAAGAACGGAACGATGAACGAAAGATCAAATGTCATCAAACGAGGATATCAAACAAAAATACGTATTCCACAAAAGAAAGCGTGGAAAGTACATAGTGCCACGTTCAGAAAGGAAGAGGATTACTGGAATAAAACAAGAAAGCACTAGAAAGCAATTACGACAAACAATCCAGAAAAAGGGAAAGAGAAACCGGTATCAAGCAGAACAGGAGAAAGTAAAGCAGTAATTAATAAAACATAGGTCAAATGTGCAAACGAAGAGGAATATTAATTGAAAACAAGGGTGAAATAACCATTTCACGAAAATCCTGTGTAATAACGAACTAAAAGAAGACGAACCGGTAAACAAAGAATCCAATTGTGAAACGAGCAAAAATAACGAATCGAAGTACCGCATACCGACGAAAAGAACACCGGAAATACGTAATAAATATCCAAAAGTGGAGAATTTCATGACATTGGAGACCGATAAAAGGAACCGCCAAGTCAAATGCGACAGAGTCACCTATAATAAAACATCCCGAGAGAAAACAGCGAAACAAACATTGGAAAAGAATGATCAGGACGAGCGCCACCTTTCAATCCACGAAGGCTTCACTCCAGAAGCACTTTAAAAATGTACCAACCAAAGAAGGAAATAATGAGACAACCAATGCAGGGAATGCACAACAGCGCCTATACGAAAAGAACTATAATGATTAAAATGATTTGGGATAACAACGCAATAGTAGCAGGTAGAATGCGAAATAATTCAATCTAAGCAAGAACTACGCAATGCAGAAAAAGTCAATAAAGAAAAGATTTGGCCAGCATAGAAAAATTCAAATTATGATATCGAATTAGGACAGAACGCTGCAGGACAGACTGAGGATTGAAATCATAAAAATCTATGTCACATTCGTTGACTCTGTTAAGGACGCGCATTATCGAAGCAAACAATGGTCAAACGAAATCTGATGTATACCAGATAATGAAGAGAAATATGGGGATAAACGGACATTGCGTATAGAGTCCCGGAGACGATGGTGTAAACGAGAAAAAAGACGTTGTAACTATTAATTGATATTGTGTATAATAGTAGAATAGTATGTATATTATAAATATTGTAATCAAAATGGGTTAGAATGTAATCATGACAGAGAAATGCCGATGATTAATGATGTATTATAACCAACAGATGAATTCCGAATAAGGCAAATCAACAAAATCAAGGAGAACCACCGTTTCACAGAAGCATACCACACCCAGCAGCTGCCAAATGTTACCCATTAGAATAGATTGTAGAATTAAATCAAGAATAAACCAAATCAAGGATCGGGCACGTGGAGACGCAATCGTGAATTAATGACACTAATAACGAACAATGCGCAAACTCAGTGGACAAATACTCATTCTAGTATTAACGGAAAGCGTAACAAGGCTACACAAGCCATAGACTCGAAGAGCACAAAGAACTATACAACAATTGCAGAGAATGATAATGAACAATTTAACAGATCAAGTTAGATGGGCACGCTGACGAATTAGAAGCTACGTACAATCAACGCACGTAGATCAGCAAGTTGGGTGGAATGGATAGCATTCGATGGCCAGAATTCACCCCAGAGCGGGATTCAAATGAGTATAAAGCGTAAACCTTTAAATATGTAAAAAAAAACGATAGAGTATAGCAACGTCAAGTATTGAAAATCTTGTAGATATCGCAGACAATTAATCGAGGGTAAGAGGAGCGAGAATCCATTCAGACTACGAGACGAATAAATGAAGGAAAAAATCAAAGTGGTGAATATATCAAGAAAGACCAAATGTTGCCAATGTAAAGATTACTGATGGAGCGAGACAGACAATGTGGTGCAGAATATCACAGATTGTCGATAAAGTAATAGAAACACAAACAAATGCCCTGGATGCACGAAAGTGAAAGAGAATGAAGAATCTACAACAAGGATAGCCACCAACAAAGAAATAAATATCATGTTCATGCGAGTAAAAGAATGTGAATGGAAGGACTTATGAAGGAAGCCGAAAGTCAGCAAACGAATCGATTAACGAATAATTATGGCGGAAAAATCAAAACGAGCAAAAAAAAGCGATGAAAGAATCATTCGCAAAGTGTTGATCAGAGATAGGAATGCGAATTCTGTGGAGTCACGACGAATGGATAAATAGAAAGGACATCGGAACCCAAAGAGGGAATCAAATATGGTGATCTATACGAAGGGATATGGCAAATAGACTGCGACAGGAAAGATAACGGATCAAATTAAAAAGATACATTGGAACGAATGTATAGGCAAACCAGTCAAATGTCCATAGAATATTCTTGGGGCAACACAACTACAATGGTGAGAATGCAAAAGCATATGATAGAAAATAGTATCGAGCATACCGAATATGATGAAAACGAAGGAATGTTGGGCATGGAGTAAGGCTACGAACGGAAAATGATTTCCAAAAGCAATAATAAGAGAAATATAAATCCAGAAAGAGTTTCGGAAAGCCAAGGAGACACACCAAAATGGCCGCCATGGAAAAGAAATACAACAGATGACCAACAGCTAAAAGATGGAAACAAACAGCTAGAGGGCCGAGAAACATCCTACAGGCACCATTTATTGAAAATAACCGGATTGCAGAGAACACAGAAGAGCCAAAAGACGAACACAGAGAATTTAGACAGGAGCCCACCAATATTACATTTGGGAAATGGATCATTGGGCATTAGACTATATCCATATGGAGAGGGAATGCAACGGCACCCACATCAGTGCTTCCTCAAGTAGGCAAAAGGAGATACGACGAGCTATTACATGCGCCGCTTAAACAAACATGATTATTACAATCGAAGATAGAGTACGCAACCAATCATACAGGAATGAACGCACAGATGGGAAGGCCACAACTGCTGAATCAGGATTGGGACCCACGTTTTTACCCACAAAGATGTAAGAGGAGAAGGTCTTGCGAGAAGATAATCTGTATATAGTTAGAAGTGGAGAAGCCGAACAAGACGTTGGTAAAAAGAAAAGAGAGAGTGTAATAACATGTAAATAAAATATAAAGAAAAACCAATAAATATCAAAATACAAATATAGAAAAATCAGAAAAACAGAAAATCAAAAAATTTTGACGATATTAGATGGACGGAATACAAGAGTACAACAGATGAGAGAAAGGACATTCCGATATGGACGAGATTACTGAAAAGAAAAACCAGAAGAGGGAGAGAAAGTTAATACACTTGCAGCATCAATTATATAACTAAAGACTTACATGGAAAAAGAACGGCAACCGCAAATCATAAAGAGATATAGACTCACAAGAAAAGCTGAAAGACGAGGAATTGATGAAAAGAGGAACAAGATATCTACTTTAAAGATAATAAGTTGTTTACAGACCGCAAACAAAGAATGGCTGCAAGAAAGATTCATTTACGGGAACGCCAGAGCACCAGACGAGTAACATGTGCATCTATGGTAAAGGAGAAACTCACGAAAAGATGGAAAAGGGAGAGACAAAGCAAAACGAGAACACCGAGGAAATCCAACGTCCATTTAGAATCAATTTGATGTAAGCAAACCACGATGAAACGATAGAAAGGACTTCGACAACTGAGGGAGACAGGATGAAAGGGAGGAAGAGAAAAGATAACGATAAAAGATTCGAAGATCCGGCAGACATAATATGGGAAAAAACTATAAAATAGAACATCAAGGGAGGATAAAACTCAAAGGAATCCCAAGAGCCGCAGAATTTGCGAGCAAGGATATTGCCAACAGCCAGAGGAAATAATGGTGCGAAGGATGTAATCAACAGACCAATACAAGATCAGAATTAAAACTAAAGCATAAAGTAAGGTGTATGTATACAACAGAGAAAAAGAGTCAAGAATATTGAATAAAATTACGAACCACAAATAGACAGATATTTAGAATCGACCAAGACGAGAACCAATATGTTATCTCAGGAGTAAGATACTCAAAGATGAAATAATCAAAGAAGATTAGCTACAAATTTGGAATGGTACGCACTCGACCAACAGTAATCCGAGCAATCAAGCGATATCAAGAAAAACCAAAAGAATCGTGACTCAATGATAGAAGCCATTTAGAACAAATCATGTGCTACATGTTGGCAAAAACATGTGAAAATATTATCTCCCTGTGGACATATGGTCACATTGAAGCTGTGGGTTAAAGAAGTCGATATATGTCCGTATAGTAAAGCGACAACCGGCGGCAGGGATCCGTCTCGCTGATCAATTAGATGGAACCGAAAACAATGTGTAAAATAGGTGTAAAAAGATAACGTAAAAATAAAAATAATAAAAACTAAAAACCAATAGAGATGGATGTAAATTATGAATAAAATTTGAGATAACGAAAGAAATATCAATTATTAATATAGAATTACAATGAACCAAAACGAAACGATAAGCCATAAGATGAGAAAACTACGACAGAGGAAAGAGTCAAAATCGAAAACCAATCCGAACAATCAAAGAGATTAAGAGAATGGCAACAAGGTCGATGAAGATAAAAGAATATATTAGCATCAGTAGAAGGAGAACTACTAGAGAGATACTAAAGATAAAAATGATTAAGAAGAAGAATTAGAACACAGACAGAATTCGAAGGAAATGAACCATATAGGACGAGAAGGAGGAGTTAGTAAAAGAACCATACAGAACCAAACCAGAATATAACCAAGAAGGAGAATCAGAATGTTAGAGCAGGAGAGAGGATCAACAAAATGAAATGAAAGATTGCGAGAAGTAATAAAGACAAGAAGCAGAGATACGAGAAGAAGAGGGACGATAAAGATCATACAACAAATTGCAGGAGAAATTGGGCAAATTAGCACCAATATTCGAATAGAGAAAACAAAGGAGAACCCATTTGGCAACAAGCCCAAGAAGGGCAACGGCAAGCATTCACGGAAGCGAAGTGGTACGGAGAAGAGAACGTCAAGGAATGGCAAGGCACGGATTCAGACATCATATCAGCAATAGCTGAAGAGGAGATAAGCAAGAGCTTACAAGCCAATGGGAAAGATCGAAAAAGAACGTCAACAAGCGAGAATCAAAGAGGCCGATAACCATCAAGCAAAATAAGAGAGCCCAGAGAACGAGTAACACGGAAAGAATGATAATTGCCCACAGGAGCAAGCGAGAAGTGGAAGACAAGTATAGAGCGAAATAGAAATGCAATACAATGGAAAATCAAAACAGACACGAAATAGTATGCACAACGAAATGAGGAGATGCTAGTAGAACAGAACAGACTCTTAAACAGAACAAATACAGACAAATAAAAACGAAGACAAGAAAAGTGATCAAATCAGAAGCAAGCAAGATGGATAAGAACCATACAAGAGCCAAGAAGAAGCAAGACTGTTACCGCGAGCAAAAGATAATGATATGGAAGATTGGAGCTATGGGAAGTCGAAGCGCCAGAAAGAAAAATGAGGACTGAACGGAAAAAGAAATGGAATACCTGGCGACCAACAATACAATAAGAAGGCTCATGGACGACAGAGCTCAGAAAAATGGATTGACCCAGTAATCAAAGATAACGGAAACCAAACCGAAACAAACGATGAAATGACGACAAATCCAACAATTAAAACGAGAGAATACACAGAACTCAGCAGGAGTGAAGAAGCCGAGGAATTGGCAGTATTAAAGAAATCCCAGTGACATCAACACGAATCACGAGCCTTGAAAGAACAAGTTGAAGCAGAGATAAAACGAATGAAAGCAAGGATATGATAGATATGAACAGCTCTGAGAAACAGAATTGGAAAGTTTTAAAGCGTTGGAAAATACGCATCGAGTTAGAAGAGCAAGTAGAGGAAATTAACTGAAAACGCAGACTAATCTTGCTATGCTCTGACAAGAGATACAATATCAATACCTTTGCGTGAAGGATAAATACTGCAAAGCGACACCATCATGCTTTGCCGTTATATCGACGGAAATGCAACTCAAGTACCCGCCGACCGATGATAGGATTCGGGGGCGGAGAAACGGAAGCGTAAATTTAAAAGATCAAATTGTAAAAATGTGAAAGATAAATAAACAATAAATAATAAACAAAAAATTGTAGCCAATATAATTAAGTAGAATCCAATGAAATAGAAAGCCGAATCGACTCAGAAGACGGAGAATGCGTACAAGCCCAATCAGTAGTAGAACCAATCGAGCAAGCCCACTGAGATACTACAGTAAGATGGAGAGCGGAAAAGAGTGCAAGAGTAGTGGAGGAGAGTCGAACAAGCCGATAAATCATCATTATACAATCTAAACAGCAACCAATATATAAACGGAATAACACTATATGGAGAACAAATAAAGAGAGAAAATGACAGATTGAGACGAAAATAGCTGAATAGACCGTGTATCCTGGAAGACTATTGAACTGCGAAGCGAACGAATGCGAGCAGCAGAAAACGAACAGAGATACGTGCTAAACTAAAGACAGTTGTAAAAAGCCAGAGAATAAGAAGTCACAACAAGCTCAGGACGAAATTAAAAACATAAACCGAACAGCTTCAGAAGCGAGACGAAGCTGGAAACACACACCAACGCGGTCAATATAAACGTCAACTCAAGAAAAAACACAAAGAAGAAATCTTCATGAAATTCTAATCAACAAAGACAATCAAAGAGTAAGAACGATTAAGACTCCCAAAATAACGAGCGATTTAATAAAGCCAGTCCTGATATGGGATTCTCAGAAAATAAAATTAAAGAAGAGTGCGAGAGACACCTAACCAGAAGAGAGAAAGGCAAGGGCTAAAACTCCACTGTTATATAAAGTGAATAAAATTGTAAATAAAACGTGAAATGATTGATATATATTAGAATGACCATGAACCAACGTTTGGATCACAAGACAATGATAAATGATGAGAGTGTAATAGCGAACACATAGAAAGATGTGAGAGATCCACCCTTTCAGAGCGAGGAAAGCACCTTGCCGATTACCAAGAATTGTAGCATCCGATAATGAAGAATTCAACGATAACCTCCATGTATACAATGTCCCTCAAAAGAAAACAAGGACGAATTGAACGAACATCGAGAAAACCCAAATAATGGTAAAACTCCTACTAAGAAATATGAGAGATAGCCATATAAGAGAGAGATCGGAAATAAAGAAACCTAGATTCATCAACAAATTAAGACAGCCAAAGCAATCCAAAACAAACAATCAAGAAATCAAAAAATCACCCTAATCATTCAAAAACAACTAGGAACACGAGTGGGACAAGAATTAAGAAGAACCTGTACAACACTCTATTCAATCACTTATACTACCGATTAGTAATAATAATCCAAATAATATCTTAATATGCTGTCTCATCCTCGGCCTAACAAAAAACAAGCCAAGGCAAAATACCTCATTCAAATTCAGAAAGAATGTTCACTCCAAATTCGAAAAACTAACAATAGAACTAACGAAACGACAAGAACTCTCGCAGATTTCTATAATTCACCTTCAAGATAGCCCAGCTGAAAAGCGAAACCCAGCATCAGTGATTCATTCGCCCAGCAAATATACTGATTTACTTGATTGAACTGATTAACTCGTATTGATCTACAAGTGATTGAACTGATATTACAAACTTGCACTAATATAAAACCGACCTATCTGTTTATTTGATTACGTATCGTAGTAGGACCTTAAGTCCATCTTTATCTTGATGATTAACCGTACCGTAAAAACTTTTAATGAATGTGAATATTGAAAATAGAATGTATGTATCTATTTTGAAATCAATTGAAATTGCGGGTCGCAATTTTACGGACCCCCGAGTGTTTTATGTTGGGCAGAACGTAAACGGCCTCATATAATGTTAAATGGATCAGAAACACACACGCAAAACACAACACGCATTTAATAAACCCCAAAACACAATTAAAACCATATAAAATCTGAGATAGAATAATTAAGTTAAGAAACATAAATAAATTAAAATATAAAAAAGGCACCCAGATCCGCACGATATCTACCAAAATAACAACAAGAACAAAAATCGACGAATTGGAAAAATCAATTAAAGTTCATTAAAGCAAGATTAAATCGAAAAATTTGAATTAGTAATAATTCAAATAAAATTCTAAATAAAAAATTATAAAAATAAATCGAAATAGTAAAACTAAATAATAGATATTTGCTAGCGAAAACAACAAGGTCGGAATTTTTGTTTTACTCATCAACATTTTACACACCCAAAATTTAAGGTATATATACGAATCCATTTTCACATAAAAGTTACCATTTGAAAACACACCGTGTTTCGAATTAACTTCAAACATTTGCAATCGTTTTTAAACATTGATTGTTTCGAGATCATCATTTGTTGAATTTTCAGGAAATTTTAGGTGAGGATCATTGATTTTGGAACCCTCTTTCCACGCCCCGTGCCTTGCATCTCTGTAGAGCTCTGCTCGGACGTCGGCGTGGGAAGAGAGGCATTATGGTTTATTATGGACTGTGCTATTTTTGAATTGGCAAGGGTAACTTGTTAATATTATTTTCTTATATTAATAAACATTATTATGTATAGATTTGTTCTCATATAATCTATAATTTGTTAATTAAAAATATGTCGAAATTTTCCGGCCCAAGCCGAACCTAATGGCAAGTAAATAACTCACACATTCCAGATTCGTGTAAGCGCGTGAATGTCGCCAATGATCTTGCCGTGAAGACCCGGCGTGCGAACGCAGAGTTGGATATCGCATATTATTCTTAAGATGAAAAGGAGGAATAAGGGAGAAGTCATCTGATTGCTCTCATATCTCGTTCTGTAAAACTCGACTTACTCTACTACACATGGCTCACATAATCATCTTACATCGAGTAGTCCAGTGGCACTCATTAAATATATACACATTATGGCCCTAAGGTTATTAATGGGGAATGGCACGGGGATCAAATCGTTGAATGTGATTAATAATTTGAAAAATTAGATGAAAAATATTAGTACAAATGGAATGAACTGTCTTTTCACGATTAATATAGGTGTATTTCATTCATATTCGACACGCCAATGTAGGTGGTAATTCCAAATTTAAAGTAACGATTTAGTCATGAGAAAGCATAAATTAAAGTAATTCGAAAATTTTAATCACTGTTTACTGAAGTAGAAAAGTGTAATTGCGATCAAAGGAAAATGACAACAATTAAGTAAACATTGTTAGCATCTATTAATTAATTAAAAGACTGAGATAACTCATTAATTTAACCCGTTGATACAACGATCGAATGAAACTTAAGGAAGATTAAAACAAATTGTTATAGTTAACGGATAAGGTGTTATCGAGAGACAATTTCGTGGATACCCTATGGTAATTTATTTAAATATCAGTGAAAATTGGAAAGGAGATAATCAACCATTAAAACTCGGGATCGTGAATAAATATTAAACTGGAATTAATCGAGTGATCAGACAAGTTTCCCTTCAATAATAATTATAGATTTAATTGTAACAACATAAACTGCGGCACTAAAACATCAAATTATTATCGACTAGGATTTGAAACCAGCCAACTAATTTGACGTAAATAATGATCTCGAATATTATGATAAATCCCTTATTACTGTCAAATACAAATTACTATTAAAACACATTAGACGAAAATTTTGTAAATTTTTATCAGTAATTCCACTACTCATTCACGTAATCAAAATGATGCATAAAAATCAAGAATAAATGAAAATGGTCACGAAAAATTCCAATAGAAGTCAAATCAATTGAAATAAATCGATCCATCTATTAGCGATCAAGAACTCCTTAAGAAATCTGCGAAAAGAAGTAATATAAATAACAAATTAACCAGATGAACCGATCGGCACTTATAAACACTATCATCCTTGGCGAAAGATCTCGTCCGAATAGCAACAGATAAATAACTATCCAAATCCCTGAACCACTGCAATCTCGTACAATGAAGTCGACAGTAAAATGAAATTCGCAAGATACCTAAAATAGATGCGTAAATATTGTTTTGAGAAATTTACTGACTTACAAACCGGCACAACAATAACGTAACATCGCTACAGTAGCCATCATGAATGCCATAGCGTTCCGGCCTATCGATACTCCTATTATCATCGTGTTATTTTATTAATGATCAAGTGTACAAGTACTTTCACTGAAGATCCGGTTTCTAAGATTTTAGTAATGATCTTGATTAATTTAAGTTGGTTTGTAATATCATTAAGAATTAATTCTTCTTAATTTTTTCTTGGATTTTAATTCGGTTTGTAAATAATAATCTAATTATGATTCTTCTCTAATTTTTCGAATTTAATTTTTGTTGTAAATAATAATCGTTAACATTACTTCTTCTTAATTATTTCGGATTTATCTTCAAGTTTAGTTTAATGACTTGATCAATTAATTTTGGTAATAAAAACGTTAAACATTACTACTCTCTAAATTTTTTTCGGATTTAATCTTCAAAGTATATTAGTTTAATGATCTTGAATTAATTTAATTTGTTTGTTAATAAAAATCGTAAAATTCTTCTTCGTAAATTCTTTCGATTTTAAATCGTCGAATACTATTATTATAGTGCTTAAAAATTTATTATACAAAGCATAACTGACCGGTCGCCCACTTAATTGCGTATGTAGAGCTTCAAGACGAGTATCCATTTAATTTAGAGAACATGAAAATCGAATGAGATATGAACGACAAATATTTTCCAACCGACCCTCTTCAGTTTGAGAGTTAGATATTTGAAGGTTAAGATACCAGTTCCGTCATTGATAAGCACATTATTCCGTACCGGGTAAAAATATTTTCCTTCATTCATTCAGGACCACCGAGGCATGCTCGAACTACCCGCCTGTAGTGGAACAGTGGAGACAGGATGAACGGTGTATAAAGAACGAATACCTTCCATGGCTGAAGATGATTCAACAAAATATAACCAGAGGAGTTCATGCGCCAGTTCCGGAAGCCGTTCGAAACGAGCTAATCTTCTCAGATTCTTGACTCAAGCACAGGAGCTTCTGGAGGACTCTCCGACTCCAACGTCAAAGTCGCAGAAAGTGCAAGGGCCACCGCACACGTGGCCAACGCCAAGATGTCTGATGGCAGGACGGTAGCCGTAGATACCACCCTCACCAAGGCCAGTTTAGAACCTTAAGCCGGAATCGGTGGATTCCCTGGTACTCGCCAGAAAGAAGGATCAAAGCGATTTCTTTGGCTGACGATAATTCTTGTTTGACGATTTGAATATTAAATTATTACAAACTACTTTTCTCTCTATTATTAATTATTACCCGTTCATTTTCCAAAATTGTTTAAATAAAACTATCTCATATTTGCATTAGTCGCCATCCAATTCACTCGTACTTTTAGAAATGGATCCCGTAAAAGTTTTACAAAACGAGTTAACTCGAGCGCAACAAATAAACAAGGATCTCCACGATCAACTCCATACTCCTGGTCCGGGAAATGCAACAACTCAAGGCTACGTGGGTAAACCCCACTAGAATCAAGCCGTTGTATCAAAAGCTAGCTGCGGCCAGAAAGGGGGCCGAAGAAAACATTGCTGACAATCTGAAGACCCCAAGGGGGCTAGAGTAGCGCTGTCCGCTAGTCAAGAGGGGCAGCGGTACCTACCCCATAGTTTTCGCCCCGCCCACTAGCCTACAGGAGTCGAATCCGACCCCATCCGCAATGCCAACCCCTGTCGAAAACCCTGCTCCAACAATTCCTTCAACATCCAGTCGACGACCGGGTCGCAAGGAGCGAGCCAAGCGCCGAGCCGCTCGACTCCCAATCAATACGCTTCATAGAGATAGACTATTGTTAAATATATTGTTTTTCTGTACATCTCCTCATTGCATTTCTGCACTAAGAAATTTTTTTAATAAAATAAATCGTGGGGAATAAACAGACCATTGGTTTATCTGTTCTCAAACGACATCACAGATAAACAGCTGATAGACGACAGAATTAGACGCAAGGGACCAATAATTAAAAGCGAGACAGGCTCTATCGACAGCTCGTGACCCGAGGATTTCCGGCACAATATACTAATGATACTCAATTTTTTGCGGAGGTCCACCACTTGAACACACTACCAACGGTTGCCTAGCACGGTGCCAAGTGGCAGTTAGCATCATTTTTGTATGGCGTTACGGGGCAACCACATGGAATAATTTAAACAACGTCGAGGGGACCTGTTAAATCCCACCATAATTAATGAATGCCACTCGGACTACTCGGTGTGGTTTATTTTGAGCCGTGTGATAATTTTTAGGTCATTTTAAGAATCGAGAACGCGAAGTCCAAAAGACCATTCCTATTTCTCCTTTCTTCTATTCGGAATAATATTGATGTCCGATACTGGCCGTTCCGAAAGACGGGTCTTCACGGTGACAGATCATCGGCGATCATTCCAACGCACTTAGACGATATCTGAATCAATGTGTTGATTTTACTGACTTGTGAAATGTGTTGGCTGTGGCCTGAATAAAAATTCGACATTAAGGCAGATATAATTATGAAACAAAAATGATTTTATGCATTTAAATACTCTTATTAATATTAAATCAATATACATATTTATTGTACATAACGAACATCATTAATACCACTCTCACCCCGTCCCGACATCAAGCAGAGCTCTAATCGAGATTGCGAGGATGCGACGTGCGAGAGAGCTTCCAAATAAAAACTCTCACTCTTAGTAATAGATTTTTAAGAAAAACTGCTTTTCGAAAATTGATTGAAATGTGTAAAATGAATCGTATATTACCTATTTTTGTCCCTAAACTTGTGTGTCTTTTGATTTAGTAAAACAAATTCGATTTGCGTATTTATCTAGTGTATTCTAATCTTAATTTTTTTTTTTTTAATTTAATTTGATATTCTTTAAATCTCCTATTGAATGTTTCTAATTCAAATTCCCTTTGATTTTAATTTCATTTCATGAAATTTTCATTTTTGTTAAATTATCAATTTCGGTCGAATTTGTTGGGTTTCCGCTGTTCATGTTTCCCCTCATTTATATAGTGCGGATCTTGTTGCTTTTTTGTTATTAATTTATTTTTTATGTTATTATTTATATGTAATTGTTTTTTCTCTTATATTTGGATAGGTTAATTGATGTTCAGTAGGTTTTGAAATCTAAATCTACATTAATAATTTGCGTGTGTGTTACTGATTCATTTACATTCACCAAGGCGTTGGTTCTGGCCCAACATAAAACACTAGGTGGGTCCATAAAATTGCGCCCGCAATTTTCAATTGTCTTTTCAAATTGAATATTTCCATACATAGGTTTCTCTCAACATCTCCACGATGTTATAAAAAATGTCTGCAGTATGAAAATCATCAGATAAAGATGGACTTAGGTCCGACTAACTGTCGTGATCAAATAAAGATAAATTCGAATATTCCCGTTTTAAATATCAATGTGAATCAATGAATGCAATGTATCATTAATTTAGTCTCGAACGAATCACTGACGCTTTGGGTGTTCGCTTCCAAGCTGGTTCTCTTTGGGTTGATTTTGATTGGCCGGGTGGTTGAGAGATACGCCAGAGTTTGATGCTTCGTTGCTTTTCTGATATTCGGTATTTGGTTAAATATTACCTCTATAATTCTCTGGATTGGGGATTTGTCCTTTGTCGCTTTATCATTGACAGATGATCGGAACAGCCCTATTATGAGTACAATATTCATGTTACAACTGATGTTATGATTTGTTCCGTTGACGGATTGTTAAGTTGGGTTCTATTTCTGTTTGATTTGTTTTCCTTGTTGTCTTCTGATTGACAAGGCGATTTTGGACTTCTCGTATTGGTTAAATTACGGGGTTTGCTTTACTTTCTCTTGGATTGTCTGATGATTGTTTCTAAAGCTTGCCTTACCCAAGTCTCGCTTTTATTTTGGAAACTTCCTCGTTGTTCTTTAAGGGTTTGTACATTGCTGGGTCTTTCGGAATACTCTGCTTTAGTTCATCATTTTGTTTGTCTTTTCTTTGTGGACCATTGAGTGCATTGGAGGGTTATCTGTTTGCATTCTTCATTTTCGGGATCTGCAGATTTCTTTGTAGTCTGCGCAGGTACTGGCTCTCTTCTGAAGGGTGGGTTCTCGCTCTCTCTAAGGGTTCCTCGTACTACCTCTCTCATCATTATTATTATCATTATCCATAGTTTTCGGTTCATGGTTTTTACATTTCTATTATACATCAGTTAGTTCATATTTTATATTACAGTATGTTCAGTTATATACAGTGAAGTTTATAGCCCTTTTATTTTTCTCTTTTTCCGGGGTTTGAGTGTATTTCGCACCTTTTAGTCCTTTTTCGAAATCTTATTAGGACTTGGCTTTATTAAATCCGCCTCAGTTAGTTTTGGGAGTTCTTTTAGAACCGTTCCTTTATTCTCTTAATTTATCTTTTGCTGGCTGTGGATTTGCGTTCGAAGGTTTCTTTCCTTTGCTTGTTTTCTTTTGAATTGACGTTTGTAACTGATTCGTGATTGTCTGCTTTTCGAGCTTTCGTTTTGATTCCTGAGTTGTTCTGTTACGATTTGATTTCATCTTGAGTCTGTTGATGATTCTGTTTATTATCTGCTTTTTTCTTTACAAGCCTCCCCTCGCTGTATAAATCATCTCTGTTCGCTTTTTCTACTGTTCTCATACTCTCCGCTTCTGTTTTCCAGTAGCCTCCAGGACTAACGGGTTTTTATCTCGGCTAATTCTCGTCTCAACTCTCTTTTCTCTTGTTTGATCTCTGTTATCTCCCCTTGGTTTTCAGTTCTGCTTCACGGTATTAACTAATGTTTGATTGTATCAGTTGTTTGCATTATCGGCGATTTCTGATCTGTTTCTTACTGATTTCTCGCCACTTGCTTTCTTTCGGCTCTCCTACCACTTTTACATTATAATCATTTAATGGCCTTATTCGATGGTTGTACAGTTGAATTGGGCTTGGTAGCAATCGCCGTCTCTAGGTTCACTTTGAGTTCTGTTTTTCGTTCGATTTCATACTATAATACACTGGTTTAGCTTTTTTACAAACTTTCTATTTTAATCATTTTATTATTTTCTCTTTTTACCATTTTTACAATTTTTTCCTTTTTTAACTATACAATCGTTTCTCCGTCTCCGAATCCTTCATTCTGAATTCGGCGGGGACCTTGGGTGGTATTCCGTTGGGTACAGGGTACGAGTAAAAAATTGTGGTCGGTTCTGCACGTGTGGTTAGCCTCCTTCCCGCAGGGGTTTGAATACTGGCATTCCTCATCCAATAGTAATTGAGGTATTCCACATTTCTGTCAGCCCTTTCACTTGCGTTTCTAAATTATGCGTATTTTCTAACGCTTTCAACTTTTCACTCTCTTTTCTCAGGTTCTGCTCATTTTTCTCATACCCTTGTTTGTCGTTTTTATTCCGCTTCGACTGTCTCTCAAATTGTTCATTGAACTTCGAGTTGGTGTCTAGCTAGGATTTCTTTATCACTACTACCCTCGAAGTCCACATCCCTGTTGAGCCCGTTATTCTCTCGTCCAACTGTTGCTTGTGTTTTCGTCGGTCGCTCGGCTTAGTTGTTTCCAGATCTTCTGTTTAGCTGCTGATCCATTTCCTGAAGCTGGTTCGGTTTTTTATAGTCCCTTTTCATTGGGCTTTTGTCTGATTCGTTCCCGAAATTCCAGTGTTTGAATCTAAGTTGTTGTGAATCTTCAATTGTTCGTTTCTGTTCTTCGTCTGCTTCCCCAGTTCCCAATCTCCTTTTAATTACTTCTGGCACCAATCTTATTTTCTTTCTTGGCTGTCTCGGTATTGTTCTTTCCAACTTTCCTCGCTTCATTTTTATCGATTTCCTCTTTGATTTCCCGTCTTTCCTTTGTTGTTCTTGCCTTTTGTTTGAGAGCTTCCTTTCCTGTCCATGAACTCTTTATTTTGGTTTGTTGCCCAGTTTATCTTTGTAATCCTGTTTCACGATGGTTCCCATTGTTTGCGTTGCGTCCTCTAATATCTTATACTCTATCCATCCTTCTCCGCTGATCTGTTATTTGGATCATCATTCTCCTCTTGTCTGTCATCTCTGGGCTCTCTTATTTCCTTGATGGTTGGCCCTTGATTTCTCAGTTTATTTATTTCTATCTTCGCGTCTCCCACTGGCTTTGTAGTCTTGTTCGAATCTTTCTTTGGCTATTGTCTGTATATAAATGTCTGGTGTCATGTATTCTTCACGTTCCTTTGTGCGCTCTTTCAGGTCTTGCCATTTAGTTTTCCAATATGATGCTTGACCTTTGCCGCTTGTATTGGCTTGTTTTCCATATTTGTTCTCTTGGTTACTTCTGATATTCGGTATTTGGTTCCCCATTTGTTCATTTCCTCTTGAATTCATTAAAATTTTATTAGTTCCTCCCTTCTTCGTGTATTCTGTTTCTTTATCCCTTAATTATCTCTCGCAGTTTCTCGATTTCATTTTGTTGATCTGCTTGTCTGTTCTAACATTCGATCTCTTTCTTTTTGATTAATAATTCTGGTTGGATTTTGGAATGGATTCCTTCATGTCTTCTTCCGCGTCCTTTGTAAGGTTTTGTCATTTCCTTCAGATCACTTTCGTTGCTCTGTCTGTTGTTCCCATTCTCTCTTAGTCATTTTAATTTTATCGTATCTTTCAGTTATTCTCTCTTCACGGCTATTAACATCTCTTTAATCGGGTTATCTTTTGTTGCCATTGTTCTGCTTCCTCTTCATCTCTTTAGTTGTTCTGGTTGATTTTGGATAGTTTCTTGGCTCTTTGTTTCTCAGCTTCTATTCTTTTAGCTTTTGGTTTTCCATTAAATTGATTCATCATGGTTCTGAATATTAAATATTAATTCTTTGGATCAGTCGTAAATTTATCATATTTATATTCATATTTATATCGGATCTCGTGTTTTGTGATTTTTGGTTTTTTATAATTTTAGTTTTTCGTTTTATTTATTTTTAAATTTTTTTTACACACTATTTCACTATCTTTCACTGATCAGGAAACGGAATCCTTTGATCCGCCTTGATCGGCCTTTCTACATACTGGGCATATACTAACCTTTATTCACATACTTCAAATGTGACCATATGTCCACTAGGTTAATTATTTCAAACATGGCTTTTGCTCAACATGTCCATCACTGGTGCTGCTCAATGGCTTCTTTATATTTGATTTCGAGGGTTCCTTTGGTTCCTGGTATCCGTTTTTGATGCTCGTATTACTGGGCTAGTGTGCGAGTCGTTACATTCCAAGTTACCAACCTTTCGCTGATTATTTTTTTTCCTGCACTTTTGAGTATCTACTCTGATAATAAGTTAGAGTCCCGTATTTTGTCGATCTAAAATATCTTCCACCTGTTGGTTTGTGATTACTACTTCTACATTCCTTGACTTCTTTTCCTCTTTGTACACGCATTTTCCTCTATGTTTTAATTTTTTAACATTCCGATCTGGTATTGGCTGTTGGTTTTTACATCCTTCGCACATTATTCCTCTTGCTGTCTACATATCCTTGACGTTGTAAATTCCGCATGCTTTTGGTTTCCTTTGAAATTTTATATCTTCCCCGCTCGAACGTTTCCCTTTTTTTTTTTCTTTTTCTTATAGTCTCTCTTTCCCATTTTAGTTACATTGGGTCTTCGAAACTCTTTATTATCGTTTTCTTTTTCTCTCCTCCTTTTTCATCTTTGTCTACTTCCAATTGTTGGAATCCTTCTAATCTATTTATTGCTTGGTTTCTGACATCGATATTAATTCTAAATGGGCAGATTGAGAATTCCCTCAGGTGTTCGTTTTGCTGTTTCTCCTTTTCCCATTTTGCGAGTTTTTCCCTTTGCAATCAGATGCACGTTACTTATTCTCTGGTAGTTCTGGGCGTTCCTGTTAGAGAAAATCCTTTGTGCGGCCAGTATCCCTGCTTTTTTAATGGTGAAATACTTTGTTATCTCGGAATGTTAATATCTGTTGTTCCATCTTTCTACAGCTGCTCGTCTTCAACTCTAATTTGGTGAGTATACGCTTCATGGTTTGCGTTGGTCGTCTTGTCCGGTCGTATCATATAGTTATAATTTGACGTTGTAGATGTAATGACTTTTTTTCTTCTTCTGGTTCTTTTTTCCACAGTTTTCGTCCATATTGAATCTAGTCCTTCTTCATCTGACTGTTATCGTTCTTCGCGGTTCCATTGCCATCTATATATGTCGTCATTAATTTTGCATTTTAGTTTTTCTGATTTTTCTGATTATTTCGTATCTTTTTGACTTTTTGTATGATTATTATTTTATTTACATTCTATTTAGCCACTTTCTTTCCTCATTTTACACGTCTGTCCGGCTTCTCTACTTTAATTTATATACAAATGTCGCTCTCCCGCAATGAATCCTCTCCTCTTAATCTTGTTGTTCGAATAGAAGAGGTGGTTTACCTACTGCCGTATTCCAGTCGCTGTTGTCTCCCATCTGTGGTTCGTTCCTGCTCTGATTGGCTCGAGTTCCTCTCGTCCTATCTTTGTAATACAATACTTGGCTGAGGGCCATGGGTGGTAGTTCAATTCGTATTCTCCCTTTCCTACTCTTAAACGAAGACACTGTATGGGCACCTGTGCATTTCCATACCCTTTGGATATAGTCTAATGCCCAATTTGTATCCGTTTTCCCAGCTAAATATTGGTGGACTATCTAGGATTCTCTGTGTTCCATCTTTTGCTTTTTGTAGCTTCTCTGTGAATCCAGTTATTTTCCATATAAACGGTGTTGTAGATAGTTTTCTAGCTACCGGGCTGGTGGTTTCTAGGTCCTGTATGCTGATGATTATCTGTTACATTTTCTCTTCTATTTCGGTCATTTTCTTGGGTGTATTTCCTTGGCTTTTCTCGAATCCGGTTCTGGGGTGAATTCTGGCATTGGTGATATCCACTCTACCCAACTCGCTGGATCTACATGTTGCTGGCTGTTACGTAATCTTCTAATTTCGTCAGCTTGCCATCTGATTTGATCGGTTAGTTGTTCGTTTATCCTTTGCAGTGGCAATATAGTTCGTTGTTGGTCTTCTATTCTCGCTTCTTGTTGTAAGCCTCGGTTCACACTTTCTGTTAATATTAGGTGAGTATTTGTGATATAAGATTGGGATAGATATATAAATCTATGCCTTATGGCATATAGAATGTAGATACACTCGGCAACAAAAATGAGCCCATTCAAACTAATGTATGGCAGAGAATGCAACATGCCGATAAACCTGGAGTATCAACCGCCGAACAATTACTAGGGAAGGTTGACGTCTGTACGAGGAATTCCAGGAACGAATGCAAGAGATCTGGAAAAACGGCAGGTATGAATATTAGATTTAACCATAGAAAGTTCAAAAGAATGCATGATAAAAAGGACCTACGCGAACATAAACTTCAGTTGGAACTGGGATAATAATCCGCAACAGCGAGAAATCATTCCAGGGATCGTCGCCAGAAAGTTACATATAGAAGTGGTAAAGGAACGTATGAAGATAATATATGTAACAAAATAACGCCGAGTTAAATTGGTCCACACCCGCTCACTCAGACCTATTATTGATAAACGTAAGCGAGATGCAAGAGACGATACCCAAAACGATAACAAAAGACCAGAGAATGAGGTTGCACCAGATCGCAAACCTTCACAACTGAGTATATAACGGACTACGCTCAGTCGTAAAGAAACAAGCACCAAACAAGTACGCAAATACGGAGGAAGCCTAAAACCGGATTGAACAGAGAAATTAATAGAACTCCACAAAGGACAATGTGTACAAGATTGACATGGGTAGAAGGAAAAGGATGATGAGAATTAGTAAACAGGCGGGAATTCGCGTGGATTACGCTAAGGAGCTAGACAGCCACCAAGAAATGGATCTCATCAAAGAAAAGATACCCATGCATCTTCACCATGGAGCGATGTAGAAGGGAACGTTATCCACATTTGCAGTAACACCACAAGAATTTCAAAGAAATAATAAATAATCAATTCTGCAGGAATGCGACACACCTCGAACATAATACCAACAAGAAGAGGGCACATAACACCAGTGATTGTTTTCGCCAGTGGCAGCAGAGTGCGCTCCTACCAAACAAGTTCTACAGAGAACTACTAAGACACGGATCATCACGTTCAAGAGAAAAAGACTAACCGCAGAGATAGCGTACTGCATTGATGCACTAAAATCAAGAACAGGCCAAGCGCAGTGAATTCTAATCAGCAACGCCGACAATAATGAGAGGAGAAATAATGGTCAACAAGCAAAATTATGGGAAGCTATCGGGCTAAACAAGCGAAGCAGAAGCCAATCTAATGAAATGGACTAGCGAAGGTTCTCATCTTAAAGTATTCGATTTAAACTCTAGGTGAGCAAACAGAACGTCTAATTAAAGAAAAATATACCGCTTACTATCCATTTGCAAAGACGATAAGGCAATGTCGAAATGGGAAGACTGAAATCACCAACCTATAACCAATGGATAACAAACGAATCGGAGACGCATGAAATGGAACAGTTATTAACATAATCACATAGATGCACGAAAGCAAATAAGGATTCCAAAAGGCAAACAAGAAATAAAGGAGATGAATGACCTAAAAGCAAGATAATAAAGACTATGGAAATAAATCGAGCATAAATGTCGATAGACGACATTTCAAGGAACCAGATGAGAATATAACGGGGAAGGAATAGTAAACACAAAGACCGAGACGAATCAGGATACCAGACCAAATCGGAGACAAACCCGCACAACAAGAGAAAGGCAAACCACCAACGATGAACATCAAGAGATCGGGAAAGAGGAAGGAAGATGCAACAGCAACAAAACGAGAGAAAAACAAAACCGAGGGGATATCTTACATATAGAAGTATAACAACACCAGAGAAACTCGAAACCGCCGTCCTGCTACAAAATAATATTACTGAATCACGTCAATCATAGTTAATCAGGAAGCGATAAGATACCCATGAATGGAAATAAAATCGTTCAGTAATACGAAACAATAGATGATAAGGGAATTCCAAGTAAGGATATGCCCTGCACCTGACAACAAATACAGCAGGAAGTTGTCCAATTCGAACTCAATAGGGAACCAGGAAAGATAGAAATACGGTCAGAAAACTCATCGTCATGTCAGACCACCGAAGACGGATGTAGAGAGCAGAAAAGGAGATGGAAGTGTAAGAATCCAAGAGTATACAGAGATATAGGCAAGCAACGAATAACAACAGAGGCAATAGAAACAATTGAACAGGTATGCGTGACAAACAAAATTAAACCGGACTGTTGGAAAATGAACATGAAACGGAACAAATGTGAATGGGAGGTAGCTAAGAAGGTGATCGGGATAATAATATGTGCCAACAATGAATAATAATAACCTGTATATTAGGAAAAACTCTGGGAGAAAAACCCACAACTACCAAAAGAGAACATATCAACGGTCGAGCACGGAAAACAAAGCAATGATAATAAAAGTGGAACACCCAAAGACGGAGAGGAGATATAAGTTGGGAAAATATGGGCAAGAACCCATTACAAAGTTTGTGTATTCGAAACCAAAAGAAGAACGATTGGAAAGATTAATGCCATCAATGAAGATATCAAAAATAAGAAATAACCGTGCATCCCACCGCAGAAGAAGGCGCGGAAAATACACTAGTAAAACACTTCAGAAGGGAGGGTATGTTATTGGAAATCGAATAACAAGAAACTATTGAAGCCAATTACACAAAGATCCCAGAAAAGAAATAAGAGAAGAACCGTAACCCGAAGCGTCAATGCAGAGAGTAAAGCGGTATAATAAAGATAGAGTTGAATGCAGCCAAATGAAGAGGAAATACTAGTCGAAAACACGGTGAAAAACCATCACAAAAATCTGCGTATTGAAACCAGGAAATGGACAAGTAACAAAAGAAATTCATGCGAAACAAACAAACTATATAAGAATCAAAACATATCGGCATCCCAACGAAAGAAACTCGGCGAACTATGTAGTAATCATCCAAAAAGGAACTCATGAATATTGGGGGACAATAAAAAGAAAACCATCCCAGCCAATCGCAACAGACCAGGCCACAACAAAGCAACCCGAGAAAAAACTAAAGAACAAGACGTCACGAAATGAAATGATCATGGACGACAGTCACCTTTCAATCCATGAAGCTCTACAAACCCAAAGCACTCAAAACTGTACAACAAAAGAAGAATGAATGGAGAAACAACCAACTCAAGAGAAACACAACAGCGCAGCCTAACGAAACAAATTACACGACAAGAATGATCTGGATAACAACGGCGGTAACAAGTATCGTGATAACACTGATAATAATTCAGCTGGTAAGAACCACCAACAAATGCAAACAGAAACCGAAAAAGAAAAGATTATGGCCAGCAGTAGAGAAATTCAATTACAATATCGAATTAGAACCATACGAGACAGAAAGAACGGACGAATATGAAGTTATAGGAAATTCAAGCACAAGCAAACTCTGGTCAAAAGAATCGCCCATTATTGAAATGCAATGGTCAAACGAACTCGATGTTTACCAGATAATCAATGAGAAATACGGGGAGATACGGACACTACGTATAGAGCCCCCGGAGACAATGGTATAAGATGGGAAAGAGACGATGTATATAGTGTAGAATATTATGTAGTATAATAGTAATAATAGTATGTATAATTGTGTATAAATATTGTATAAAATGCGCCAGAGAAAATAATCAAACAGAAAAGAATGCAGATGAATTAACCACGTATTATAATCGATAGATGGATCCGAGTAACGTTATCAGACAAAACAAGTCAGAGTAAATCATTCATAGTGAAATAGATTTTAACAACCTACATGCTGCCCAAAACGTACCCATAGAGATCGTTAGAAATTAGACCGCCGGGATATATCAGTCAGGATCGGAAATAATACTAGACGACAATGTGAATTAATGAACGCAAAACCAACAATGCGCAAACTCAGTGGACAAATCTCACTCTAAACTATAACGCAAAGTGGTGACGAGGTTACACAAGCGCGAGAAATAAAACAACAATCGAACTATATTACAGACTGCAAAGAAAAACGAACAGCTAACCGATAAGTCAGATGGCAGCAGACGAATTAGAAGATTTACGTAGTAGCAACAGAATCATAGTCCCGCAGTTGTGTGGCAATGGATTCCCATGCCAGAAATCAACCCCAGAACCGGATTCGATCATAGAGTATAGAGCAGGTACTATGTTAAATTAGGTTGTAATAGAGCCAATAACAGTAAAGCAAAGTCAAGTAATCAAAATTATTGTAGATATGCAGACAATTATCGAGAGAATCAGAGGAAGCGAGAATCCATCCGATGTTACGAGACAAATAATGAAAAACAAGATTAGAATGGTGAACGATACAAAGGAAAGATTAAAGTGCTGTAAATGTAAAGAATTACTGAGTGGAGCAAGACAGACGAAATGTGGATGAATATGTAAGATGTACAATAGAAGTGATAGAAACAGAAATAATAAAATAATGCGACGAGGCGATCGAAGGAGACGAAGACCCCACAACAATAGATAAAGCCACCAACAAAGAAATCAATAATCTAATGGTCCAATGCCGAGTAAAGGAATGTGAATGGAAAGGACTTGTGAAAGAAGCCGAAAGCATCACAAAGAATGTGAATATAACGAGATACCATGCGAAAAGACTATGGAAGAACATCATAAAGTGTGCATCAGGAGAGAGGAAAAATGCGAATTTTGTGGAGCCATCGACGAATGGATAAAAATAGAAAAGGAACAAATCGGAAACCCAAATGAGGACAAGTATGCGATTTTACAAAGGGATATGTTACAAAAAACTGCAATGGAAAGGATAAATTTTTTTCCCAAACTGAAAGAACATTGGAATGAATGTATTGGCAAATCAGTCAAATGCCGTTAGAATATTCAATTGCCAAGCCCGGATACCAATTGCGGAAATGCAAAAGCATATGGTAGAAAACAGCATCGAGCACACAGAAATCATGATGAAAACGATAGGAATGATAGCATGGGAAGTGAAAAGCCTACAAACAGAAATGGACGCACAGAAAGCGCTGATGAAAGAAATACTAGAATCCAGAAAGAACTTCGAGAAAAGCCAAGAAACTACACCCAAGAAAATAGCTGAAATGGAAGAGAGAATACAACAGATAATCAGCAGCATACAGGACCTAGAAACTACCAGCCCGGTAGCTAGAAAACTACCTACAACACCATTAATATGGAAAATAGCTGGATTCGCAGAGAAGCTACAAAAAGCAAAAGATGGAACACAGAGAATCCTAGATAGCTCACCAATATATATTTGGGAAAACGGATACAAATTGGGCATTAGACTATATCCAAACGGGGATGGAAATGCAACAGGTGCCCATATCAGTGTCTTCGTTAGAGTAGGAAAAGGAGAATACGATGAACTACCAACATGGCCCTTCAGGCAGTATATGATATTAGCAAAGATAGGACGAGAGGAACGTCGCAGTCCAATCAGAGCAGGAAACGAACCACAGATGGGAAGACCAACAGCCGACTGGAATACGGCAGTAGGTACACCATTCTTCTATTCATAACAACGATTAAGAGGAGAAGGATTCTTGCGGGAGGACAATTTGTATATAAAATTAGAAGTAGAGAAGCCGGACAAGACGTTGTAAATGAGGAAAGGAAAGTGTAAATAGAATGTAAATAAAAATAATAAAAATCATACAAAAGTCAAAAATACAAATAATCAGAAAAATCAGAAAAACTAAAATTCAAAAATAATGACGACATTTACTATTAGATGGCAAGCGGAACCAGCGAAGAGATAACAGTACAGATGAGAGAAGGACTAGATTCAATATGGACGAAACTGTGGAAAAAACCAGAAGAAGAAAAAGTCAATACATTAACAACGACAATTATATACTATATGAACTACGACGGAACAAGACGACCAACGCAAACCATGAAAGCGTTATACTCACAAATTAGAGTGAAAGACGAGCAGCTGAGAAAAGAGGAACAAAGATATTTAACATTCCGAGATAACAAAGTATTCACCGATTAACAAAGCAAGGAACTGGCCGCACAAGGATTTTTCTTAACAGGAACGCCAGAACTACCAGACGAAGTAACGTGCATCTATTGCAAAGGAAAACTCGCAAAATGGGAAAAAGGAGAAACAGCAAAACGAGAACACCTGAGGAAATTTTCAACCTGTTCATTTAGAATTAATATCGATGTCAGAAACCAAGCAACAAACAAATTAGAAGGATTCCCAACAATTGGAAGTAGACAAGGATGAAAAGGGAGGAGAGAAAAAGATAACGATAATAAAGAGTTTCGAAGATCCAACGGAACTAATATGGGAAAAAGAGACTATAAAGAGAACGTTCGAGGAGAAGATTAAAACTTTCAAAGGAAACCCAAAAGCAGCGGAATTTGCAAGTCAAGGATATTGTCAGACAGCAAGAGGAATAATGTGCGAAGGATGTAAAATCCAACAGCCAATATCAGATCAAAATGTTAAAAAACTAAAACATAAAGGAAAATGTATGTATAAGGAAGAAAAAGAGTCAAAGAACATAGAAGTAATAATCACAAACCAACAAGTGGAGGATATTTTGGATCGACCAAAAACGAGGACTCTAATGTTATTATCAGGAATAAATACTCAAAATATGAGGAAAAAAATCAGCGAAAGGTTGGTTAACAACCTGGAATGGTACGACTCGACACAAGCAGTAATACGAGCCATCAAACGATACCAAGAGAAACCAAAAGAGAATCTCGAAAAATCAATAATAAAAGAAGCTATTTTAGAACAGCATCAATGTGTAACATGCTGGCAAAAAAATATCGAGATAATTTATACACCCTGTGGACATATGGTCACATGTGAAGCATGTGGATTAAAGGTTAATATATGTCTAGTATATAGAAAAGCCGATCAACCGGCGGATCAAAGGATTCCGTAAAAGGAGGATGAAAACAATGTGTAAAAATGTAAATAGAAAAAAAACCGGATATACGATATAAATTACGATATAAATTATGATAAATTGCGATATGATTGAGAAGAGAAAATAATCGATACTAATATTCAGAAAACAATTATGAATCCGAGCGAGACAAAAAACCAACTAGTAAAAGAAGTAGAAGTAGAAAACAAAGAGTCAACGACAATAATCGAAAATCAACCAGAACAGCTAAAGGAGATGAAAGAGGAAGCAGAACAATGGCAACAAAAGATAACACGATTAAAAGAGATGTTAATAGCCGTAGAAGGAGAACTACTGAAAGATACGATAAAAATTAAAATGATTAGAGAGGAATGGGAACAACAGACAGAGCAACGAATAGTAGATCCTGAAGGAAATGACAAACCTTACAAAGGACGGGAAGAAGAGCTAATGAAGGAATCCATTCAAAATCAAACCAGAATTATAAATCAAAGAAAAGAGATCCGAATGTTAGAACAAGACAAGCAAGATCAACAAAATGAAATCGAGAAACTGCGAGAGATAATTAAGGATAAAGAAACAGAAATACACGAAGAAGGGGAGGAAACTAATAAAATTTTAAATCGAATTCAAGAGGAAATAGAACAAATGGGAACCAAATACCGAATAGAAAGAACCAAGAGAACAAATATGGAACAAGCCAAGCAAGCGGCAAAGCGTCAAGCATCATATTGGAAAACTAAATGGCAAGACCTGAAAGAGCGCACAAGGAACGATGAAGAATCATGCACCAGACATTATATACAACAAATAGCCGAAGAGAAAGATCGAACAAGAGCCTACAAAGCCAAGTGGGAAGACGCGAAGATAGAAATCAATAAACTGAGAAATCAAGGGCCTAAACCATCAAGGAAAATAAGAGAGCCCAGAGATGACAGACAAGAGAGAATGATGATCCAAATAACAGATCAAGCGAGAAGATGGAGAATAGAGTATAAAATATTAGAGGACGCAAACGCAAAACAATGGGAACACATCGTGAAACAGGATTACAAAATAACATGGCAACAAACCAAAATAAAAGAGATGTTACTGGAACAGGAAAGAACTCTCAAACAAAGGCAAAGAACAACAAAGAAAGACGGAAATCAAAGAGGAATCGATAAAAATGGAAGCGAGAAAGTGGAAAGAACAATACCGAGAAGCCAAGAAAGAAATAAGATTGGTGCCCAAGAAGATATTAAATACGGAAGATTGGGAACTATGGGAGCAGACCGAAGAACAGAAACGAACAATGGAAGACTACAACAACTAGATTCAAACACTGGAATTTCGGGAACGAATCAGACAAAGCACAATGAGAAGGCTCATAAAAACCGAAACCAGTCTCAGGAAATGGATCAGGCAGCTAAACCAGAAGATACTGGAAACACTAAGCGAGCTGACCGACGAAAAACAACAAAAGCAACAGTTGGACGAGAGAATAACGGAGCTCCAACAGGATGTAAATGGACATCGAGGAGTAGTAGTATATAAAGAAAATCCAGCTGAGACACCAACTCGAAGTCAATGAACAATTGAGAGGACAAGTCGAAGCGGAAATAAAAACGACAAAACAAGGGTATGAGGAAAATGAGCAGAACCTGAGAAAAGAGAGTGAAAAGTTGAAAGCGTTAGAAAATACGCATAATTTAGAAACGCAAGTGAAAGGGCTGACAGAAAATGTGGAATACCTCAATTACTTATTGGATGAGGAAATGCAGATATCAAATACCCTGCGGGAGGAGGTAACCACACTGCAGAACCGACCACCAATTTTACTCGTACCCCTGTACCCAACGGAAATACCAACCCAAGTCCCCGCCGAATCAGATGAAGGATTCGGGGAGACGGATGAAACGATTGTATAGTTAAAAAGGAAAAAATTGTAAAATGTGTAAAAAGAGAAAAATAATAAAATGATAAAAATAGAAAGTTTGTAAAAGCTAAACCAATGTATATTTAGTATGAAATCGAACGAAACAGAAACTCAAATGAACCTAGAAGACGGCGAATGTCTACCAAGCCCAATTCAACTAGTACAACCAATCGAACAGGACCCATTAAAGTATTATAATGTAAAAAGTGGAGAGCCGAAAGAAAAGAGTGGCGAGAAATAGTAGAGGAACAAGAATCAGAAATCGCCCGAATAAATCAACAACTGATACAATCAAAACATTAGTTAATACCGTGAAGCAGAAACTGACAACCAGAAGGGGAGATAACAGAGATCAAAAGAAAGAAAACGAGCAGTTGAGACGAGAATTAGCCGAGATAAAAACCCGTGTAGTCCTGGAAGACTACTGGAAAACAGAAGCGGAGAGGATGAGAGACAGTAGAAAAAGCGAACAGAGATATTTAATACAGCTAGAAGGGAGCTGTAAAGAAGCCAGAGAAATAAAACAAAATCATCAACAGACTCAAGATGAAATCAAATCGTTAACAGGACAACTTCAGGAATCAAAACGAAAGCTCGAAAAGCAGACAATTAAACGAATCAGTTACAAACGTCAATTCAAAAGAAAACAAGCAAAGGAAAGAAACCTTCGAACGCAAATCCACAGCCAGCAAAAGATAATTAAAGAGAATAAAGAACGGTTAAAAGAACTCCCAAAACTAACTGAGCGATTAATAAAAGCCCAAGTCCTAATAATGAGACTTTCAGAAAAAAGGACTAAAGAGGAGTGCGAAATACACTCAACCCCGGAAAAAGAGAAAAAATAAAAAGGGCTAAAACTTCACTGTATATAACTGAACAATACTGTAAATAAATATGAAACTAACTGATGTATAATAGAAATAAAAAACCATGAACCGAAAACTATGGATAATGATAATAATAATGATGAGAGAGTGTAGTACCGAGAACCCTTTAGAGAGAAGCGAGAAAACCCACCCGTTCAGAAGAGAGGACAGTACCTGCGCAGATACAAAGAAATCTGCGGAAACCCCGAAAATGAAGAATGTCAACAGATAACCCTTCAATGTACTCAATGTCCTACAAAAGAAAACGACAAGACCAATGATGAACTAAAGCAGAGTATCCGAAAGACCCAGCAAATGATACAAACCCTTTTAAAGAACAACGAGGAAGTATCCAAAATAAAAAGCGAGAACTTGGAGATAAGGAAAGGCTTAGAAACAATCATCAGAAAAATCCAAGAAAAGGTCAAAGCAAATCCTGAGAACAAACCAATATACGAAATCCTCAAGATGATCCTCTCAACCAAAAGACAACAGCAGAATGAATCTCGACAAAAGAATGAACCCAATCCAACAACCCTATCAACAGAACAAATCCTATCAATAAGTGGAGCATTGAATGTCGTATTCCTAATATGTTGCCTCATCATTTGCCTAACAATAAAGCGACAAAGGCAAACTACCCCAATCCAGAAATTTAGAGGAATATTTAACCAAATCCGAAATATCAGAAAAGCCAACGAAGCATCAAAACTCTCTCGTATCTCTATCAACCACCCCGGCCAATCAAAATCAACCCAAAGAGAAAACCAGCTTGAAAGCGAAACCCAAGCCGTCAGTGATTCGTTCGAGACTAAATATAACTGATTTACATTGATTCTATTGATTCACATTGATATTAAAACTGAACTATTCGACTTCATTTCTTTTATTTGATCACGTACAGTAGTCGGACCTTAAGTCCATCTTTATCTTGATGATTATTCATACTGTAGACACTTTTTATGAATGGGAATGTTGAGAGAAAACCTATGTATGAAAATATCAATTTGAAAAGACAATTGAAATTGCGGGTCGCAATTTTGTGGACCCCCTAGTGTTTTATGTTGGGCCAGAACACAAACGGCCTTGTGAATGTTTAAATGAATCGGTAACACACACGCAAATATAACATGCAGATTTAGATTCAAAACCTATGAAAACATCAATTAACCCTATCAAAATATAAGAGAAAAACAATTACATATAAAATAATAAACATAAAAATAAATTAAAATAATAACAAAAAAACAACAAGATCCGCACGATATAAATGTAAACATAACACGAAAACCCAACAAATTCGACCGAAATTTGATAATTTAACAAAAATGAAAATTTCATGAAAATGAAATTAAAATCAAAGAATTTGAATTAGAAATAATTCAATAAAAATTTTAAAAGAAAATTATCAAATGAAATTTAAAAATAATAAAAATTAAGATTAAAATACACTAGAAAATCCCAAATTCGAATTTTGTTTTACTAAATCAAAAAGAAAACACAAGGTTAGGGACAAAAAATAGGTATATATACCGATTCATTTTTACACAATTTTAATCAGTTTTTTTTTAATCAGCCACTAAATTTAAACTATGGAGGAAAATTTAAATTCATTATAATTATTAAGCAATCCTCTTAAACGTATAACAATTAGTAATTGGAGTCACGAATTTAAACAAATCAGATTCAGAGACATAAATAGATACGCTCCTAGATAAGATAAAAGGTAGTAGCGAAAGTTTAACGCGCTTAAGGTCAACCAAGGGAAAGGTAACGGGAATCTAAATTGAAATCGTTGTTAAAAAATTCAAATCAATAATGGGTTCAGACTATCACTAGGGACTTAATATGATCGAACTATAGAGGCGAGGATTGAAATAGTTGTAAATATGGAACGGCTACCATGGACCTATACCAATCAATAATTAGGGTCACTCATTTAAATAAACTATGAAGTTAAGCAGTCATTATGAACTTAAACTGAATTGTGAACAAACGATGGTTATTCTGTAAGTAAATCAATAGAGTAAGCATCCCAAGTGAATATGAGTTTAGTCTTCAAGTAGCCTTGATAGTTAAAACCATTGAGTAAACACCAAATTTCCCATTAAGGACCCATACTAGTATAGAGTCAATATATTAATTTTAATGTTAACGAATTTTTGGACATGAATTAAAATTAATTTACCAAATTACCAAATTAAGAACCCGACTTGTAATCAACCGTAACTAACGGAACTGTCTCAGTAGATTAAACCATTGGTAAAAGGCAATGAGTCCACATTGATTTATCGTTAATGAAATAAAAATCTATCCCGTAAGAGGAATATAATTAATTTGACAACAAACATATTACATTAATGGTAAATTAATCAGCACAATAAACATTCCACAGACGAATAGGTATGGAACTTATTTAGCTCCCGATCATTTCTGATTATAATCTAAAAACAGATTCCGGCGGATTTGGGAAAAGATCCCGCAGTTAAAATAACTCTGTATGATGATGTACTTCAACTAGAATAAACGTTGGATTCCCTAATCAATAAACATCGATTTTAATAATCTTAAAAAACATATTATTACTGTAAAAATCTTGAGGTTAAGCAATCAAAATATAAAACAAAGAGAAAACTCCCATGGAAATAAAATAATAATCGCAGAAACTCGAGATAATCCAACATGATACATGATAGGGGGTAACTGCTTGAGAACACGAGCCAATAGTATCCCTGCCTTATCAAGCGTTAGACGAATTCGGAATTGCATCGGCTCGCACCGTATCTAGTTTCTCATACAATAAACGTTAATTGACCTAAAAATTCGATTAAGTGAGAAATAACTGTAAAGTTCTTTTCCTAATCACACAAGCATGACCAATTTCGCTCATGTGAACCCTCCATTTGATTGAGTCCACATTGAAGGGAATATGCTACCAACTAATATCAGTTATCTACAAATCAAGGAAGTAAAATTTTTCACCAATGTGAACAAATAACTCTCACCTTCCAGGAGGAAAAAGGAAAAAATGTAATTAAATTCCTCCGTATCCACAGTTATGGGTCTACAAGATTCCGCGTAATATAAAGTATGGACATTAAGATTTAGTAAACGTTTCTTGTAATTATAGTAATCTATCCAGAGCGAAATACAAATACGCTGAAAATGATAAATAAGACTAATAAGGAAAAATAAATAAAATCCCAGCAATTACCACATACATCGATTTTGACCTTCATTTGCTGGATCGATAATATTGTAAACTTGGCCTGTTACGAATAAATCGGATGGATACATATTATTCCGAGGACACACACCCAGATTAGTTAGAACATGCACTAGGAAATGCCCGTAATAGTGACCTTTTACGGCACACGCTCGCTGCTGGCCGATGTGCACATCTTCCCTCGCATCTGTAAATGGCACACCGATGCTTTGTATAACAACAACTTGACGCAGCAGATTAAATTTCAAACGAGCCTAAAAATTGTAAAGAAACAAAACTTTAGAGATGAATCCACAAAGAAATTCGTTGGATAAGTTCACCATAGCCAGGACCACAGGAGAAGACATTATAATCGAGGGGCAACCCATGAGTAAATTATTTTCTCTTTATTATTATAATTTTACGACTTATCTGTCATAAGCCATAGGAAAACCGCAACGTCAATGTCCCACACCGAGGATAGGATAAGCAACCCAAATTCAGTAGCCATGAACTTTAATTTCTGATAATATTTATGAGCTTACTTTACCCTCATTCGACTCCCATGGTTAAGGATATTTTGACCCCTAAAACTTTCAACTAATGGAATCAGTATACGACCCGTAGGTAGTTTGATTATTTTGGTTAGGAATCATAATTATTAAAAATCCCTTTATCATTTTAGGAAATTCCATCATAAAAATCGTTTTATCATTTTGGGGAACTCCGATTATTTGGATTATTTGACGGGATTTTGGAGTTAATTTTGAATTATTGCGAAGCTATAGTTGATTAAATTATTTCATGAAACTTTATTTCAAATTTTTCCAGTTTTAGAATTACATTTTTATCGTATTAGTAAATTATAATTATTTGAATCATTTAGGAAACTTTATTCGGAATTTTCCAGTTGTAGAATTACATTTTTATCTTATTAGTAAATTATAATTATTTGGATTATATATGAAATTTTATTCAGATTTTTCCAGTTTTGGAATTACATTTTTATCATATTAGAAAATTATAATTATTTGAGTTATTTATGAAATTTTATTCGGATTTTTTTTCAGTTTTAGAATTAAATTCTTATCACACTAGAAAATTACAATTACTGGAGTTATTTATGAAGTTTTAGTCGGATTTTTCAATTATGGAATCAAATTTTATCACATTGGAAAATTTATAATTGATTAAATTAACTTACGAAATTTTATCCTAATTTACAGAATGGTCAGATAGCTCAAAGCATCTTATAGAAGAAAATTGATACGTCCTTTTAGGAAACCATAACTATGCAAGTGATTATGATGAAAATTCGGGTACCGGTGCCTTCCAACCCATTTCCAAATCTTTCGAACCGACTGACGGGATTTTGAACAACTCTTATTGAAAACAAAATATGCCGATCACCTAAACTAAATTTGAAAATTTTCCTTTGACTTTTCGGAAAAGAAATTTTTACTTATGATCAAGGGAGATCGGTAATGGTCGTACCTCCTATTACTAGACCCTAGTTATATCAATTATATCAGCAGAAGCTCAAGTTACTTCGAATCATTTTAGAAGAGTCTAATTACCTATGTCAAGATATGAACTTCTAAATTAGTTCGACCATTTTTAGGAAAGTTTATATCATTGGGCATCTCAACCCAGGTGATTTATCTTAAGAAAGCTAACTATTTTTAGGAAGGGTTTAGATATCTTAATTACCCTTACCACCTAGTAGGTTGTTCAGCCCCCAGAAATTCTTTTGTAGGAGGCTCCGTTCGAATTACTTCGAAGGCATCTTTTCCATTAGACCCCCGGAATTTTGTTTAAATGTAAGTACGTCAATCGTTTTCGAATTTACAGGAACCCTTGAGTAATCTAACTATTCCGAGTTTTGTTTAAGGATTTGATTCGTTTTGTGGCAAGTTCAATTACTTGTAATCAATTTCCATTGTCGGGATAATCATAAATGGCGGCGTAACATGGTTAATCTTCCTCCAATTAACGTCGACCTTACTCTACCCTGAGTACCCATTTAAATTATTTCCCATCTATGGGGATAGGATATTTGCTTACCTGACTCAGGCCTAGGAGGTAACACCCTCAGATATACCCGAACGGACGGATTTTAAATAGAAGGATTCTTCGATTAATCCAGGTTGATTTATTGCATCGTTCAGAAAAATCGGGATCCCACGTCTATGTTCCCACTTACGTCGCAGACCAGTGGCGTCAAGCATGGAAACGGGCCTACAAGGAGAGGTACCCCTACCTGCCCCAACCTGGAGTAAACCGGCGAGAAGATATACTCCTGATAGAAGACACGATGAAACAATTCAGGAAGAAGGGACAATCAGGTGGCCCAAGTCCGGCCCGAGAAATCCACGAGCGGGCTCGAGCCCTTTTAGCCTGCCTCCAGAACCGCCAAAGACGAACCAACCAACTGGTAGACTGGGCCAGCAAATACCTGGCAAATGTCGAAGAGGACATTGCCAATGGCATGATCTCGAATGCCTATCCACCCATCCCGAGACCGGCTCGCAACACAAGACGATTTCCCCTGAAGAAGGAGTCAAGAAATTTTTTGAGGATTCTCGACCTCACTGATTCATGACCACTGACTTCTAAAAATTTCCTCTTAATTTTCTCAAATAAATAATTTGCCATCCGAACTTCGTTTCTTCGATGATTTCTTAAACTAAATTTTGCAACTTATGTTTTACAATAATAGCACCTTTAACTATCGGAGTTATTAGTAGTATTTGATGTCTGTTATTATAGTAATGGAGCCTTCACAACCATTGCAAACGGAACTGGCCCACGCCAGACGAGCCAATAAAAATCTTCTCGATCAGGTTATCCAACTAACCCGGGAAGTCCAACAAGTCAAGGCCACATGGGTAGATCCCAGCAAGGTCAGATCCTTATATCAAAGACTTACCGCTGCCCAAAAAGGATGGGCAGAAGAAAAGCAATCGATCCAGAGTTTAAAGCTCCAAATAAAATGGTTGGAGGTTGCCCTGTCCGCCTGTCAAGAAGAGGCGGCGGTCACCTATCCCCTCGTGTTTGCTCCGGCTCAATTGGCATATCGTGAACCGGCGGCGACTCCAACAACAACCACAACTCCAACCACAACAACAACCAATAGTTATCAACCTGGACGGAAGGAGCGGGCTAAACGCCGAGCCGCTCGATTATTAAATAAGACCGGTTAAACATAGAAATGTATTTAGTTGATGAATAAAGTATTATTGAGTTTGGTGGGTTACTGGGTTTCGCTGTTTGTTTAAACCATCCTATTGTTGCCCCGGTAACGCCATATAAATATTACTTCGACTACCACTCGGCACCCGTTGCTAGGCAACGTTGGAAATGTGTTCGAGTGGGTGGATTGTCCGCAAAAAGTGAGCACTATTACTAATACTGTAATTGCTCGGACAATCCTCGGGTTCAACGAGCTGTCGGTGGAAGACCTGTGCTCGCTTTACTCTGTCCCCTATGTGAGAAAGTTCAAGGTCAACCTCTATGTTGATCGATAAAAATGGAACGATGTTTCGATGACACGGTGTGAGTACTCACGCTGATAGCCTCATATAAGCCATATCTTGTGACCTGTTACTTGGGATTTGTTTAACAATGAATACAAATTTATTTATTCAAACAAGAAATGATTAAAAATATATACAATATCAGTAAGTTAGTACGATTGGCTTGGCAGACGTGCGGCTCTGCGTCGGGCACGCTCCTTGCGTCCCGGCCGACGATTACTTGATGGGACGGTTGATGGATTTGCAGTCTGCGCGACATTGTTGGGGGGATCCCGGTACGCCAACTGCGAAGGGGCGAAGATAAGCGGATAAGTTACCGCTTCCCCTTCACGACTGGCTGCCAAGGCGACTTCCAATCCCCTGATTTGTGTCCGGAGACTCTGGTTGAGTTGACGCTCCTCCGCCCAACCCTTTTGAGCGGCAGTGAGCCTGAGGTAGAGAGCCTTCGTCTTCTTCGGGTCCGTCCAGGTTGACTTGATCTGCTGAGCTTCTCGTGTTACTTGAACTATCTGGTCGAGAAGGTTCGCGTTTGTACGTCTAGCATGGGTAAGTTCAGTTTGCAATAGTTGAGTAGAGGTCATCGCTGCAATAGAAATCTTTTAATTTCTTTACTACTCAAATGAATCAAAATTCTGATTATTGGTGGGTTTCTGGGTTTTGATATTTTGAAACTATATGGTTGTTACCCAGACAACCCCATACAAATATTCTTTCGCTTACCACTCGGCACCCGTTGCTAAGCAACGTTGGAACTGTGTTCGAGTGGGTAGATCTTCCGCAAAAAGTGAGCGTTATTGCTAATGCTATAATTGACCGAACGATCCCTGGGTCCAACGAGCTGTCGATAGAAGACCTGTGCTCTCTTTTGATTCTTAGGTCCCATTATTCTCCTATCTCTTTCAAATGTTAATCTATGCTCTCATATCATCTATCTTTATGTCCATTCGCTTGGTCCTTCTTATTATTGTCCATGTTGATGATTTTTTTATGGTCTGTAAACCCTTGGTTATGTTAAGTAAACACAGTACATCTCTTACCCTTATCCCTATTATAACTACAATGTTCCCTATTATTATTACTAGCATTATCATTGTTACTATTATATATATTACCTTTCTTAATTGTTACTACTATTACCTTTATTATTATTTTTATTACTATAACTACCATTATATTTATTGTTATTACTACTATGATTATTAGCACTATTATTATAATCATAAATATTATCATCATTACTACAAATACCATGATTATTATTAGTATTATCATTATTATTATTATTATTATTATTATTATTATTATTATTATTATTATTATTATTATTATTATTATTATTATTATTATTATTATTATTATTATTATTATTGTTATTATTATTATTATTATTATTATTATTATTATTATTATTATTATTATTATTATTATTATTATTATTATTATAATTACCATTACTCTTATCATTATCGTTATTATTATTAAGATTTTGTAGGGATCCGTCCTTATTCCTCAGCGTTAAAATTTTTTTATTGATATACAACATTAGCCGTAATCCATCTGTATTTTTCGGTTTTCGATAAAGTATTTTTGTAAATTCGAAAATTTTAGCAGCGTTCCGCCCTTATTTTACGGTTCATCCCTATTCTACCGTTTTCGACAAAGCATTTTCATTGACTCGGAAAATTTGAGCAGCGTTCCGCCCTTATTTTACACGTTCCATTTTTACGTTACTATTTTTGTTAAGTATTTGAATTAATTCGGAAAATTTGAGCAGCGTCCCGCCCATATTTTCCGCCTCAACTCAAATTAATTTATTTAATTCTTATTTAAAAACATTATTTTTCATGATTTTGGTCGTTCGGATTAATCTTTTTCCGATGGCTATTCATTTTAACTGTTGCAACGATTTCGCAATTTTCCCCGCTACCCATTCCCTCTTTTTGCCCTTAAGATCTATGTATGTTCATATTATATTTAATGAGTGCCCACTGGACTACTCGGTGTTAGATATTTTGAGCCGATTGTTGTAAAATATTTATGTCAATTTTACAGGAAACGGATGATGAAGGAGCAGCCAATAAACTACTCATTTACCCTCCAATTTCCCCTATGTACGGATAATATTGACGTTCCAGCTCCTGCGTTCCGCACGCCGGAGCCTTCACGGGCACGAACTATTGGCGATTTTACACGCACTTACACAGTTTGATGTGTGTTTTATTTTTCTATCTTGCGTTATGTTTTGGCTGTGGGCCACCAAAAATCAAATAATAGAAAAAATAAATTACCAACTGAATTAGGCAAAAGTCTCGATGCATAAACTGTATATTTGGCATTCATATAAACAAATTTTAAATCGGGCATCGATGTATATAAACCAAAATAACATAACTGTAGATTAACAATCTGAAAATATTGCTACAAAACATAACTGTAGATTAATAACCTGAAAATATTGATAACTGTAGATTAATAACCTGAAAATATTGATAACTGTAGATTAATGATCTGAAAATATCTAAAAAAATCACACAACAAAGTAAGATTTTTAAAAAATGTGCATCTTAAATTTGGTTGAAATTAATACTACAAAGTAGTAGTTGAAAATTTGGGAAAACACATCAGTATTGCGATTAAACAAAATTCGACTTTGAAATTATTTGTGTTATCTAAATTAAATTTTTAGTTATTTCTTAATTTAAATTAGTAATTTATTTTTAACATTTTTTAAATAAATTTATTCAACCAAAAAATATTTTATTTTTATTCATTTAATTCATTAATTTTTACTTTTATATAAATGGTCATTTTACGGTCTACTTTTGTTGTTATTATGTTATTTTTTATGTAAATTTCGTGCGGTTCTTGATGCATTTTGTATTTATTTTATTTTACTTTTATGTTTTTGATTTTATATTTATTTATATTCTCTCAGATTTTAAAATGTTTAGTTGGTGTTGTATATTGTATTTTAAGTTATCTTGGTGCTGGGTTTTCGTGCTGTATTACTGATGCATTTAAACAATTCTCAAGGCTATTTGTGTGCTGGCCCAACATTATTATAAAACTTAAGTTGCGAAAATGAATTTACCGATTTAACAAAAATAGAACGAACAGCATTTTTAATTTTTTCTAAAACTAATGACACAAATCGTTGTCCGTGCTTCCTTTTGTCCGGGGAGTCAGGGTTCCTCAAAGAATCTCCTGACGCCTTCCTCTGGGGGGTAGCCCGGGATGACAGCTACTGGTCGCCTGGTATTGCTGACCGGTCGGGTTGGATAAATCTCTGCGATGCGCCCGACGGAGATGTCATCTTCGACATTGGCTAGGTACATCCTGGCCTTAACTACATTCAGGTCGACCTGCCATTGTATCTTTTCCCAATGAGCGAGGAGGTTCCGTGCGTGGTCTCGGATCTCCTCAGCAGGGTATTGCTGGTTAACCCGCTCGTTCGCCCAACGGGGGTTATTCTCCATGCCCAGCATCTACAAGGCGGTCAGGTGTGGTCTCTTGGGTTGAGGCCCCTCAAGGCTTGTTGTCGGTCGTGCTCGTTTCCAAGCCCGAAGCCATTCTTCTGCCACATGGGCGGGAATCCACTCGAGAGGCATTGGCTCTTCTAAAATACCATTATGGTTAGGTGAATGGCATAACGTATTTTCAAAGTAATTTATATTAATTGTAACTTGGCGTATTGACGTCAAAGCAGTGTTTGTCGCCGAATAATTATTGTGAACGAACCATTTACGCTACTCTCATAGTGTAACAAAGAGTCGAAGACAAATATCGATTTATTTATGTCCCGCACGAATGTCTATAGGTCCATCCAAGTCATCTGTGGTAGTTTAATAACTGACAACTTAGGGTTCATGCGGAAACAAAAGTTTAGTTGTCAGTCTAAAGTTTAGGTGAGGGAGATATTGGTTGCTTTAAAATTCATACCATGAACATCAAATCAATTTAATATTTATAAAAATAATTCCTCTATTTATAATTTATGAGATAAAGTGCATATTGAAATTCATGGAAACAGGAATAATTATCACTTATTATCTAGAAAATCATCGCAATTGCGGATCCTAACCTTTACTAAAATAAAATAAAATTATACACTGAGATAGTTATCAACCTTTATTCTACACGATGTCTCCAATTATTGATTTATGATTCATGAAATGATGACAATTCTCAATAATATAATCTTTAACTCTAGAATTCCTAAATACTACTGATTATCCGTTTTAAGATTCGTGGGGAACAAAATTAACCATTAGTTCGAAATTTGTGGAATCAGGTAACTAAATTTTATGACATAGGGATACTATCAATTAGAATTTTAAGGGATCAATTTTAACTTATATATAAATTTACGAAAAACAACAATGGCTATCCCCCCTTTTAAGATTTATGAATTAGGAATAATTAAAAATGAAATTCTATAAACTACCTTGGATTGGGGAACTCGATTCCCTTGGTATTTCTCCTCCTATCGTCGTAGTTGTCTGATTCATATTCCATTCTCCACCTCATTATAGATTCAGGGTAAATTGGTTTTGACCTCCCTATTATGTATTTAATCAGTTTATGGATAATTTGGTAATGGCAATATTAGTTTATGGTCTTTCTCTTTAATTTCACATCAATTTTAAATTTATAGGGAAGATAGCCGCGCCGAATCTCGAGTTTAGAATTAATTTCTGTATTTTATTTGTAGTTTATACAATAATGATTAACAACTAAAAACATTATAGTCAAGTTGAATTTACTAAGTTAATTCGATTCATATCAACGCTTTCATTTATTTATTACCCGTACCCTTTCCCTTTAATAGGCCTTAGTCGCATTTTATGTTTACATTATAGTTAATGAGTGCCCACTGGACTACTCGGTGTGATGATTTTGAGCCGTGTGTAAAATATTTTAGGTCGAATTTACAGAAAATGAGAAACGAGGAAGTAGCCAAAAGACCACTTCCTTATTCCTCCTTTCTTCTATACGGAATAATATTGACGTTCCAACCCCTGCGTTCCGCACGCCGGGTCTTCACGGCCACAGATCATCGGCGATATTCCACGCACTTACACGAGTCTGAATTATATGTTGATTTTTCTGTCTTACGATGTGTTTTGGCTGTGGGCCGGAAAAATTTCGACAAAATAATTAATTAATTTTATGAAAAACGGATTTTAACATCATAAATATTTATTAATACATATTAAAAGCAAATTACAAAATTACTTGACCCATTCCATTCAATTAAAATTTTCACAAAAATACATCTCCCCCCACGCCGACATCTAAGCAGAGCTCTATCGAGGTTGCGAGGATGTGACGTGGAGAGAGAGTTCCAAATAAAACTACTTCTCACCTAAAAATTCGAATAGATTTATAAGAATTCACAAAAGTTTTTTTTCAAAATTGATTTGAAAAATGGTTTTTTTTAATGTGAAAATGTATCGGTATTTATACCTATTTTCTGTCCCTAACCTCGCGTGTTAATTTTGATGTAGTAAAACAAAATTCGACCTTGTTATTTTCTAGTGTATTCTATTCTTTATTTTTATTATTTTTTAATTTATTTTAATAATTTTTTATTTAGAATTTTTATTGAATTATTTCTAATTCAAATTCTTTGATTTAAATTTCATTTTCATGAACTTTTATTAATTTATCAAATTTTAGTCGAATTTGTTGGGTTTTCATGTTATGTTTGTGTTTGTATCGTGTGGATCTTGTTGCATTTTGTTATTATTTTAATTTATTTTTATGTTTATTATTTTATATGTAATTATCTTTTTTCTCATATTTGGTAGGGTTTAATTGATGTTTTAATAGGTTTATTTTAAATTTGCTTGTTATGTTTGCATGTGTGTTACCGATCCATTTAAACATTTTCCAAGGCCGTGTGTGTTCTGGCCCAACAAGTTTGTAAATTTTATATGCTCAATTTGTATTTCTATAGTCCTAGTTAATTGAAATGGTACCTTCAACAGTTAAATAATTGCCTATGTCACCGCAACCAACACACAAAATTACTCCATTACAATACAACAGCTGTTATTTCTAAAACAACATTGTCGAATCCCTTCCGATCTTATGATAAACTCCAACGATAAAACTTCGACATAAAGGGGACCGGATGATCTAAAGCGAGCACAAGTCTTCTAACGACAGCTCGTTGAACCCAGGAGTTGTCCGAGCAATTACAGCATTAGTAATAGCGCTCACTTTTTGCGGACAATCCACCCACTCGAACACATTTCCAACGTTGCCTAGCAACGGGTGCCGAGTGGTAGCTAGAAAATATTTATATGGCGTTACCTGGAAAACCACGGAAAGAATTAAAACAAATCACGATACCCAGTAACCCACCAGTAATGTTCATTTAATTAACTGCGATATAAGTTAAATCTACGAAGCCGTGAAGTTTTCATAGAGGTTTGAAGGAAAGACAACTGATTGAGTATGACGAATGATGACGTGAAAGGGACCTGATTGAGAAATCTCACACATACCTTCTATCGGTAGTGCGTTGAACCCGCTATGGGGTCGGGCCTTAGAAGTTCCTTCGTGGCGCTCACCTTTGGCGATCCCATGACCAGTGGTTGCATTACCAACGGGTAACCATTGGGGGCGAAAATGATTACATTTGGGGTCAAGGTTACATCGACCATTAACCCCACAGTAGTAAAGAATCACTGATCTATTGTTACAAAAGTTGTAGATAAAAAAGTATTAAAAAGAGATCAAATTTAAATATCTTAATAATTTAATTATATAAATTACATCATTATATCAGAAATGTCTTTTATTTTATATTTCTCTTTAAAAAATAATTTCGATTTGTTATGATAAAATATTATTTTGAATTTGGCCATTTAAAAAAATGTCAAATATATTAACAGGGGCGCCACGCTTTATTAAAAGAAAATGTTTCCATCAATAATAAAAATAAAGACTTTGCTACAATATTACAAAATCTAGACAGGTAATCATTTAAAATTTATTATTTAATGTCCGACAATAAATATCTATTTTAAATTCAAAATTAACAAAACATTTAATTAATTGTCTTGTAAATAAATAATTGGCAATTAATTTCAAAGAACAATAAATTTATTTTTAAACTATACTTTTAAATAATCAAAAAAAAACTTTATGTCTTTAATTTTTCATAAAGGCTTATCAAGTAGCACAACAAACCTTTGTTGGAGTGCCAGGTCATTCTGTCAAAATGCCACTATAACTACAATTGTCCTTGACCCCAAAATACTAAATAATTTTATACTATCATTATCGCTACATACTTGGCTACCTTATTTTGAAAACTGGAAATGTGTAATGTAATTGAGAACACATTAAATGATGAGCTTCCTTGTTCAAACTACTCACTATAAATTCTACTTCCGCGGTTCTTGACTGCTGATAAAAGCATTTATATTTCCATTATTTCTCCCTGTACATAACTGGGATTTTCGATTGTTTTATTCTTTGACCGTGTTGTATCATTAAACAGTGTTTGTATTTTTGTTTTACTCACAAAAAATATTTTTCTGCTTTCCTATTATAAATAAACCTAAACCCTTATTTCAAGTAAGTGTGTTTGTATTTAGATATTTATGTTATTCCTTAACAAATATAACACCTACAAAACATTTAGTTTAAATACTTAGTACCCATTGCTAGGCAACGTTGATACATTACCAAATAGATGGATGCCAGTCAAAAGTGACCTAACCTTATGTGAACTACTAAGTCCCTAAAATACTTATGGGTCCAAGGACTGCTGGTCGAAAACCTGTGTCAGATTTATCACTTTTTCGGTTCCTTGAATAAATCTCTATAGCTTTCCAACCTCTACTTTATACTTTTCATTTAAACTTATTTTTCCTTAAAAATTCGTTAACCGGTGGTTTACCATGTACTGAAATGAATAATTAAACGAATATAATTATTCAATAAACAATCAGGATAAGTTTGATAGTCATGTTAAGATTGTACAAAATACTTGATATAAATATAAAAATAATAAATTATAATCAATTCAAAATTAATTCAAAATTCAAAAATGTAAAAATCAATCTTTTTAGATGGAAAAGTGTCAATTGGTGACATGAGATTTTGAAGACGAATAAAATAATTGTAAATTAATTTTAAGTTTTAGAATGCTCCAAAAACTAAAAACAAATAAATTAAATTAATTTTGCCAAGCTCATAAATCAGGGTGAATACATTTGAATTTCAACTAAATACGTTACCCAAAATTAAAATTATTGACAAAAAATTGTTCCTCAGATTTGGAAATCCTACAGAGGAAAATTATTGGGGGGAATCATATCAAAGCGCAGTCGAACAAAACAAATCGATTGTTTGTTAGAGCAAAGGAAATTTATATTAAAGAGAGAAAATTAAATCTATTCGTTTCCAAATAGATTGTGCCATAATTATAAAGAAGCGATTTTACATTGTATATACTTTGCATAACTACTATCAATATCTACAAATATCTGAGTGATCAGTATAGTAGATAAATTATCGACCTCATCGTCGTTTATTATGATGTATTCAGTGACGCACAACAAGAAAATAGATCAACGCAACGACAAGGATAAGAGCCACTAAAAAGACGATGCTAGAGATGAAATGACAATAAAATAAGAGTAAACAAGAATAAGAAATTTAGGAAAAAATAGAGTGTCAATGAACTGGGATATCCGATGAAAGTAAAGAGAAATTTTTGATAAAACAAGTAAAATAATTGTGTTGGTATTTTTGATTTTGATATTGTTGATATTATAAAGCATTTCATAGAGGATATATAAATAATTGATACGATATGTAGATAATTAAAAATCTACTCAAAATGAGAGATAGTAGGTAGTTAGTAGGAGACTGCACTATAACACACAAGTAACTCTTACCCCCTCCTACCCCATGTCGGCGACGGATTAATTTACGTAATGACTTAATTATTCTCGAATGACCTTGATTACATAATTATGTAATCAAGATAATTAATTTTGTGTTCGCATCTTTTTTCTGTGTATTTATTTTAGAATTTTTTGACGCATTTTTTTTAAAATCAAATTTTGGCGAATTTTTTGAATTAAAATTGTTTGAAATATTTTTTTTTGAATACATTTTTTTTCACCCACAAAATTTTTTCGGTGGCACTATAGTCAAGGGGTATATTTCACTTTCGAGAAAAAGCCTAAGATAAAAATTGGCTTGAATCACCTATCAATAAAAAAGCATAGAAATATTTTATCGATTAAAAAGCCTAAAAAATATTTCTTTGATTAAAAAGCATAAGTAATTTTTCTTGATAAAAATACAAAAAATAAAAATTGGCTCAAATCGCTTAAGATGGTCACACTATAGTCAGGGATATTTTTAACTCGTAATAAAAAATAATGCAATATTTGGTCTAAATATTTTCTATAGTTAAATATAAGTTTAAAATAAATATGGCTTGAATTGCCTACCAATAAAAAATTGTCAGGGGTATTTTATAGATTTGGTTAAAAAACACTTGTAATATTTGGTCACACAATTTTCATAGGCAAATTTAGACTCTAGATAAAAATAAGTTAAAATACCTAAAGTAAATTAAGGTAAGTTAAATTAAATAAAATGGTTAAAAAATTAAAGTACATTAGGGTACATTAGAGTATATTAAAGTAAATTAAGGTAAGTTAAAGTACATTAGAATACATTTAAGTAAATTAAGGTTCCTAAAGTAAATTAAGATACATTAGAGTACATTAAGGTAATTTAAAATAAATTAAAGGGTCTAAAGTAAATTAAAGTACATTAGGGTATATTAGAGTACATTTAAGTAAATTAAGGTTCATAAAGTAAATTAAGGGACATTAAAGTACATCAGAGTAATTTAAAGTACGTTACAATAAATTTATGTAAATTAAGGTGCCTAGAGTAAAGTATGGTAAGTTAGGTAAGAATTTTTTAAAGTTAAATAGAGGGTCAACAATTAAGTTACATAATGGTAATTTTTAAAGCTGAAAATTTTAAAAGCAGTTATAGTTGGCAAAATACATAAGGTAAGAATTTTTTAAAAGTAAATAGAGGGTTAAAAGGTAAGTTACATAACGTACGAATTTTTAAAGTTAAAGAGTCGACAAAATTACATGTTAAAATTTTTTAAATAAAATTTTTAGTATAGTTTTATCGATCAACTTTTTAAATATTTTTAAATGATAAAATTTTTGACATAATTTTACAATAAAATTTTTATACATGTTTGTAATTGATAAAATTTTTAATGTCATCTTACAATGAAATTTTATATATCACTTTACAATGGCATTTGTAGTATAATTTTTACAATGAGTTTTTTATACATGTTAATAATGATAAAATTTTTTTAAATTAAGATGTGAAAAAATAAATTAATATGAAATTTTCAAAATAATAATAATAATAATAACAAATTCATCAACAATCAAAGAAAAAGTTAACTTACTTGGTATCAACTTCTGAATACTGATAACCCATACACACTGAACAATTCATTGATTAATAACTGAAGAACAATCACTAGGTACTGTATACAAATGACTGAGTACTGTACAACTCACTATATACATACTAGGCATTGAATAATTCAGTATCTTATTCATTGAAATTCCCTATTTTAATAATAACTACCCTTTGATCATCGATATTCAACCAACTTAAACCACTTAAAAATAAAATTTTCTCTCAATCATTTCCCCTTAAAATACTTGGTTATTTACTATACACACACTCACAATATGTTATCAATAACTAGTTACTGAACAAATAAATATCAAAAATTGTTTACTGATCAAGAAATTTTTAAATAAAAGCACATAAAAATTTGAACAATCAAAAGAAATACAATTACAATTACAAATTTTATTAATAAAAATCTTCTCAACTCTTTTTATCGATCATTGATGTCTCTAAATTGGTAAATTGTTTGGTTGGTTAGTTACCTGATTGCTATCTAGCGACTCTTAATCAAATTCATTGAAGTCCTATCAATTGTTGTATTTTCTCTGAATAAAAATTTATTGCTTTGTTTACATTCTTTTATGTTATTTAATTAAATTATTTTGTAAAACTTAATAATTTTGTTAAAAACTTTGAAATTTTTCTACTATTTTTGTAATAATTTTAATTGCATCCAACAATGAACAATTATTAAAAGTTATTTTCAAAGATGAATGTCAACCTTTTCATTAAATTTTCACATGTTTCTAAGTCTAAAATAAATCTATTAATTATTAACACATCAACAATTTAATTAAATTTATTTTTATAGATTTTCTAATCTTTTCACTCCAAATCTTATTGTTTACTGAATGATAAATTAATTAGTAAGTACAAGTAGTGGTTAATCTAATTGCTAGTGATAAGAAACTTGATTAGAAAAATATTCTTAAATTAATTTCTCAAAACATATATTACTTTCATTGTACTTAAAATAAATTTTCATATATTTATTGAAAATGATTCGACTCTTAAAATTATTAACTCAAAGATACTAAAGTTTTGAATAAAATTGATAGAAAAAAATACATATACAATTAATATCTACCGCATTGCTAAAATCAAATAATTATCAACTACTACCAAATATGTTAAATTTCTGATATCATGCTTCAATACATACATAGGTTCTTGTGTTCTGATATCACTTACTGAAAACCCAAATTTTTACGACAAATGTGTGATTGTCTATTAGTTGTGATAACAATAAAAAAAGTCGAAGAATAAAATCAGCAAAACGACGGATAAATACCCGATACACACAACGAGGAAGATAATGGACAGTTTTCAAACTGATATTGTTAAAAAGTATAATGAACAGCATAAAAGTCAAACATAAATTACAATAGTGAAGATACAAAGTAAAATGATAAAATAATATACAAGACAATAAAAATGTCAAGGAGGGAAAATAAAGATTATAAAAACGAAAAAAATAGAATGAAAGGTAATAGCAGTGAATTGCGACAAAATATCGAAAGTCGAAGTGTTTAAACAATAAAAACAAATAACATTTAACAATTGAGGAACGAGAACAGTGAATAACCTAACAAATGAATATAGAAAATAAAGAATGGCAACACATTTATAATATGAGATTGAATAAGAAGGAATGGGAATATCGACAAATGAAATTTAAAAAATGAATAAAAATCGTTGAATAATATACAAAATAATAAATAGCGTGAATCTAAATATGATAACAATTAATAGTATAAAACTGATGCTTGAAAATAGCGAAAAGCACCAACATTGACTTTGAAAATACTCGGCAAAATTTGAATAACAATAAAATAAATTAACATTCAGTGACAATCGAGAACAACATAATTACAAAATAAAACGTAACTAATAAGATAATGAATAACACCAAAATGGTAAGAATGTGTCGAATTAAGTTGACAAACATTGATGCTAAAAAGCAATACCAGTAATAAACCAAAAATAAATAAATTAATTAATTAATTAATTAATTAATTAATTAATATCGAAAATGGTGAAATAAGTACACTAACCATAATTAATAGTAAAAGTTTGAGAAATTGAACTGGGAATAATATATTTGAATGTTATAATACCGGATAATTAATAATACCAAAAATCATAAATTGAAATCCGAAAATATTGAAAAGATGAAGTATGTGAAACGATAAAAAGTGAGACCAAAGACCAAATATCAATGGTACAGAGAAATAGTAAATAACGCCGACCTAAATATGCAATATCACGCGATAGAACAATAAGTCAAACAAATACCCGACGCGATTAAAGATGAAATCAATAAAGGAATATATACTTACACAAACGTTGCATTAGTCAAATAAGAGGAGAATATAAGTGTTGATGCTCCCCTGCGGTCACTTCAGTACTGCTGATAATGTGCTGAGAAAATGAAAACTTGTGTACTTTGTAAAAATAGCATTGACGAAAAAGTAGTCAAGTATTATGGATAAATGTAGTTGAATTAATAAAAGTCTATCAGTTGACCTTTCTGTGCCTATATCTTTATATATAAAATATGAATATTTATATGTAAAAATAGTAAAGTGACGAATGGAGAAAGTTAAAAAATGAAAGTGTCCCGATCATCCAGAATAAAGTTCAAAGAACGGGTAAAATACTTTTGAGCTACTTTTTGGTAGTCCGTCTGAAGCCAAATCGGGAGGGTATAACTGATCATCCAGAGGAAATATATAGATTGGCATAATTAGCTTTGATTAAAATTTAAATAAAATTTTTAAATATTGAATCTCCTTGATAAATTGTTTTGAATTATTTGGTTCAATGCTTGTAAGTTTGTTTAAATATTAAACAATATTGAATTAGAAATAAATTTTTGGAATAATTTAGATAATTTAGAAGATGTCTTATCCACTTCTAATACCAACCCAGGAAGGAAATAAAAAGTATTTCAATCAAAATCCTGGGCTGAGATAATTTCCAAAAATATCTCCGATTTAAAGAAATAATTCTTATTTTAGATAAGCATCCATCAATAAACACAAAAGAAGAAATCAGTGAAATCGGCAGTAGTCTGATTTGTTGTTAACTCTAATATTTTAAATTAAAGATTAAAACAATTTTATAATAAAAAAATAACTTTCAAGAATAAAATTCAGAGTAGAATAGTATATAGGTATTGAAGTTGTTTGCGGAGGGTTGTTTCGGAAATATTTTTGTGTTTTTAAGAGGAAAGATTTTTTAAATGCATCTTTCATAAAACTTTAAAAGCTAAGGAACTAGATATTAATTTGCTATGAAATTTAAATTAAAAACAATTTCTTTATTTTTATTTTTATATTAAAATATGTATAAAAAAGAAATCTTAAAGAAAAAAAAGAAAGCCAAACAATTATAAAACGTAAGTTTTAAAAAAACTAAAATTAATAAATATTAAATTAATTAATGTTAAGTTAGACAATAAAAAAAATTTTTAATTTAAAAAGTTTAAATTTTTTTATTTAAACCAATAAAAAAGCAAAACAGTAAATTTTAATTGAATATCAGAACGTATTTTGGAACTTTTTCATTGTAAGTAGCAATTTCAAAAGAGACTAAAGAGGATTATTTGATAATCGAAGCTTTTATCCACAAAATAATTATTACTTCACAGCAATTATTTTGTTATTCACTTATTATTATTCACTTGTTATTAATTTATGCTACTACCAAGGAATCAACGTTTTATACTTAAACCACAAATTAGTATTAAGTAATTTTATCTCAGTAACATAGGTGTATATCAAACGTATTTCAATATATTAAATAATAATAATAATAATAATAATAATAATAATAATAATAATAATAATAATAATAATAATAATAATAATAATAATAATAATAATAATAATAATAATAATATAATAATAATAATAATAATAATAATAATAATAATAATAATAATAATAATAATAATAATAATAATAATAATAATAATAATAACAATAATAATAATAACAATAATAATAATAATAATAATAATAATAATAATAATAATAATAATAATAATATATCAGATAAGTGAGTAATAAAATAAGATAAGCCCTTGCTGCAAAGTAATAATTTTATTTTTGAAAAAAGTTTCGATTATTAAGTAGTCCTCTTCAGTTTTTTACTACTATATACAATGAGAAAAATGCCAAAATAGCTTCTGATTTTCATTAAAATTAACTTTTTTGCTTTTTGATTGGTTTAAATTTAATTTTAAAACATTTTAAACCTAAAAGTTAAAAAATTTAAAACTTCAAATATCTTTTATAAAATATACAATTTTAAATTTTTTAAAAAAGTTTTTCCTATCTTTTTTTGCTTTTGTTTAATTTAACATTTATTAATTTAATCTTTATAAACATTAATTTTTTAAAAAAAATTTCCTATATCTTATGTTATATAACTGCTTTTAATGTCATTGTTTTTGTTCTTCTGCATTTTTCTCATTGTATATATTAATTCCAAAAGAAACTGAAGAAGATTATTTAAAAATCGAAACTTTTTTCAAAAATATAATAATTAATTCGCATCAAGGCCTTATCTTATTTTATTACTCACTTATCTGATATATTAATTTATGCTGCTACCAAGGAATCACCGTTTTATACTTATAATAATAATAATAATAATAATAATAATAATAATAATAATAATAATAATAATAATAATAATAATAATAATAATAATAATAATAATAATAATAATAATAATAATAATAATAATAATAATAATAATAATAATAATAATAATAATAATAATAATAATAATAATAATAATAATAATAATAATAATAATAATAATATTATTATTATTATTATTATTATTATTATTATTATTATTATTATTATTATTATTATTATTGTTATTATAAAACTATTAATAGATTATAATCTGATTACAGAACAGAAAAAAGTAAAACTCCGATTCTTTCGCAGCATAGCTGAATAAAATTTTACTCTGTCAGTTTCCAAAAGATTTCCCTTCCCAGATTTTACATAATAATAGTTGCTATCTAATTAATCAATTATGCAAATCTGCACTTAGAGACCGCTGAAAAATTAATTGATTTAGGAAAACACAAAAAATTGAAATAAACATTTCTGTAACAGTGTCAAAACAATGGTTATTTGTATTATATGACATTCATATTTTCAATAGCTCAAGGTGAATGAAGCTAAGAAACAATAGTAAAAGGTCTGAATAGTAGAAGGCTCTGTGTGGTATATTCTGTGACAGCAACAACTATGGCTGTTGCTGGCTTAGTCTTGCGTATATAATTGTAAATCAGGTTTTAAATTAGTATTTAATTATTATGCTTGTTAATTACTTTCAATTAATTATTATTTGAATCTCTACCATAACTCTACTTGGAGTTTTATCACCAATGAACATTTTGGATCAACCAACAGGACGGGATTCTTCCAATGAAATTATTACTAACTTTGAGACGGAAAATGGAAGAACTTCTCATTCAGCGGCGAGCAGCATAATGTCATCAAATAGCAATGATTTGGAGGATTTTAAAGAAACGGATTTGATTGGAGAATTAAAATATATTTCCACAGTAGATACAAATATGATTGATCTCGACGAAAAGACATCTGAGGCTGACGAAGAAACACAAAATGAGATCCAAAGAAATCATTTAAAAAATCAATATAAGAATATTGAAAAATTATCTAAATCAATGGAACAAAATAAAGCAAAGTGGAAAAAATTAGAGGAATCTTTGAATTCTTTGACAGATGATGGTGAGATCCAGTTATTGATGAACGGAATAAATAAGAGTTCTAGATGATGCGCATTCTAAAATAATTAATTGGAGAATTAGTGAGCTGGAGTCAATGTGCAGCAAAACGGTTCGTCCAGAATATATTCTACATTCTCTAAACTCCAATCTTCAACAATATGTAACGGTAAGGTTCGTATATTCAACGACTATCCATTTATAAAATGGTTTCAGTCATTAATTCCGGTTAGTAGAGAAGAATTCGAAACAGAAATAAGAAAGTCTTGGATGGTAATTTGTAAAGTATTTCATATTATTAATTTTTGTTTAATTTCAGCCAATAGATTTGTTTAAATATGCAGTTAGAATGGTTCAAATGATTTCTTTCATAGGCAAGTCTCATACGAGATATCCTTGGTGGAAAGAATCAGATAATTCAGGCTATCCAGAAACCACTACTAACAAAGATAAATCCTTGACAAAATATTCTGTAAATGCTTTATTCAATTTACTTTATCAAGATTTTCAAATTCAGATTAAGCCAGACCTTCGAATGAGCTTGACAACAAATCCCAGATTTAGAACCAAATCAGAAATCCGACAAGTAACTTTTCTTCAATTTTAAACTTGTAACTTCAAACTCAATAATTTTTTACTTATTCAATATAACATTTTCATTTCAATTAATAGAACCCGCGCAGGTTCCTCTTTCGTGATTCATGTCAATTTTGAACAATTTTTCATTTCCCTGAAAATGCTTCAGGGAAATTCAGATTTATTTTTAGAAATGTTATTTTCCACTATTTTCAATTAAACAAAAATCCTTTGAAATACAGGTAACCCTCGATTAACACGGTACTTGAATAACACGATTTCGCTTTAACACGGTTAAAATATCGCGGCACACCCTTGTCTAGTACGATATTTTTTAGCACGGTTTTGATTTTACACGGTTTCAAAATTGATGAAAACCCTTAATTAACACGGTTTCGATTAACACTATTTTAATTAGCACATTGCTTATTTTTATATTTTCTAATTGAACTTGTTTTCATTGAATATTTCATAAATATTTTCGGTCATGATAAAACTTTGACCATTTAGCTGAGAATGTAAATGTTCATATTTATTTTGTTTCTAATGTTTGTTTCTATTTTTATTGGTTACTCATCTCTCAAATATCGGCATTATAAACAGAAATAAACGTTCTCATTGGTCTTTGATTACTCTTTGTGTCGATAAACATTATATATAAGGTTATATATAACATAATATTAGAAAATTAGAAACGATATTTTTCAATAAAATTTTCTCAATTTCATTTTCGGACTTCTGTCATTTGTTTACCTAGGACATTGTTTGTGTGTTATAGTTCATATACCTGTTCCGGATGAATAGCAACTCTTATAATAAAATGAAAAAATCAATAATGCAATAATTTAGAGACATACATACTTACCTGTGTAGGCAATGCCCACTGTGCATGTAATTTATCCAAATGAATAACAATTTATATTATGGGAAGGAGAGAATTTGAGGAAATATACAAACATAATACATAGTAAATAATGCATACAAACTTTCAACGTGTAGAAATGTCCAGATGAATACCAACTCTATATATTACTATATATAGACAATTTTTAGACAATTTTCTTTTAAAATCTTCAGGTGAACACATTTAAAAAAATATTCTGATCACTCTACTTTGAGTACCCGATAAAATTATGAAATAATTTCGTAAGATTTTTCATGAAATTCAATAAATTTAATATTTTTACAGTATTTCAGAAATATCCATCGAAACAATGTAAGATTTACCTTGAAGTTAAAATGAATTCAATTTTTAACTCATTTGTAATTTACTAGCACCAATGGAATCAGGGCCTATAAATGTGATGTTGAAAAGAAAACGGAAAGCCTTAATAAAATTAATAATTATAAAATCAATAAATATCAAATATTTTGGATTTCTGTCAAAAGGAAAAAAAGATGGCATCCAAAACGAATTTCCAAGAAACAGAAAAAATAATTAATTTTAATTTTATACTATTTTCTTACGAAATAAACAAAAGTATACAATATGAAAAGCCTTAGGATAAGCTTTTTCAATTCAGATTCCTCGACGTGCAATGTTTTCAGTCATTGTGAAGTTTAGCTCATTGTCACATGTTTTTTTCACATAATAAAATTTCTATATAAGAAAAATATTTGAAGTTGTAAATTAGTCTTGTCAAAACTTATTTTCGATGTATTTTAATTAAAATATTATAAAATAATTATCAATCAATCAAAATACAGTTAAAATCCACATTTTAATAATTATTTTTAAAAATTAAAATTTTTCAATTTAAAATTATTTTGAATTTTTTACAATTTTAGACTCACTCTTTTTTATTTCCCTCAAATATTTTTTCAATATTTTGTGTGCCACGACCTAAAGTGTTTGATTACTACTGACTTTTGCCAACGTATAAGTAAAATTTTTGTAAATTGTAAATGCCAAATGTTACAATAATTCCAAAAGAAGCATCACCCCAGCGTCAACGTTAAAGCCTGCCTCTGGACGCAAGGACTTTCAAGATATAAAGCCAAAAATATTGCACCAGTGTAGGTTTTTAAAATTTAGTAAACGGAATTTTCTTAAATTCTTAATAAAATTTTAAAGTAAATTAATTGAAGAAATAAAGAGTTATAACTAATCCACATAAAACAAGCAGCAGCAGGGACAGCAGTCAGAATTTTCCAGTTGTTAAAGAGCAAATAATAAAAAAATTTGACTAAATTATTAAAAAAATGGAGAATGAAATTCGAATTCTCATGAAATTGAAATTAAAATTTTACAGACATCCATTTTTGTAATTGAGTTTTTTCCCAATGCTATAATGAGCACGGCCAAGAATCAAATTTAGGGATATTACAACAGAATTTTCAGTTCAGCTTCCACCGACTGCAAAAGCCAAAATATTCAAACAAAAGTTCACAAAGCAAAATTTGCTGGTGTTTGAAGGGGAAACAAAAAAACCAAAAATTTAGTTGACATTTAATTAACAAAAGACGATTGTCGAGTTAAGTGACAGAAAATATATTTTCGTCGTTGAAAAATAAATTTTTAAAATCAATCTTTCATTTTATGTGAAAATATTATTTTTTGTTTTAATATATAAAGAATGATAATGTGAATAGTTTTAGATTGTTACTAAAATAAAAATAACTTTATCATAATTACAAAGATGTAAATTTAATGTAAAATTTAATTTTTTTAATAGTTATATTATATAATTTATAATTAAATGTATAATTAAATGTTGTTATTTCAATAAACACAGATCTCTCAATTTACAACTTACCTATTTACACTTTCGATTTGCACAGTTTTGATATAACGTATTTTTAAAGATAAAAACTATTATAAACAAAAATATATACTGAACATATATTTGAACAGTTGTTATTTGGGAGAGAAAAATAAAACATAAACTCACATACACGGCACACAACAATGTTATAGTAGAAAATACACACAGATAGACAAATTAATGTCGGGATTCATTTATTATATACCCTTTAGTTATAATACATGAAATTTGAAGATATTTCAAAGGTTTTATCACATTCAACATTTCAATGAGTAAAAGAAGAACAATGAAAATTATAATTTACTTAAATCACTTACAATTTAAAACATTATAAATCTGGAAAATCATATTAAATTTCAAGGTAAATATTTTTAGGTATCAAAAATTTGATATAATAGACTGATCGAAGTCACGAAATGTAGAGAATATTTCAGTCAAAAAAATTTATCGAAATTATCTATGAATGAAACATTTTAGAAAAACTTTAAAAATCTGTATTTAAATAAAAAATTTAATAGATCTTTTATTTTTAAATTACTTTCAAATTATATACTATCATAAAATAATAAAATATGAAACTTTATTTAAATAAAAATATTATTAACATGAAAACATCATTAAAAGAACTTTTTTTTGTTTTCACCTTTGATTGCTTTTCATTTTGCAATGACATAAAGATTTTTTATTATTTGACTATGATATTATTATTATTTGATATTCACAATTAAACATTGATATCATTACTGATGCATAGTCAAATAATAAAAAAATCTTTATGTGATTAAAACATTAAGAAATGTATAATTAATGAAAAATATAAATTTTAAGTTACGTGTCCATAATATTTTTCATAGTTGCTGATAATTTATGAAGGCTGGTGAAGGGCTAACCAAAATCAAGCACAACTGTTAATTTCAGATTTCTATATCAAATTTCTCAAACCTGAAAATGTCATTAATTTATCAACCTCACCTTACCGACCAGTAAAATAATAATATTCAATAGAAGTGACGATTTTCAAAATTATCTATTTTGTAGAGACTTGAAAACACTGAGAGCTGTAAAAAATCATATTATCATGAATTAGCATGTTAATTTTCAGTCAATGCGATGAAATTACAGAAAAGGATAAATTAATAATATTTTTTTGATACTTTTATGATAAAATGATCAAAGAAAAAGATGGTAAAAAGATGATAAGGTGACTTTGAAGAAATTCGCAAAGTTATTGGAGGTAAAACTATCATAAATTGGTACAGTTTTCAGAGAAATGGTACAAAAAATAGATAAAAGTATTGTTGATTTTGGAAGATGAACCAGAAAATGGATCCATGAACTGGGAAAATTATCTTGAATCGCGATAATTCGTGAAGCATTATAAGTAAAGTTTTTTATTAAAGGAGCCCTAATTAGGCATACAGCAAGTAGAAGCTGTGAAAAAGCTGTGGAAAGCAAATTGGAGATTTCTACTCTCAAAGACAAAATATAACTTCAATCAAATGTTTTAGACGTGGTTGAAATTATTTAACCAGAGATTGTAAAATTCAGAACCATTTTCGATATTTTCAGGGAGAATATTATAAAAAATTGAGCCAAAAAAATAAATGTTTAAATGTTATCAATGAGTGGTACAGGAAGAGAATTGGCAAAGTTATTAAGAACTTAGAAAATAACTGACATTGAAAGAGAAATATGAATAATGAAGCCATAAAACCAAGAAAACAACTTTATGCATACCAAGAGACTTTAATTTTGAATAGAAGAAACAAAAAAGGATAGCAATATACTCTTAAAATGGAGATTGTATTAGTATAAGGGTAAAAAATTGTCAATATATATATACTAAAAGTGCGGTTGAAAAGTTACTATGCCGTTACAACCTTTGGATATGATGAAAATTTGCCAAATAACTATCATTGAAAGAAATATGAAAATTAGTAGACAACTTGTATTTGTGTTAGGTTTGCTTATTTATCTCATAGAACACGAGGAGTCAGGTATTAACCGAATTTAATAATAATAACCCAATAGCGTCGTATGTACCTGTATATAAAGAATTTCTAAAAACGCTCAAAATTCTTCTTCTGTGAGCTTTCATTCCGTTTTCAAAAGTCACGAAGCTTCTAGTTCTGTACATAATCTGACGTGCTAAATAATTTGCTCATTGATTTTCAAAAAAATGAGCTATTTACTTTACCTTTCACTATTTCTTTCTTTGAACTGCCTGTGGAACCATTATTTTCCTTGAAAGTAAAAGAATATTTTGGTCTACCAGAAATTCATCCTTCTTTTCTCCATGCAGTTTCGTCAACACTTATTTCATTTTGCCATCACTCTCATAGAAATACGAAGGTAATCTTCTTTTTGTTCGTACAGGTAAATTGAAAATGTTTTCATTTTCACTATCACTGCATATTTTGCTCTCGATATCGAAAAGATTTATTGAAAATTCCTGAGTATCTAATTTACTTTCTTCATCTAATTCTGAAAAAATATCTCTTATATCATTTCTAATGTTTAGTAGTCTAGATTTTTTTAATTCAAATGGTCAAAATGACCTCTTTGGTAAAAACAGGTATATTATATGTATATATATATATATATATATATATATATATATATCTGATAGTAAAAGACAGAAAATATTAGATTTACGATTATATGCATTATTAATATAAATAAGAATTAATTAAAAAGTTTTCTTAGAAAGGTCAAAATGACATCTTGGCAAATCTAATGTTAAACAAAAATATTTTTGTACAACAAATGATTTGTTTCTGTTTAATAAGAATGTGCTATCTAATTTGACTTAGAAAATACAAAAAAATCTGTGAAAATGTTAAAAGATTTAAATGCGAAAATGTTAAAAGGAGTACATGTCTAAAGCGTGACACTTTCCGGGACAGTTTTCAGTGAGGAACAAACAACTGAAATCCGGACGTATGGTCAATTTAATTTATAGTATAAAAGGGGAAATTAAAATAATATAAATTGAAAATCTTAATATTAATAATCGATTTCAAAATTTCAATTTTTCACATCACTTAATAAATTCTTTATTTGAAAACGCATTTAAATTTAATAAATAAATTTATTTTTTTTAATCAAATAGAATCAAGTTAAATTTATATATCTTTAGGAATCTCATTTATTTTTAAAACTTGAGACACATCCCTGGTTTGAGAAAGCAAATTTACAATTATTCAAAATATATGAGAAAATAAATATTAATCATTCAAAATTTACTTATTCAAGAAAAAATTAAATTAAAAAAGATTTATTTTAATTATGTTTTTATTATAAATTGAAAATAAAATAAATAAAATTAGCAATGATGACCATATTTTTTCGACAAAGTTGTAATCTTGTGACTTGTACCGAAAAATTGTGGCCATTCTTAATAATTGAATTGATCTATTGTTATCTAACAACAAAATATTTTGTTATTATTTTCCACCAATGGAGGAAATGAAAATTAGGTCAAAATATTTCCATAAGGTTGTGAAACCAAATATATGTAAACGTGTCTCATTTTAGTTGTTAATTATTATCTTAATTATTAAAATGTATATTTTTAATGAAATTTAAAATCCTTTATTTTTTAATTTTTTTAATTTGTTTACTTTTAATATTTTATATATTTTCATTATGACTGCAGGTCAAATTTCTTTAAAAATGTTCTAGTAATTTTATTGTTTATATTAACTGCAAAGATGACATTTTTTGAAAATTATTTGAAATAACCAAATAATTTTTTATTTAAAGAAGCCACTGCCAATGCCATTGTAGATTTGGCCAAGTTATAGTTTTGTCTTCAAAAAGGTCTGGGTTTAGACATTAAAATTTAAAACCAAAAACAAAAAAGGATTTACGTTTCACATACTTGAAAAAGCCAAAATGAAAAAATATAATTGTTGGGAAACATAAATTTTATTTTATGATTTTTAATTTTCACAAAATAGAAATCAAATAGGTTGATCATTGAATGATCTACAATGTAGAAAGGAATAAAATAAGGTTTGTGGGAGGATCCACTCTTGGAATGAGATTATATTGCCGGCTTTGGATCACTGAACCCTTAACTTCTAGAAACTATAAACAATCCACTTAAAACTACTAATCGTGCATATTTTAATAGGTTTTTGAAAAGCATTTTCGAGACACTGTGTTCTATCACATATAAATAAAAAGCAAAAATGTATGAAGAGAGTTAACTTTCTTCTATGGCCAAACAACCAGATTAAAATCAGAATGAAAAGATCTAGTGTATAATGGACATTAATTTAACATGGACACTTTTCGTGGATATTAATTGACCACCAAGGAATCAAAAATCTTACAAGCTTTATTGCAGAAATTTAATGAAAATAAAGAAAATTTATTCATTTGATAAGGCTACAGTGGTAACATTCTAGAACAATAAATTAAATTTCTGAAAATTTTCATTTTTTATGGAAAAAAATCATTTTGAAAAAAATTTTTTTATCCGACCAGACAGCTAGATTCCATTAAAATAAGAATAATTGCAACTTTCCGCCGGTTGGAAATAAATTCCGTGTTTATTATCTTAAATTAATTTCACAAATCTTTTTATAATTTGAGTTTTTGACTTTTTCCAGATCATTTGGTTCATGCAAACCGTAGAGGCATTCACAGATTTATTCCCAAAGGAAATGGAGATCGAGCTCGCGAGATGTATCGGTTATGAAATGTGAGAATCATTTATTATTGTTGAATTATACAAAATTAAAAATTAAAATAAATTATTTAGAAAAATAAATCGATTAATTAGCAATTTTGATTAAAAATTAAAATTTAATTTAATTAATAAATATGTCGGTGAAATAAAGGGAATGCTTACCTAATTAGGAACACTGAAGACACTGATTAATTCTTTATGTATTTCAGAGAATATGAACGAGTGAATGAATAATTGTTAGAAAAAGACTAAATTTTTTAAGTTTTCCTGAGGCCATTAAGAAGATGGGAGAAATAGTTTCTATGAATTTAAAGATTATTAAGACAGTCTAGAATGAATAATTTGAAAATTAAAAAAAATTATTCTAATATTTATATTAATAATTCTGAAAATAATTTTAAAATAAAATCTAAAATAATTTATTTAATACATTTTCAAATGTCAAAATTGAAATAAAATTATAATTTACAAAATATAAGTATAAAACGGTGATTCCTTGGTAGCAGCATAAATTAACATATCAAATTAATATACGCAGCAAGGGCTTATTTTGTTATTCACTTATCTAATAATTTACAAAATATAAATTTAAAAATTATTTTAAAAATATATAATGTTCTTTGAACATTAAATTAATTACAAATTTAAAAGAAAATGTAAATTTTTTTATGTGAAATTTTGCATTGGATGTATAAAGTTGCTTTAATTTATGACATTTTTATTAAATATTTATCAAAAGTTTAACAAATGAAAATTGTTAATAACTTTAATTTATACAATAAATTCTAAAAATATACAAAGTAAACAACTATAAATTAAGTATGAAGTTTTTTCTAAACAATGAGAAAATTATTCATAAAGATTCGAGAAGATAAGCAAATCTACAATTATAAAATATTATTTTAATATTAACCAATCAAATTTGATATCTAATCTTTAATCTTTACAATGCAACTATCTGTCAATTTATGTCTTTACAATGCAAGGGAGTCAATAGATATATTTTCAGCTTACTCTTCAAATTAAACATTATTAGTGATTCAAACGAATAATTGGGCCGGTTCGGTGCAATTATTTTGTTGATAAAATACTTCTTTTAGAAACAACTAAATATTTATTTTTTATACATTTACTTTATACATTTGTAAGGAACACAATTATACAATAAAAAACATTTTGAATTTTTTTAATAATTAACGATAATAAAATACCATTATCATGAATTTCCAAAGGAATAGAAAAAAAGATTTAATAAATAAAGAGCAACCCCAAACCTTTAAAAAAATTATTTTAAATGACACCCAAGAGGTGTCAGAATGACATTGTCAATTACAATCTTTTTAATTTTATTATTTTCATTATTAATCTACACAATTTGGTTTTAAAGTTAATGATAAATTTTCTGTTGTTTTAATGAAATAAAGTAAATTTGGGGTCAACATTTATTGCCTAAGTTTTAATATGAATTTAGTTGCAAAAGTTTCGAAAAGTTTTGAAACCAAATTTAGACTTTCATTTTCAACGGGTAAATTAATAAAGTTGTGATCGCACAAAATTAATTAAATTAAATTTATTTTCACTGAAATAAATATAAGAAATCGCAGAAAAAGCGGAATTATGAGATGTAATTGGAAAAAATTGCTGGAAAGTCTTAACCTTAAAAGAGGTTGAGAAATGTAAATTTTCGCATTTTCTGGCGGATGGAAGTGAACGAAGAATATCAGTGAGAAAGTTTAACTCCGAAAATATAGATAGTTTTCTCCCTGAAGATTTATAGATTTTGTAAATTGGAAAGTAAGTTTGAGAGTTTTATTTTTTATGTAACTAACTTGATTAGAATTTGATTTGAAATTGTGTGTTAAATAAAGTTTCAATATTGTATGTCTTGCTTGGTGAATATTAAATATGAAGATTCAGGTTACAATGTGGTTCGTATCGAAACTTTATTAAATCAAACTTTACTAAAATAGATTTATTGTTTTAATTGAAATTGATTAAGTGGTTCAAGTGTTGTTATTGATACAAATCATTTAAACACATGTATACTTAATTATTATCATTGTGCATACAATTGCATTACCGATTAATTCATCAAACATCGTCGTATATGTGACCTAGTTATATAATTTACAAGTTAAATTGTTAATTATTATTATTGTCTCTACTTACAGCACCATCATTTTTGCTTATTTCTCTATCTTCAAGAACCTCATGATAAAAATAATATATAGTTTATTAGGAAAGATCTAGTGGAGTTAGTAATAAAAGTTGCATCCTACAATTTGAATTTTCTCCTATTTCCTTAATTGAGAAAATTGAGATATTCCAATTAATTGTAGGATCCATTTTATTCAGATCTCTTCAATAGATCAAACTATATTTCTCTTTAATTTATAAAATTACTTGAAATTTTATTTGATCTTTTAAAATTTAAATTTATGAAGTTATAAATTTCAAATATATTGAAGTTTTGTTTTGCTAAACTCTTTTGTATTTTTAATAACTAGTGATTATTTTCTTCAAGTTGCTTGTTGTTATGATGATATTTAGTTTATTTTCATTTTGAATAAAAGATCGTAAATTTGTGCTGTGTAGAATCAAATTTTTGATTTTTTGTCAGAATGAAAATATTGAAAAAACATTTTCTAGTTTTCAACTCTGATTGCTTTTCATTTTGCAATGACCTAAAGAATTTTTTTATTTTTTGACTATGAATCAGAAGTTTTATTAATGTTTTTAAGTATACGTCATACTAAAATGAAATTAAAAATTCTGCTAAATTATCTGGACAAACGGAATTAGGTTTGGAATACATCATACGTTCTTGGTGTCTACCTGATAATAAAACATGCTACAAATGTAACTCTGAGATGGCTTTGAAATTTAAGCTAAAAGTTTTAAATAAACACAATATTTAGGTTAAAAGGGCTTCTTATTCTTTACTATACATTCTTTGCGAGCTGTAGAGCAGAAAATACGGTCTATTATTGGTAACATGGCTATATATAAACAAGGTATCTGTTTTAAATCTTTTAAATATGGCATACCACAGAGCTAAACAATATATAATTACACAAAATACATTCGCAAACTCTTTAAAGACTCGTTAGAGGTTACAGGTGTACAGATAGATTGAGAATGGGTCATAGTTTAAATTGATATTGCAAATTAAGTAATAAACATCTTGGTTGACATAAAGTCGATGTGAATGGGTAGCTGAAGCTGTTGAATGCGAGAATGGAAAACAATATTTGTTAACTCAAGTTTCTAATCATGACAGTCAACCCCTTGAAAATATAATAAGAAAACATTTTCTATAGAATAAAGTCTATATAAAGGTTGCCGGAGGCCGCATTCTAGGCAGATCCGAGCTACTGAACAATAAAGTAATCTATACTTTATATTTTAAGAATTCTGTGACAAAATTTCATAAAAATAAGCTTGAAGAAAGTAGTAATATTGTTAGCAGTTATTTCGCTTAGAAGCAGAACAAAAAACAATTTCTATGACTTATATGGTATTGAAAAAATTAACTAAAAATTAAGTTTATTGATAGTGTTAGATAGCTTTAATTTAGCAGGCGGCCATATTAAATTTCAACCAAAATTGTTATTAAATAATTACATTTAACTTTTTTTTTTAAAAATTAAAAAAATAATTTTTGGAGTCGGAGATAAAATAAAATAATAAAGTCAATTCATTTAAATATTTGGAAAAATGTAATAAAATTATATTTTAAGAACGTAAGAACTTTCAATTTTTATGATTTGAAACTCTGACAGGATTATTTAAATGCATACCATAAGTTTCTTAATTTATTTTGCAGCAAGTGGAGTTCAAACTGATACAAGTAGGTAGTATTGTGCTCTCCAGATACCCTCCTCCCCCCTTTTTGTAAAATTTAATTTTGTTCAAATTAGTGATTATAGAAAAAATTTTAAATCGATTCTTTCGGCGCAGTTATGACATTCGTCAAGAATTGTTGATTCCTATATGCGTAAAATTTGATCCTTGCTGTAATGAATATATTTCCTTGTCAAATTTTTGAAATTTAAAATTATTTTACAATTTTACATATAGTTATCAACGACACTCAATATTTTCAATTAAACAATGGATGGTATTAAAATATTCTAAATATAATAATTATTACAGTAATCAACTCAATGTTAAAATATTTATCACAAAAGACGTCTGTAGGTAGAACGACATGATTTATTACAATTATAGTACCACTAGCTTGTAGGTAATTAAATTCTGTCTGTATATGGTTACAATTAAAACATGTTAGGACCCTTCAATTCTCGTTAAAACGTCTTTGAAAAAACGTGCAAGTAATGTGTGCACTTTCGAACAAATGATTATTACGTAATAAAGACCTATTGTATATTATGTCTCCGACCATCCCCCCCCCGAATATTTTTTTAAAATTTTTTAATTTTATTTTTAATTGATAGTTACGTAACTATGTCATTATTACACAACTTTTCATAATATTTCTACATAGAAATGATCGCTGTGTTGTAGTTTATCATTACACACCTTCAAATTTTGTTTAAATTGATTATTACGTACCTTCAAAAATATTTTAAAACCATTGATTTCGTCACCACTTTTAACATTCATCTAGAAATGTAGATCCCTATAGACATAATTTTGACGCTTGTTCTAATGGTGCTATTACTTAATCGATTTGGATTTAATTGTTGGAAATCGGTTATTTTCAGTTCTTTGTTTTTTTTGTTTATTCAAATCTTTTGGAATGTAATTGGGGAATTCTTCAAAATTTTCTATAATCTTTGAACTTGTTTTTTAATTGTTCTAATTTGAAATTTATTTTGGAATTAAAATTGAATACAACACTTCATATTTCGAATTTGCAAAATTATTCTTGGAAAGTTGGAATTTTAGTTGATATATATGAAAAACAAACAGGCAAAATTATTGAAGAAACTCAATATATGCATATATGCATAGAACGTTGTGGTGCCATTAGTTCTGATAACGATACAAGAGATGAAGCTGGCGTAATGATATGAATTTCATACGAACTTTATCGATCTCTCGCAAATTCGAACAATGCTGATATGATCATTGTCACGCAACAAGAAGCTATTGAATGTTCTAGTCAAGTTGTGGATATAAATGTTATATTTGTAGTGGATAAATGAATTGGACAATATGGTCAAGGGCGTGAGCCAACTATCCTTGAGTTAATGAAATTCAAAATTAATATTGGCGTCATCAGTAAGTCATTTACACATTACTCATGTGAAATAATTTTGAAACAATTGAAATGAGTTCTTCATAATTGTAGGCTTTAAATTTTTATTTAATATTAATTAATAAATTCATTTATACATCTAGAAATAAAATAAATTGAGTTTGGTTTGATTTAATTATCAGTTAAATCCAAAAAAATTTTGTGAACAATAAAAAATACACAATTAGTCGTTATTAATAAACCATTCAATTCATAGTTTGTCAAAACTACAAACGACTATAATATTTCAAATGACTATAGTATTTGGGGTTATCCGTTAATATTATATTTAAATCAAACAATAACCAAAACATTCTTTTATTTTGTCATTTATAAAAATTATATTTTTTTCTAAAAAATATTTCTCTTAACAAAAATTATATTATCATTATATCTTGTTTCAAAGAATTATCTAGTAAAAAATTAAATAAAAATGAATTTGTTATTTGATCAGGAGGAAGGGGGCCCAATGTCAGGGCCATGCATAATTGATTTATAACATTTATTGTTTGATCACATGAACTGACGACTTCGATGTTGACAATGTAATCAATTATTGATGCTTTGCTCTTGCAAACAAATTCTAAACAAATCGTATTTTTGTTTTAATTGTTCAGCTAGAATAATTTATAAAATCAATTTGGAAAATTTTAAATAATTATTGTTGAAATCATGATAAATTAAAAATGGCATCAATAATTTTAGTGATATCATTATATTTTCGCTCTTTTATTCTGTTTTTTTTCTCTTGAGATTTCATTTACTTTCTTTTTAACTGGATATCAATATTCACCCCCTCCTATATTCAACACAAATATTGATATCAATCCAAAAAGGAGATAAATAAAACTTTTGTAGAATTTTCAAAATAAAATTGTCAATTATTTGCCAATTTATACAATCAAAAATATTTTTAAGAAATTTGAGAAAACAAATTTTAATAATGTTTGTTTTTTTCAGTTGAAATATCTTTATTTTTCATATATTTTTAGAGATTTCCGTTGAATATATTTAGCTTTAAGTTTGACTAGAACCATTTTTTGAAACTAAATGGTTTTCATTAGTGCTAAGAAATAAAAGCACTATCAGAACTATGTATTGCGCAATAGACAAATGAGTTTTCGGTTCTTCAATATTTTTTCAAAAACGTATTGCTGTATACTTTGGTTATAGTCTCTGAATTTGTAAGGCGGTGTTTCAGAGGTTTTTGTTTGGAAAACCTATATAAACGAAACGTTTTTCATGATTGAATACATTTTCATCGACTTTTCCAAGAATAAAGTGAGCCATTTTGAGATTTTTATTGAAAGCTTTATTGAGTATAACTTACTGTGAAAGCATTATTTTGCGGCGGTATGTAGAATATTAATAAGTGGCTCTCAAGGTACTTTGTCGTTATTATGAAATTTGCAACGGGAATGTTCTCGTTTCAAAGGAATCCCAGATTGAAAAGTATATTTGCCCTATTATAAAATTCGATTCATAGCCAGTGTCATGCGATGTTTAGATAAATACTTTCTCACCTGAAAAATAAAATAGAAAATAAACTTTTCTAAATATGCCTTTTCTTAATTAGTTTTAGTAATTTTAAAAATTGGTCAACCGGAAATTTTCTGCCAGTTTCATAAAAGTCACTAATAAATAATGAGAAATTTACTCCTTTTTAATAACTCAATTTACTTAACTCTACACTGAATTTTGTCAAAGCGCAATTTTGAAGATATTTTAGGTTTTCGTACAAAAAACGACCCTTTAAAGTAAATAATTTTGAATTTTAATTCAAAACATTAATTCAACTAAAATGTGAAGAATTGCACTAGATATCATTTAATTTATCGTATATTCTTTGATTAGAATCAGACATAGTGATTAATAAAATTTATATTATTATTATTATTATTATTATTATTATTATTATTATTATTATTATTATTATTATTATTATTATTATTATTACTATTATTATTATTATTATTATTTTATTATTATTATTATTATTATTATTATTATTATTATTATTATTATTATTATTATTATTATTATTATTATTATTATTATTATTATTATTATTATTATTATTATTATTATTATTATCATCATCATCATCATTCAGATATGAGGATAACAGAGTGGTTATATTACAAGATAATGTTCCACAAAAGCTCTATCACATCTTGATGGGGAAATGTAATTTTTTTTTACTATTTATCGAGAATATTTAAATGAAGAATAAAATTTTTATATTAAAATGTTTTGTAAATTTATTGCAAGTGAATAAAATTATCCTATGCGTAAAACACTAAATTTCCTAGCTTATCAACCCGGTTATGGAATCGTAATAAAAAATAAAAGTTTTGAGTAATTGAGAATCATAAATGTCATATCCGAATTTCAGAAATCAAAGGGAATTATGAAATGCATTAAAATACGCGATACATTTAAACAAAAAAGACAATAATTCAAATAAATCATTAGTAGCTCATGAAACGAAGCAGAAGGAACATAAATTTTGAAGATCTCTTTCTTTTCAATTTATAAATCCCGTGAAACACGAACTATGAATCCAAGTTCTGTAAAAAATAACTGAACATTATAAAAGGCATGTGGAAAAAAAGGTAAATAAATTATTTTTAATTAAAAATAAGTCACAAACGCTTTATAAGAATTCTCTTAAAAGTCACCTAAAATCTATAAAATTTCATTTAAAAAGAATGGGATATTGCAGTCTTTTAACGTCATCTTTAAAATAAATTTGATCAGAATACAATTTCTAAATATTTGATCTTAAATACTTGACACTTAAATAATCAAATGAGTTTTTGTTTTAATTTGTTTTTTATTTTTATTTTTATATTTTGTTTTTAAAAACTCTAAAAAGTCGAGTTATTGCGCATCCAATCTGGAATTAAATCTTTCGTAGTTGTGAGTAGGTAGGATAGTAACTATTTCGATCAACTCCAATCTCTCCAGCATTAAGTAATTTAATTCGGTTGATGTAATTTCAATTATATAATAATATTTTTTTCATTTCACTGCAGTCAGGGGGTTTTGGCTTATTTTTGGTCCAAAATGAACTACGGGCAGTTGACTGCATAGGTTTTCAGTCTATCTCAAGGTTTATTTTAGGCTAGTTAAGAAATCCATGAGTTAAAATCAAATAAATCTCCTATCGCTAAAAATGGCATGTGCTGCAAAAGGATACATGGTTTCAGGTCAGAATATAGTCAGAGAGTATTTTAGGCTCTCTTTAAAGAAGCAATGAACTCGATAAAAAACACACAGATTTTGGCTCTTTATAAAAAACCTTAAAAATACTAATATTTTGACTCATTAACAGTATACGCACAAAGAATTTAAAGAGTTCTGAATATATAATATGAATTGATTAAAGATTATCAAAGTCATCAATAAACTCTTAGAAATTTCTAAATTTTTATCATATAATTCACATGTAAACCGATGCAACTCATCTTATAATCACACTGAGTAACTCCTTGAAATCCCAAAAATGACTAATTTTGTCAGCTTAATCATCGATATGACGAGAAGCTGTTATCAACACCCCAAATTGACGCTACCGACTTACTCAAATAGTTATTTGGGCAAGAAAAGAACAAATCATTAAATTGTGAAGATTTCAAAAATAATATTTTGATCAGAATTTCACAACCAAATTAAGTATATATATATGACAAAAGTTAATTCTAAGAAATTATTTTACTTGATTTATCTCAATGAAGAAATCATTTGTATTCATGTAATTATTTACATGATTTGATTAAAAATTTGTATTTCAATTAAGTTATTAACTTGAATGGATTGATTAATTAATTGCATTTTCATCATATTTATAAGCAGTTTCCAGGATCTTGCAAAAATTGTGTCCCTAGTAGCGGGACTTTTACAAGTGAAATATTAGGGGCAGAATTTTTACAAGTGTAATTTTAAAAGGAAATAGAATGATAACTTCTATTTAAAGTTTAACAAAAGCAAATTTAAAATATAAAAGGATTTAATAAAATAAAAGATTTTACTTGCAATAAAACAACAATCGTAAATTATGAAAATCTTTGCAAACTTATCTGATAGCTTTCAATAATTTTGTTTACCACCAAAAATGATAGCCAAGATATTATTAAAATTTTGTTACTTACTAGGTTGTGCAAAAAGTTCGCGGGCAGTTTTGGATTAGAATTTCAACATATTGAATGACAATAAAAGCAAGCATGATTAACCAACCGTTTTATTCAAGCAATGGTAATATACTAGGTCGTGTAAAAAGAGTTTATTAACTTATAACTTCCATGTATGCAAAGTGCTTTGTAAATTCACTTGCTGCTGCTGCCCGGGAACTTTTTACACGACCTAATAAGAAGTAAAAAATATTGTGAAAGATTTTATTCATGAAAGTTAAAGAAAACAACTGTTTTTCTTAGTTTACCTCTGTCTATATTAACATTATAATTGCGGGACACACAACATGTGTGTTCAGCTAGTCCTAACGTTTGTGGCGGGTCACAATACTTGTGTTTCATTAATCGTTAGTGTCCTGTTACACAGCTAATGTTTCATTTTATTTTTCGACTAATATACAGATGTTCTCAATCTTTTCAGTAAAATGCCACATTCAATTTTATTGGCAAATGGCGAGTTTATTAGCGTATATTATAGTGTTAACATGGAAATTATACGTAGGGCACCCATTTAGGCTTTAAAAAATTGTTTTTACGTAACAAATAGCGTTACGGTCGACCATATATCTTAAACTATATTCATAAACCTATATTTCTAAACCTTTTACAGCTTTTTTCTTTATGTATATTCATAAAGTAGCCAGTAAATACCGTGGACGTCTTTAAAACATTTTATCTGTAAGACTTGACGAATAGACAGCGCTTTTCGGTACATTCGATAGAAAGTTATGTAAGTAAAAAAAGAACGATTTATTGGTAAGAACTTCTTAAATTTAAGGGACAAGGATTTTCGTGTTACATAAAATGTATGAAAAATATATTTATATACTTATTTAATAAATCACTCATCTATCATTACACATTTACAAACATTAATCCTACAATGCAAATTTTAAGTGTAAACACATCCAATACTCATATCTCTTGTTGTTCTGAATACTCTAAGGAATTAAGAAGATTAATAACAAAAAACATTGGTGAATGCATCAGGATTGTAGTGTTTATATTACAGACTATAGTCTAGCTTGTCATTTGTTGTCAATGCAAATGCGACAGCTGCACATAGGTCAAATGTTTATCATTCTCTCTTAAACTGTATTTTTACTGATTTAAATTACAGTTTTTTACGCATGAGCACCTTTTTTACGATACACGTATTATTAACCCTTTCCCTGCGTATTACGATTGTCTCGTCAAAATATTCATATCTCAAAAGCGGATGACAAGTAGGTCTTGTCATGACTGCGACTGAGTGTTTAAATAATGTGTCGCGTAGTACAATAACAATAGATATATAAAATATATTATGTGCTAAATACATTCTTTTAGCATATCTACGTCACCAGAAATACGTAATTTCGGTGATGAGACATAATCGTCATAAGCAGTGAAAGGGTTAATAAAAGCATGCATTATTAATGTGAGGTGTTTTCAGCAGAAAATTGAATATTTCGGATTGTTTGTCAGAGAGATTTAAAATTGATCTAAATAATTTAAAAAAGATAAAATAAGTTTTTATTAGTACAATTTTAAACTTATAATTTCTAATTTTTCCATGATTTTTTAAAATAGATTGGCATAATTAACTTTAATTAAAATTTAAATATAAAATTCTTTAACTTTATTAAAATTTTAAATATTGAGTCTCTCTGATAAATTGTTTTGAGTTATTTGGTTCAAATGCTTGTAAACAATATTGAATTAGAAATCAATTTTTGGAATATGAGTTCTTTTAATGCAAATGTTATTCAAGATAATGTAGAAAATGTCTTAGCAACTTCTAAGAATTAAGATTAAATTTTTATTATTTAAAATAATTCATTGTGTCTCCTGAAAATATAAATGATAGTTTAACTAAAATGGCAGAAGTTATGATCTCACCATTTAAAATACCATAGAGAGAAAGTATTTTCAAGCGTGTCCGAGACTAAAAATGTTTAGCTCGGCATTAAATATAATGATTCGAAATAAAACTGTTTGGTAATTAGTTTCCGGTTCCAGTTGACTGAATAATAAATTAAATTGATTTATCTTTGAAATGATTTGATAAAGAATATACCTGGAATTTTCTCTTTTCAGTGGAACTGATATATGTTTATAAACTAATGCAAGGGGAAGTTCACAAGTCAATGGGATTTCTGACACATAATCAGACGAACAATGTATGACTTTAATTTGATTTCTTCATCATTCATTTATTCAGCTAACCGACTTCCAGAATAATTCACCTTCTGCGGCATACTTCGTAGCTAGGGGTCAACTTGAAGTGTTGACTCTCCATAAAGAAGTACGGCAATAATTCTTTATTAGACACATATTGTTTTCTATTTTAATATTTTTCAATGTATTTATCTATATTTCTATTTTTTATCATCATTTTTTTCGAAAAATAAATTGATATTTTATCCTACAAATATTTTAGCATACAACAAAATATTAATCAGAATATTATTAGTCTGAAAATGAGTGAATAATAAAGAAATTGAATAAAAAATTTCTATTTTTATTCTATTCTATTTTATTGTAGCCATTTCTGACTTTATTTGAAATTATATTTAGGACAAGAAATTGAGTAAAGATTTTTCGGTTAATTTCTAAAAATAATTATTATAAATTAATTTAAAATTATTATTTATACATGAATACGCTTATTATTTTCCATGTAAATCGCAGGACTATTTGCATTTAAGCAGTCAATCAAATTTAGAACCTATTCGAACCTTTTTAAAAAATCTCATTATTTTCAAAAGTTTTGATATTTCTGAGTCAACTTTTCAAAAGAAAATGATTAAGATCCAATATTTCAGGTTCGTAAATTCTAAAGATTTCGATTTGTTTAAATTAATTTTCAGAAATGAAAAAGTTATCACAGCAGATCCATCGAATGATCCATTTTTCTATGTTGTTAAATCTGTAATTTTTATTTCATTTATTATTTAAATGAAATATTAAAACAGGGGACCGTTGCAGTTACCCGGAAGCAAGGAGTTTATGACACTGACTTGTCTCACCTATGGAACTCAAATAGCGTGTACAGTTTAGGGTGCAAAAGAGAAGGAAGTCACGCATCAAGTTTGTTTTAATTAACAAAATAATTAATAATTGATTGATTTTATTCAGAAATGATACAAATAAACGATCGGCAAGTTACACTCAACGAATCAAAAATAAATGAAAATATTTCCGAAATAAATCAAGAGTTGGAAGAAGAATCTTCTATTTGTCACAAATCAAATCAAATAAAAGTAAAATCATATTTCATTTCAAAAGCTTCTAATAAAAGTTGTCCATACCAAGTGAACCCTAATTTTATAGACCTACCGATGCTTTGTGATAAAACAAAAATTGAACTATAATTATTAAAATAAATTAATGGAATTACAAGTTTAAAAATCAATATATTTCGGAAAGAAAAGCTGAAATCAGTGGTAAATGAATATATATATTATATATTATATTTATATATATACGTGTGTGTGTGTGTTGATTTAGTACTATTGCTTATGAAAAATCAATAGGATATTTTGTATTAATGTAAATGGACTTTTTCTCTTGATTTATGTAGCGCCTACAACATTTAATTTTTAATTAATTTTATTAAATTTTAATTAAATTAGAAATGTGTTATTAAAAAACAAATATTTAATTTTGTTTAAATTAGTTCAATTGACTGAAAGCTTTTCCTATTATTGGATAAATTTCCAACGCATAACAATCTCGAAAACTGACACAATTCAAATAAATAACTAATCGGTATTCAGTCAATACTAATGTCATTAGAGACCTCGCAAATTATACAAGACATTCACGCGATCCTTAACAGTTACATCAGCCTCATATTCCGTCACAATTACTTCTTACTCTCGAAAGTTCTGATTGAATTATGAATTTTCAACATCGAAATAACTCAAATTTACTTTGACTTATTACAAATACATTTTAAATTTTATTGTTGTGTTCTTGCAATTAAATATTTTTAAAATGTAAATTTTTTATTATTTAAAATTCTCTTATATTTATCGAAATAAACTTACATAGTTTTGTATCTAAACATTTTCCAGTCATTTAAAATATTTCAGTTTATAATACATTTTATCATATTCCTGTTCAGGAATTCGTACTTTTCACTCTTCACGTCAGTGAAATTTTTTATGCTAATAAACGGTTCCCATTGAGATTAAAAAGTAAATATAATTTACATTATTTGATAACATAAAAAAAACTGGGAGCATTGACAAAGTTATCATAACTCTTTTTTTTATTTAAGTAACATAAAAAAACGCCTTAATGTATAAACGAATTACGTGGGGCCATTGTTATAAACCTCTTCAACCGAAGATGTGGAGGCAGGTTTACAAAAAATAGTTGTCTTTTTATGAACTGAAACTAAGGTTAAGGCTTCTAACAGTATTTTTATTAAGTTGTGTCATGGAAACTTTATTAGAAAATAAAAGGTTATATGGCTTAGTTGTTATAATTGAAAATTAATTTTGGAATTGTCACTTATTTTCTATATTAAGCTCACTACTTAAAGAAACTCCGGGAGAGGTTGAAGCAACATCCCTTGACTTTATTTTTTATATTTTGCAATTTAAAATATAACACGAAAACTTTTTATTTTTAAAACAATTATATCAAATTATATTAATATTGGATTTCATTTTTTAAAAAAATACATTTATGATTTAAAACATTCTTTTATTTTTACCCATTCCTTTTTCAAAAAATATTTAAATGCAGAAGAGGAAAGGGTACCGCAGACATAATATTTATTTATATGAGCATTTTTATTTACATTAAATTTCATATTTTAACAAATTTATTCTTTAATTATTTTCAAAAAACATATTCAATTAAAAAAGATAAATTTTAAAAATCCAAAGAAATTTTAAATTAAAATAACTTTTTAAACGTTTTTACATAACATCATTTTACATGTAATACAGATCAAATCTTTAAAAAATCTTCATGATTTAAAATGATTAATTGATTAATTTAAAAAAAAGTATGATTTAATGATTTAAATTCTTGTTTGATAAAGGCTGTACTAAAGGTTTGTGTTTGTCCAGAAAAAATAATGCTATGTTGTGATCGAATAAGGAAAATTTTATAAAGTTTATAAAGATTAAAAATATTATTAATAATATAAAGATTTCTTAAATAAATATAATTTCTTGAATTAAATTAATACCTTAATTGCATAATAATAGTCTATTATTTTGTCTTCTACTTATTTAAAGTTGCCGAACTAATTAGCATCACTAAGTTTCTAACGGTATCAGTTATCAAAAAAATAAAGATCACTGATCATAATTCTCATGTCTTTCACCATAATGATTCAATATTTATTTTTTGTCATTGCTTCAGAGGCATTTTATTTAAATTTTTTATAAAATTTTTATGTAAATTTAATTAAATTAATTTTAGCCACACACATCAAACGGGCCCCGGATAAATCGCAATTTTGATCAGGAAACGTTGATTAATGACTTTCCAAAAAGTCATACTATGATGAATATAACAAGAACAAAAGAAAATAAACAAATTAAGTCAAAAGTCACAAACATTCCAATTTCGATAGCGAAGAAGGCAACTAAAAAAGAAAGAATAACATATATTAAATTAGACACTTTGAAAGTGTTAGATGTTTATGTAAGTAATATTTAATAATAATTATGTGAAGAAATAAATGTGAAATACAAGTGAATATTTATTTCTCAATTAAACCTTTCTTGTATGAGCTCATTCAAATTCTGCTTTGGACGAAAAGGCGGATATACAAGCTAAACTAATTTTTTTAATTTAATTATCACAAATAATAATAATAATAATAATAATAATAATAATAATAATAATAATAATAATAATAATAATAATAATAATAATAATAATAATTATAATAATAATAATAATAATTTTATTTTAGGGACTGGAAACATTAGAAGTAAGATTAATAAATAATATTAATAAACTAAGAATTTTATCGATAATAATTCATTTGAAAGTAAAATAATAATAATAATAATAATAATAATAATAATAATAATAATAATAATAATAATAATAATAATAATAATATAATAATTATAATAATAATAATAATAATTTTATTTTAGGGACTGGAAACATTAGAAGTAAGATTAATAAATAATATTAATAAACTAAGAATTTTATCGATAATAATTCATTTGAAAGTAAAATCTGGCAATAACAGTAATTGCATCACAAATATTTGTTCATAAATTCTGCCATAAATCCATTAAATTTGTTGGAAATTTGAAGAAATAAAATTAGAATAATAAATAAATGATCATCCCCATCACAATTCGTCGACAAACTCTGAAAATGTATTAAATAATTGCTTTCATTTTCTTGGTTTCCACATGATTGTCGACATTTCCTTTCCACGAATTATTCAATCACTAAATTGGGTACCGCAATATAAAAGTTACTAAACGCGTGAAAATAATTTTCTATTAAATATTTTCATTTTAGTAAAATAATTTTATCATTAAAATCTTAAAAATATGTTATTTTAAGTTACTTTTACTGAATTAACCAAATTAAATGACTTGTTATGCCTAAAGTCTACGAATTTTATAATAATTTATAAAAGCCCATTAAGGCCGCAATTCTCAATATTGATAGTGTTGGAACCCCTTTATATTATGTTTGGTAAGTTATTGCGACCACAAATGATCATAAAATTTGCTTGACGTATAGCCAAACAACCGGATAACCTCACTGAGCCTCGAGCTGCAAACTCGTGAAGAATATATTAAAATAAATAATATAATTTTACAATTTTAATTAAGTTTAAATATTACATTCATGTAGCTCGAACAATTATTAAAACAAAAAATTTTCTTCAATCATTCAAAAATATTTATTTCACAATTTAATAAAATTATTTTACTATTATTATTTGGTTATAAAATCTTTCAATGCGAACTTAGAAAAAATTTTATCACTAAACATTGCACGAAATAGATAGGATTAAATACTTAATTATTTGAGTTTGGTAATGAAAATATCCTCAGTTTTCAAACAAAATTTGGCTGCGATAATAAACAGATACTAAAACTGTAAATGAGATAATAAAATTTGAAAGTTTTAATCCTGTAGATGAAATTTTTTCATTCAGTTTTCAGATATATTTATGTGTAACTAATGAAATATAGGCAAAACAAATATTCTAAAACACCGAATTCAAATGAATAGTGGCCCAATACCAATTAAACCCCGGCGTCGACCAATGCAATGTGAAGAAAAGTTAGAAGAAATTGTTAAAAATTTGGAGAAAAATAAAATAATAGAAAAATTTCTCAATTAGTAGTGTTAAGGCAGTCTATGGCAGATGGCCATTGATAGAATAAATTAATAAAAAAACACAGTTATTTTCATGATTTTGCAATCGGAAAAGTATTACAAAAGTTTTTATTCGTTATTGCAGATTTGTATCAACAAGTTTGACAACTATTGCACAATTTACACAGTCCAGAACGTTCTAAAAGAAATATGTTTGTCTTTCAAAGTGTGAGGTAGTCTCAAAGAGTTCAAGAACCTATAATATACACAAAAAAATATTTTACAATAATCAAAATACATTTAAAAAATATTTAACGTGCCATTTTAAGATGAAAAGTTTTGAATTCTAAGTAATATTTTATCGAAAACACCTTAAAAGTCTTCAAGTTTCAAAATTCAAGAGCCTTAATTTGGTGCTCTTTTAGTAAAGATATATATTTAATTATTTTATAATTATTTCAAAATCTGGCACATTAAAACAATAAAGTTTTAAAGTTTGCCAATAAATGAATATAATTTACAAAAATGTGCCAATTGAAAACATGATTAACTTTTATTTTATTCATCAAAATCAAATTCATTGAAACAAATTACCGCAATTGTTTCATCTTGTTGCTAATCCAGGCTGATTTAATTAATAATAAATAAAGAATTATATAAAAAAAGGATTATAGACAAAGGAAAAGGATAGACGTTTTGATGATAATCCAGCTCACAGTAATCATTTTCATAATATCATTATTTTTAATAGAAATATTTTCTCCATCAAATAAAGACGATTTTTAATTAATGTTCTATTTTTGACTTTTCTTTTGTTTAAACTTCTCAGAAAAATGAGATCAAAATGTTACCAGGTTTGTTGTTAAGTTTTGTATCAATTTATTTTTCAGAGCTTGTTAGTTCTTTTGATATTAAAACTTCTAAAGAGAATGGTTAGTGAAAGTGTGATTTTGAATAAGAAATTAGATATTTGTGGGAAAGTGGTCGTGGAAGAGAGTCGTTGAACCAGTGGAAATGGCAGTTGGAGTGCTAGTGTGGGTGACCGATTGTGGCAGTTAAGGTATCAGTAGATGGGAATATCACAGTTCTAGCCTTAGTTGGAGTATTTGTGAGAATGAAAGTTGATGTAAGTATTGGTGGAAGTGAGTGAGAATGCGAGTGGAAGTGGATAGGGTAAATGTCAGTCAAAGTACATGAGTGTATTGATGATAATAACTTGAGTTCGAGTTGACGTAATTGATAGTTATTATGAATCAACTAGACCAGTGGTTCACAACCTTATTTAGCTCATCATCCTTTTCTGAAGGTTGACTGTTACCCATTTCATTATCATTGTATGCCATAATTTTAATTTGAAGTAACGTGTAAAATAAAGTTAAAACATACATTTTTTTTACAGATTTTTGAAGAACAAAAATGTAAAATAATTACTCAAGATCATTACGTAGATTTATCAAACAGGAATACCTAGATGTTTACATTTTTGTATTGGAATCTGGAAAAATTAAGAAAATTAACAGTTAAAATTTGAATAAATAAATGAAAGTTTGAAAATTTTGTTATAGTTTTATTTTATCTTTTCAATGGTTGCCTTGTGCTTGGTGGATTTCAGTTAAATCTTGTATATCTGGTTTTATGTTAGTCAAGTTCTGACGCAAGTCTCCTTTGAGGCAAATGTCTAACTTATTTCTTTGTTTTGTGAGAAGCTAGACAATAGAACTAAATTCTTTTTCAACTAAATATGTTGACGGGAACGAAGTGAGAAGTGGTACGGTTTTTCCCCATAGTTGTGGATAATGGAGATAATGGAGATCCATAAGCTTCACCCGGGTAATGATTTTCGCTTCACAATCATACTTCAGATCTAGAAATTCCGTCTGCAATGAGTTATCAAGCTTATCCGCAGCTTCAAATGATAATGGATCTAGAATTCAATTCGGAATTTGTAACTCTGTCAAATCTTCAAATCTTGATAACATATCGGTTTTTAACTGTTCAAGGTGATCTGTAAAAATTATAATTTTGTCTTGAGTGAGTTCAGCAGTCTTGTTATCTGACACTGTAAACCTTTTAAGGGTCGGAAAATGAATCAGTTCTTTCCGGCCAATATTTGCCTTGTGAATATCAAATTTGGAGATGAAAGATGAAATAATTCCTTTAGCCAGATTTCCTTGAAGCCTTATATTTCTTTATAATACCTATATTTTTATATTAAATGTTCGAACAAGATTAATATTTTAAAATAAAATTTTAATTCCCATCGTCCCCTAAATCACCGTATTTATTTATCGCCCCCAAAATAACCGAAATCGCCCCCAGGTTTGGAACCACTGAACTAGACAAAGACTGGTTATGAAGTCAATGGCCAATTATTGCATATTGAATTATTACATAAGCCTGAGTTTAGTATCTCCGAAAAAACATACTCTTACTATCATATTCAAAGGTCATAGAAAATTCAAACTAGTTAGGGAAATAAATTTAATTAATTTTAAACTCAGTAAAATCCTTTATTTCTTAATGGCATTAAGAACTTTTTTGACTATGAAACAGTAATGATATTGATGTTTTATTGATATTCACAAAATTTCGGCGCTGGCTTTTTCAAATGATTTTCATTATTACTTATTAATTTTATAAAATGGTTAAACAAATTTATTTGTTTTATATTTTACTGCGACTTTATTGCTAAATTATAATTTTAATTAATATTAATATTAAGTTTTGAAATTTGAAATTGTTTCGTTTGGATTTTAGTTATGTTAGTTAAATAATGATGGATTGTTTGTGTTTTTTGATAAAAAACGATTATGTGTCTAATCTTTATGATGTTTTTTGAATGAGTCTTGTAGTATTTGACATTTTGTTTCGTGTAAAAGTGGCCCTGACTTGTCTATTATTTTCCAATGTCCGTGATAATTGCTGATTTCATTTTTGATGTGTTCATGAGTTCGGTATGTTCTGTTGTTCCTATGTACGTTGCGTCGCATATTGTGCAAGTGATTTGATAAACAATGTTTTTCGAAAAGCAAAAACATTTTATGGAAGAGTGGCAGAGACTCACAGAGCATTCATTTTTCTATATCAAATAACTTTGTTTTAAAGAAAAATTATAATTTTTAAATGTGTGAGCAAAGTTTAAATTATTTTAGGTGTGAATTTTATGGATAATTTTAAAAGATATTTATAGTGAGAAATGTGTTTGAGAGGCATTTTATAATAACTAAATAATTACCCTGTTGATTTAGTTTTTTATTAAACAATCTATTTTGCAAATATTATATTTTCAAAAATAATATTAGTTGTACAACAGCTATTTGATGAAAATGAATAAATTATGCATCATTCTATGAATAAAGTCGATTTTCAATTATAAATAACATTTTCCCCTATAATTTGTCTAATAAAAAAAAATATTATTATAAAAAATTATTAATTTAACTTTTGATAAAAATCTTTTAAAAGATTTTTATTATTTTTAGAAAGAAGAATCAGTTGCTAAATCCAATTTTATTCTTGTAAGTTCAATTTACGTAAATTATGGCTATAAATGGAAAAACTCACTCAAAAAGAACGCTTGCTTTTGAAGTTTTAAAACAAAAATAAAACAGGTCACAAAATGTTATTTCTATGCCCATAATGAGTTTTTACTACTCATGCAGAAGATACGGTTAAATTGAAATTAATTAATAAAGCCTGGTTAGATCAGAGACTAAATGAAAACGTCACTTGCTCAAACAAATTAGCATTGTCAACAGTAATATCCAGCAGCGATTTGCGCAATCATTTGTAAATGAAAATTTCTGACCCACTAATTTACAGACAATAAATTTACACAAAATCTCTCTAACGCATGAGCGAGTGTTTTAGAAGCGATTTCGTAGATAATTTTGCTATGATTATGTCCATTTAATAAATACTTTTTCCAATTCGAATTTTATTTTCACAGTGAAAAGATCAAAAAATCTTTTATAAACAATCTTTTTGCCTTTGTATTTCATTATTAATAAATTATAATAAAAATAAAAATTATTTAAGTTATCATCACCATTGATCGATTTTCACTTTCGATTTTCTTTATCAATTTTTATTTCAGACTTTGGATCAATATGTTAAGTTTTCGTTTGAAATGAACGGGAGATTGAAGAAATTGAAAATCAATTTATTATGATATAATCTATATTAAATTATTATTTTATTTCTCATATTTAAAGTTCATATTTCAAACACATTTACATAAAGCAGATTATAACAAAAACTTCGCGAGTTTTTTTGTTTAAAATGTGAAACTAATAAAATGGAAACATACCGACATTTCCGCACTCGATTTAATGAACAATTAAACATCATATCTGTAATTAATATGAATTTATGAAAATATTTATATTGCTCCATTCATGATTTAAAAATTTCTTACAAATAAAACTTTCCTACACCTCTTTCATCTAAAACCACAACTTTCCACATATACATCATCTTGTATAGCAGGGGGTTCTTAACCTTTTTTACTTCATACCTCACCTAATATTTAATTTTATGTTCTCACCTCCAGCATAATTAATTTATTTTAAGAAAAGATAAGAAACATAATTAGTGGTATACCAACATTACATATATTATTTTATTTTTTCCATTTTAATATATATTTATAAAAAAAATCACATTAAATAGCCGCTACTTGGTTTCAAAAGAAAAATATTTAATTAGAAATAGTTATGTACAAAGATAGAAAAATACTAAATTATTTTGCAAAAAAGTAATCGTTCAAATTTTATTTCGTATAATATAAATATGTACATAATAAATAAAATAAGTTTAAATTTTGAAGATTTTTTTTTAAATATATTTTTTTTGTAAATAATTTTAATTTTTAATTTAAAAAAAAACATAACAAAAATAAAAAAAATCTCATACCTCCCCCAACACATTAGTATACCTCCCCAAGGGAGGTATACCTCAACGGTTAAGAAACCCTGTTGTATAGCATCAAAAAAATTTTAAATTAAATTTAATTAAATATTCATTCAATAATAAAATATTTTTAATCACTCAAGATAAAATGATTAGGTAAAAATAAATAAATTATATTATAGATACCGTAAACCATGGATCTGCAACCCGCGGCTCACAACCTTTCAATGTACTTTTTGTTCACCTTTTTCTGGAAATAAAAAATACTTTCATTGTGGCTGATATTTTTTATTGTTGCGACATTCAGTAATATTTTTAATGTTTTTATAGTTTTGCAATAATAATGGTGATTCTGTAAAACCTGCTATATTAAACACCTGTTATTATCCATTAAAAAATTGACAGTTCATAGCAGAAATTAAAATTTTTATATGGACTACAGCAGGTTTTACCGATTCAACCCCAATATTGCAAAACTATAAACATTTTGTCGATTATTTTCAACTAGCTCATAAACGGAATGGCTCAAACAACCAAATGGATTGCACAGCCCTGGCTTTAACCCTTCCGTACCAGTCGCAAACTTACGTTTATATTTTAAAATCAGCTATACAACTGGACCTATATATGAGGATTGACGGTAAAATATATAATAAAACTTTAAGAATGCTATTGTTTATCTGATTATATCTGATTCTAAGTCTCTATATACATTAAAAATAGCTGGTAAAGAAATTCGGTAAATGTCATTGTAATATATTTTTAAATAGTCAAAATTTCAGGAACAAAAGTGTTAGTTTAATCAGATTTTTCAATCTACTTATATACTAAATCTTACATTTTAATAACCAATCAAAAGCATGCTTTTTCATTGCTAATTTTAAGTTTTTTATTTATACTCCCGTATTTTTTGAGAGATAACTCGCAGTATTAAGTTTAAGACTAGAGAAAACTTTCAGATGAAATATCAAAATTTATTGAGGATTTTGTAATAGATTTTGATTATTTCAATGAATTCGTATAAATATGTCATAATTTAATTTTTTTCAAAATTTTTACTGTACTGATATAATATTTCAAATTAAATTACGAATTTGAAATATGAGCTTGAAATGTTTTTGAATTAGCCAAAGATTTGATAGAGATCATATTATTTTTATGTTTTGAATTTTTTAAAAAATAACATTTTATATTATTTCTAGATAAGTGAAGGAGCAGAAGTAATAATGATAAACAAAAGATATTTTCTTCGCCATATTGATAATAATACCCTTTTGGAAATTCGGAAGATAGTAAACTTTAATTATTATTATTATTATTATTATTATTATTATTATTATTATTATTATTATTATTATTATTATTATTATTATTATTGTTATTATTATTATTATTATTATTATTATTATTATTATTATTATTGTTATTATTATTATTGTTATTATTATTATTATTATTATTATTATTATTATTATTATTATTATTATTATTATTATTATTATTATTATAAAAAATTAACATAATTAATAAGAAATAGTTAATGATGAGAAATGACAATTTTTAAACAATTTGTTATCAAAAGTAAAACAAAAATAAATCTGACATCATTTCATTATTTTCTTGATCACCTGTCGTGAGTTTTGATGATATTTTATTTATTTTCCTTTAAACAAAATATCAAATATTTTTTTATTAAACTCAACATAAATCTCCTGCTTTGTCTTTATTAACAGCTAAAATAATATCTTATACCATTTCACAAAATTCAATTTAATTTTTTATTTTTATCTCTTAATATATCATTACTTTTTTGGAAATAATTCCTCGCTTTGGAAAGGTGCTTGGTTGAGCATCATTGTCAAACTACTAGATGGAATGTCTGGAGGTGTCATATAATATTCATTTCTCATCAAAAGTAATTATTCTTTTCACAAAATCCTCATTTTTGTTTCTTAACAAAAGCAATGAACAAATGCTTAGACGCTGAATTTTGTATTTTTCGCTTAAAACATAAATGACCAGTTTTTGAAGTTTTTTGACTTTCCCAATTTGTCGCAGATGGTCGCAGACAGTTGTATTGTCTACATTGCGTATCTCTGCTAGTACACGAGTTGATTGGTGAGGATTAGACCCGATAAAATATTTTAATACACTGATTTCATTGACAGGTGGCAGGCCCAAACGATCTTCATCTTGAAGGGTTGTATCTCCATAATGAAATCCTTTAAACAAACGTTGAGTATATCGTTTGCTTACGGCATTTGACCCTCACGCTTGGTAAATATTACGTGCAGCCTTTTATGCGTTTTATACTCATACAAAATAACATATTCGAATTTGCTTAGTTTTCATGGTTTCGTAAAATGCGTTTTTATTATTTAAGCAAGACTAAATTGATGAAAAAAAATGTAGACATAATTATAAATTAATAAATTTTTTAAATCATGTTATTAAACTAAACCGTCAATATAATTGTTTAAATTTGTCTTAAAATATGCATATGAAAAAGCGACAATAAATTAAAATTCCAGTTATTTTTTCGGTGAACCTAATGTAGTTATTTTAAGAGATTTTTGCCTGTTGGTGTTGCGTAAAAATTTATTAGCATAAATCGTTAATTTATAAGTTGTTTTTAGTTCACTTTGATTAGTTAATTTTACATTTTAATTATCATTAAATATTTAATAGAAAATCCATTTTTTATGATTTTTTTAGAACTAAAATGTAAAATAACACAATTTAGTTAAACTTAAACAATAATAAATGGAAATAAACATTATTAACTGTATTTGTGCCTTTTACGAATCATGGTTTAAATTCAGAAGGAGCGCATTGTGCTGAAAAGTTGTTAAGGCCGTAACATTTTTGGAACTATTGAAAATTTGTTCTTCATTACGCAAACGGAAAATTAAGATAAAGACTAGTTTTGTTAATAAAGTCTGAGAACTTTAGGAAAAGTCAGTGAAATGATATTGTTTAAGGCTTTTTAATTACTATCTAGTCTCTACTCTCTAGTGCTAATTTAATTTAAACTAAGGGCATAAGCAATGTTTTAATGTTTGTGAATCGTGAATAATCAATTGTTGCGGTCATAAAATAAATCTTAAATTTAAGTAACGTTAACAAACTTGACTATCATAAAAGTACGATAGTATGTTGCGATATGTAAACAGTAAGAGGTTTAAAAAACATTTAAAATAGTAAGTCAAAAATTCATAATTAAAACTCAACTAACAAAATAAATTATTATAGAATATAAATGTTTTATTCTGTTCTATAGGTAAAATCTTATATCGGCGAGGAAGAGGCAAAGCGTTTAATTGACGATGAAAAAAAATGGAAAGCATACAAGAAAATTCTGATGCAAAAAATGATCGCTTTACACAGTTACTAATTTAATAATTTTATGTTTTGTTTAATTTGATTAAAAAAAGAAAATTTTCTTGTTTTTTTTGTAAATTTAGAGTTCAACACTATCAACATCAATAAAAAAAATTTTATACTTTTTTTACAGGTGAGTCGCGACTAGTATAAGTCTGGGAACCCCTGGTCTATTCCAATACCTAACTTGATAATATTATTAACACGATCCCTCGAAATATTTTAGATAATGCCCTACGGCTACTAAATATTTAAATATAAATAAGATTGTGCAAGTGATTTTCCGAATTCATGAGTAAGTAACAAAAGCTGTGCAAATCATATGCATTACATATGCATGAAGAACATATAATCGATAAATAAATAAACGAACTATCAAGAGAAAACATATTAAAGATGACCAAAAAATAATCGTTTAACCAATTAACGCCCACAATAAAAATAAAAGTGAAAAAAATTTTAGTATTGTTATTTATTACGACATTGAACAAAGTAAACGTTTTATAAGGAACAATCGAGATAAATCCACGTCATTTAATTTGAAATAAGCAATTACTTCCATAACAATTGTAAAAAACACTAAATCACGCCTCGAAGAATAGTTTAAAAAGGTGTTAATGGTTTAATTTTAATTGTGTCGTAATAAATGGGTTAATTTCTTCAATCTTCATTTCATTTAAGATATGAAACATAATATTTATTCATAAATATAGTTAAATAAATGTATGGACAATTTATTGACCATGTATGCAATTTATTGTCTAATTGCTATTATTTTTTACTATATAAATTTTGTGAACCGAAAAATACAATAGTATTATGGATGATTAAGCTTTTTGGCAAAATGATTAAACATTTAGAAAACTTTATATTATTATTCAAAATTTATTATTATTATTATTATTATTATTATTATTATTATTATTATTATTGTTATTATTATTTTAATTTTAATTTTAATTTTAATTATTATTATAAAATAGAAAGATTTAATTCAATTCCTTTGCATGGTGGGATTAGAGCATTGAAAATATAATTTTGAAATCGTCCATAAATTATTCATTTTAATTCAGAATTTTTAAAATTTAAAATAGCTTGTATGTGAGAATTTTTAAATTTCTTACATTTGACAAATGCTAGTGTGAATTTCTTTAAAATATTAATGCAAGTGTAAAATTCTTAATTTTTCTTTTATTTAATATTAAACAACAAAGGTTTAGGATATTTTACAGCAAATGACTAATAGTTAAAAATATTTTATATAATTTCAAAACACTTTTGATTATAACAAAATTTTGTGGATTTATAATTAACAAATATCAAGCTTAAATTTCAGAGAAGGGGTTAAAGTTGAGTTGATTTTAAACATAAACGACGTAGGTGGCGGTCTAGAATACAAACATATCAAGGCCCCAGTTGGTTCTGATTTTTCAAATTAAATAAAACTTCTCAAAGCCCTGAAAAGTAAAAAACATATACAATCTCCAATGTAACAGGAAAGAATTTTAAGATTAACAATGTTTTTTAGTTTTTTATTTTTTATTTTCAATCTACTTGTTTTATTTATTGAGAGATTGTCTGTTAACCCCTAAATACCCTTTGTATTTTAAAAGATACAAACTTTAAAATCTGTATTTCTATGTAAATGTTCGAAATTTCCCGCGAAAACCAAATTTATGAAGCGCAGCTAACTTCATTCTACTTTGAAATTTCATATATGATGTAGTTTTAGTATTCGAAGAAATTAAAACTTAAAGTTTAAATTTTAATTTTTAATAAAATAGTCGTGGATATTTAATGATTAACTGTAGGTGCTACCTAAATAGTTTTGTAGGGCACTGAATGCTCTGTCCTGGAACTGTATAAGAGTACTAATCATTCAATGTTTCACTTTGATGTGAACTTCTAACATGCTTCCAATGAAAATTTTAACTAATCCCATTTTTACATAATCAAACTATTTTAAAACATTCAAAACATTTGTATGCATAGCAATTTGCTCATTAAATTTTGTATGCAATGACACGTATGTATTTTTATGAAAAGTTTTTGAAAACTCATTGTAATCACGTGGAAAACAGAGAGAAAGTCATTGATTGCGTTCTTGGATTTATTAATTCAGTGCAAAAATAAACTTTGTGCAACAGAGATTTACAGAAAACAAACTGATACTAGTATTTATACTCCTCCAGAAGTCAAGTGTAAGAGAAATATGGTGAAAGAAGTGATTTATCGTTCAATGTTTTTATCTTCTACTTTTAAAAATACAGATAAATTTGTTGATAAATTGGTTGATTTGTTGTTGAAAAATGGGTATTCGAAATCAATTTTATCAATGATTACAAAAGAGACTGTTGACAAGTTCATTAAGAATCCTAATGATACATGTTTGAGAATGTCTAGTGTAATTTGAACAGTAGGTTTAAATCGATTGTTGATTTAAATAATATCAAATATCTATGTAAGAATGGTGTGCCTAAAGTTTTGAGTTCCAGTCAAATGTTTTTCATCGTCTTTTCAAACTTAGGCCATCAGAAACCATCTACTTTTCTCAATAAAGCGATCTCAGACCTCGAAACTTCATAGAAATAAAATCACCGCAGACGAAACTCTTTAAAACGTTTCTTTTATCAGCTCTATTAATCACTACACAGAATTTTCTAGCATGACGACCATCTGCAAATGTGAAAGAATTTGAAGAGGAATCTGATAAAATAGCCGATTTAACACAAATCAGCAACCCAATTGTCAACGCGATTTCCAAAAGAGCAAAAAAGACTTGAAAATCTGTTAGTGGGCTTACTTGGCATTTGCCCTAGAAAAATTTGGTTAAGAATAGATTTATTATTAAAAAATAATTTTAATATTAAACAATAATTATAAATAGATATTAATATTAAATAATTACAAGGAAAAGTTCGAGAAAGAACAACAAAAAACATTTTACGCCTTCACTTCAAGACCCAGAAGCCTCTTTCTTTTTCATTTCTACTTTCCGTTTTTTCTCCTTTTTTCAATAACTCTTTTTTCTGACAAATTCGAATGGGCATTCCATATTGTGAATGCTACTCGTTTAGGTTCTAACTTCTGATTTTCAAACTCCAAGCAATCTTTTAGTCGATAGCACGAACCGCAAAATTTTCAAACCAAACTTTCAAATTATCAGAGTTGAAGTTGTTAAAACAATATTCAAAAATTAAAATATCAAATACCACAACATTGTTAAACACAACTGTAAGTCAATATATACAAACTCTCCAAGAACGCTTCAATAATACAAAAATCAGAACTAACCAGCCGAGAAATGATACTAGAGTTTATCGAAATTCAACCGTTACAACTCCAATGTTGAGACTCCATGAAAAGGTACATCATCTCAGAAATGAGAAATTGAAATTCGTTCAGAAAGCATTTTCAGACTTGAAGAGAACGACCTTTTCAGCAAATCTCAGTCCCAATAGGCATCTCCAATACACCTAATACTCAATATAGGTGGTAACTACCGACCTTTTAAAAAACTTAACAATATAAATTTTCACAACTCTTATCCAATGCGTTATTAAATGAGGTTTTGCGCAGCTTATCGAACTTCAACGCTTTCATAACGGTTGACTTACAGAAAGTATATCACCAAATCCCAAAGAATTTCACAAATGTCTGTAAAGCATAGTTAATAACACCAATTGGGATATACAAATATCTTTATATACCTTTTGAACTTAGGAAAGTGGCACAAAACTTTATTAACAACTTGTAAAATTTAACTTTGATTTCGTCTATGAAGAGGATATTTAAATAGGCTCCAAAAATATCACTGAGTATGAAAAACATCTTAAAACCTATAATTGTACTATAAGAAATGTTCATTCTTTTAAGAAGTAACACGTTTTTGAAGGTAAAGGAATCAGATCTTTTCAAGACAGAGTGGAATGCATCAAAAACTTCGAATTACCAAAAACGCAATTATCACTTAAAAACTATAAAAATATTATTAAAATAGTCTTATCAAATTAACAAATATATAACTTAAAAATGTTTTATGTTTTATAAATTGAAAATAAAAAATTTATTATGTTAATGTGAAGCAGTCGCGCACCCAAAAGGGCGGGGGCTCACGGGCTTGATCCCTTCCCCTCAACCCCATAAAAAAATCATTAAATTTATTTCAATGTTTACCCAATTTTAATTAGTGAAATTATCTAAATTATTAACTAAAAATTTGACCGGCCAGTGATGGATCCAGTGCTACAGCATTGCTTGTACGGCACAGGAATGGACACTGACAAGCCAGGGATGAGTGACCCTTCAAATATCGGGAGAATATTTTTCTTTTGTCGAGTCATGTCACTGTTTTGTAAGAATCGACCTTAAGTCTGCAAAATAATAAAAATTGTTACTGTGTAATATAAGAGGAACACTTTGTAGTAAATGCTGTATACTCTGCAAGTTTACTAGTCATTTGTGCCCCTGGGACTCCCCTTAGCAAAAACCCTGGGTGCGCACCTGATGTGAAGAATGAAATTTATCCTTCTGAAAATATCAACATTTTACAGTTAAGAAAAACTCCTTAAATATTTTGTGAATAATATAGAAAAAAATCAGTTTTTGGATTTTCTTGAAATAAATTTTTTTGGAGTTTTTTTTATTTATGGATATTATAAGCACCAAAGCTACGCTAGATAATAATAGAAAAACTAATTTTTGATTTATAATCATACTGAAAACAAATAAAATTCTTTATTAATTCCAAAATAACAGTTGTGGTTAATAAATAAATTTTGCTCGTAAAGGTTTATTCATTTATATTTATAGGAAATATAGATGTTGGGAATGAAATTAAGTATACGAGGTAAGGAAATCGAGGGTGGGACTGGGGGTACACTCTTATTCTATGGATTGATGCTGAAACAAACTGAACAATTACTTGATTGTGATACTAGTAGAAAATATCATTTAAAAATTTCTTGTAAAATAATTTATTTTTTTGCTAGATGTTTTAAAATTTTTTATTTTAATAGAAAAAGTCTTTAGAAATTGTCATTTTTCATCTGATTTCTGAATCGATCTGAACTAAATAGAAAATTTGATAGAAAATAATTAAATTAAGCGACAATAAACTGAATAAAATAATATGAATAAAGGAAGATAAAATATCGTGATTATCAGGACAACGTAATTTTGAACTCTTGAATGAGTTTCGAACTACTCCAAACTGTCATCCTAAGCAGAATTTTTGTTTCCATCAGAATTAGCCAAATTTGTGCTCATCTGTCACTTTTTATTGTACTAGATGCCTGGAATGAGTTCTCAAGAAATGAAGGTTAATTATTTATTAGAAGTCTCTCAAACTTGGAATAATAGTATCTGTCAATAATAAATGGTTGTCCTCGAAATATATCATGCATTATTATTATTATTATTATTATTATTATTATTATTATTATTATTATTATTATTATTATTATTATTATTATTATTATTATTATTATTATTATTATTATTATTATTATTATTATTATTATTATTATTATTATTATTATTATTATTATTATTATTATTATTATTATTATTATTATTATTATTATTATTATTATTATTATTATTATTGTTATTTAGATCACAGTCGACTTAGTGAATTGATTGATATTAGTAAATGCAATTTTGTGATGCAGGATGAAACTAAATGTAAAATAATTTTGTTAAAAATTTTGAAATATTTTGTTGAGAATTTTGTTAAAGTTGATTTTACATTTACATTTTTGTTATTAAAATTTTGTTGAAGTCTTAATTTATTTTGAAAATTTTTAATTTTTAATAGAATGTTTTTAGATAATAAAAGAAGAAATTTGTTTAAATAAAAGTAATTTAAACTATATTTAAATTCATATCTACCTGACAATGACAGAGACTGTCGAAATATATTGTAATATAATATGTGTTGCATTGGTGCTTTATTTTATTTATTAATTCAATGTCATTGTTTTTTGATTGTTTTTATCATTATCATTTAATTTTAACCATTATTTTGTTACATATTTTCAAAGTAATCGGCTGATTCAATACAATTTTAATGCTTTTGCTATTTTATTGAAAAATAAAATAATTTTTATCATTGATGTTAAAAAATTTCATTTTCTGTCGTCAATTTCAAAACAGTGAACCGTGACTAATAAATAATAAACAATAATAAATTATACATTTTTAATGCTAATCTAAATGAAGATTTACACGGCTTACACATTATTGCATTCTTCTCTTTTAATATTATTATTATTATTACTATTATTATTATTATTATTATTTTTAATTTGGTTTGTAATTTGGTTTTTGCTATACTAAATTATGAATTGAAGCACGTCATGAACGGCTTATACAAGAGAGTAATTGTGTTAAGTTATAAACAAATGCAATCTTACTGTAGCAATGATCAAAGACATCGCCCAAAAGAAACCTTATTGAGTTCAAACGAAATTAAGATGCAAGAAATTCCTCACGTCATCTCGTCATGAGTTGATAGATATATAAATTTATTTTTGCAATTGTTTCTCTGATTCCAGCATCTGATGCCTGCACAATCTCCATCAGTTGATGTCAATCGAATTGCTCTGTATAAATATTGTCCTAGGACAGATGTTTCTGTTTTGGATAATTTTCGATTTCTCAACAGGTGAATAATCGATTGTTTGAGTATAAAATCGATGGGAAATTATTTATTTTATTATTTTGAAGTTGATATAAAAATCCCAGTCTGATTTCACTCTGAGTTCATTCAACTCCAAACATGAATAAATTGTCAAAATAATTTCCTTGCTACATATTTGAAATTAAAATTTAATTAAATATTTTTTTAGTAATTTCGATTTTTTAGTTTTTTTTGTCGCAATTTTCAATTATTTAAATAGCAATTCATTTAAAATATTTTATTTTATTTGAATTTTTAATAATTTTAATTTCTAAATTTCCGTATTTTATATTAATTTTATTTTATCTCTATATAATTGTTTCGGGTAAAATTTAAAATTAAAACTTATTTGAAATTTCAATGATAATATTTTTAATTTAGATTCTAAATTTTTATCTGAAAATTTGAAAATACTGTATTTTTTATTTAAGGTTTTTATTTAATATTTTTAATAAATATAGATTTTTCAGTTCAAATATATAATGTTGAATTTATTTGCTTTATAAAATATTAAAATAATTATGGATCTAACATAAAATTTTATAATGAAATATCAATTATAATCATTTTTGAAATCTCTCATAATCATTTTCAATGACTGAAGATCTTCACAAATGGACCCAGCAGAATCGTTGACTTAAGCTCTTGAATTGTGTATTCTGATCGAGAAACCTTCTGTAAAAGTTATTGTTTCTTTCAGAACTCATTGTATTTAAAATACCCATTAATGATTAAGAAATTCTTATCACACAATTAAATAAACAAAGTTCAAAGGGATACAAATATATATTTGTATATGCTCCTCAAAGACTTTATTTATTCATTCCACCCAGCATACTGGTTTATTATTTATTATTATTTTAAAAATTAAAATATATTTTTAACCTTTTATGGATGTGTTAAATATATTTACTTCTAAATTTATTTCTCATAATTTTAAATTCTGTAATTTTTTTATATTTTAATATTAAAGTTTTTAAATCTTTATCTTTTAACAGTTTTAAGATTTTATGTAAAAATTAATTGTTTAGAGTTCTATTCAGAATCAAATTATTAATAATTAAAATATAAAATTTACATAATCAAATAAAATTAAAATACTATTAATACTTAGATGGTATTCAGATCTTGGTTATGAATATCTATATCATGTGTGTAATGCCACATACATTGGAATGACTACCCGCCATCTTCGTTCTCAAATTCTTGATAATTGTCGACTGAAAAAATTGATTAATATCAGTGAATACAGTTGTTGTCTGAATTTTGTGTTTATAGATAGATTTCAAACCCTACTTAGATTTTATTCGGATCTTGGTTTTTAATTTATATGTCATGGTTGTAATACCACATACATTGGAATAACTGCCCGTCATTCCGACTCTCAAGTTTTCGATCACAGTCGGTTGATGGAATTGATTGATATTAGTAACCGCAATTTTTTGATGCAGGATGAAACTAAATGTAAAATAGTTTTGTTAAAAAAAATTTTAAATATTTTGTTGAAAGTTAAATTTAAATTTTTTTTAAAGTCTCGGTTTTGTAAAATTTAAGAAAATTTTATTTTTAATTTTTGATAAAATAATTTGAGAATTTAAAAGCAGAAATTTGTTAAATAAAAATGGTTTAGTCTAAATTATTTATAGTTCAAGACTAATATATTGTAGTTAAATATATATTTTGGATTGGTGTTTTTCTTTAATTTAGTTAAGAGCCAATTTTGCGTGATTCTTTTAATTAATTTAAAAATAGGCATTATTAAAATTGAGAGTTACACTAATTGATAAATAAACTAATCAATATATTTTTTAAGCAAAAAATTGATGAAAATATTATTACAGGTAATATTATAAAATCATTTTGAACCTTAAAAACAACTATATTAGTTGATCTTTATACGTAATATTTAATTTAATGATCAAAATTTATTGAAATAAAATAAAAATATAAAAATATTTTATTTATATTTTTTATTTAAATAAATTAAATGTTAAAATTTTAATATGTTATTATTCAAAAGAATCAAAAGAGGAATTCGAGTTGTTAATTATTGTACAGATTTAATGTTTAATTATTAATTGAATTTCTTTTTTCAAAATGAATCCGCCTTATTTGAAAAAAAAACTAGAACTTATAGCCTAACCGGAGAATTTTGATCACGAAATAATTGAAATTAGTGAAGATATAGTAGTAAATGATGAAGATAACCAAGAAAATGATACCAATAATAATGAGTTACAATCAAAGGAGATTTTCCACGCAGCAGTGTGACTCCCTTAGCCGCTGCAGGAACTCAATTTTTATTCCTGACGTAATTAGAATTTGTTTTATCACTCTAACAGATAATTATGTTTTTATTATATAATTATATTTTTTGTTTAATAAAGAATCTCTCGAAAATAAAAGATTATAATAAATATAGAAATATACTTATCAATTAATTAAGCCTTTAAAGGGTATAACTCAATTTCTCTATTTTTTCTTTTAAACAAAAATGTAATAAAATATTTAACATCTAATTCAACAGTTTTTAACCTCTTAATTAAAAATAAATTTCATACAATAATATCTACAAATAAGTAAAACTTCATATCAAATTTAGTAAATAAATTTTTATTTTAATATTTTTAAATATTCTTTCTAAAAATAAACAACAAAAAAACAACATTCGAACAGAAATAGTAACGTGGAGGTTGAAAACTGATGATCTTATTTATTATTCAACGTAAAGTAAATTTATTATTATTTATCGCACCATTGACTTATTTCTTTAAAGTACATATTTTACTGGATTAGGATCAGTTACAAATTCAGTCTTTGAGCCTTTTTACTAACAAATTATTTCTGAACTATTAGACTCTTTTCAACTGAAATTTCATTTCATTAGGAAATTCAATCAGAACATTCACATGAATCTTGCATATTTTTTGTAGGTTAAAATAATGTTTATCACAAATTATTGTTTTCGGAATTCCTTCCGTTATGTCACTGGATTCTAGATTTTCGATTAGTAGGCTGCCCTTAATCATGATATTGCATTACATATTACTATTATGTGATTTATGGAGATGTACAACAGTACCAGCCATCGGCTCTATTAAGGGCAAATTTATTTTTATTAGAAAGTACTGATAGAGAACTGTTGTATTCAATTTCTTCAAATTTCTACTATTTTTCTTCAAAAAATACATAGATATTATATGACGTTTTAGTCTATACATTTCCTCTCTAGAGATATCCTATGTATTAATAAATTAATAATATAAAAATTCAATAAATTATTTTTATATTCGTTTATTTCGAAAAAAACTAATTTATTCAAGAAAAATCGATATATTTTAATATATTTAATTATTTTAGAAATTAATTTATTAATTAAAATAGTCAAGTGGTTTCTATTCTTCAATTTTTAGATAATAAACTCAATATTAAAATTGATACTGATAATAGTTCTAGTAATATTAACAATAATAATAATAATAATAATAATAATAATAATAATAATAATAATAATAATAATAATAATAATAATAATAATAATAATAATAATAATAATAATAATAATAATAATAATAATAATAATAATAATAATAATAATAATAACAACAATAAAAATAATAATAATAATAATAATAATAATAATAATAATAATAATAATAATAATAATAATAATAATAATAATAATAATAATAATAACAATAATAATAATAATAATAATAAACATATAGGCAATAAAGAAAATCTAAATAAAATTGTTCTAGCAATATTCCAAAAACTCTACAGTGCCAAGCACATGGAAACGGGCATATTTATGCAAATTTCCCAAGCGAATGTCAATCTTGATAAAATAGTTGCACTGGTTATCATGAAATTGCATTAGATTGGCGTTTTACTATGGCTAATTGTTTAGTTTAGTATTTATTCAATGTTAATTTCTGAAACATTTTTCTGGAAATGTTTATTGTGATACTTCAGGAACTGCATGGGATAATTGGAACTTTGATTTCGGATGCTAGACATACATGTTATTATTGTTTATTTTATCATATTTAATTTATTATTATTGGTTCAAATTTGGGTTAAAAAAAATTATTGTTTATTTTATTTTATTTTATTTATTATTATTAGTTCAAATTTGGGTTAAAATAAATTATTGTTTATTTTATTTTATTTTTAGATCAAATTTAGGTTTAAAAAATTTTTGACCTATATAAAGAATGAAAATTTTTAAAATGTTAAAAGAAAACAGAAGAATATTTATTTACGAATATTTATTTACACTTTCAGAAGATATTTATAATTTTACATCGAAAAGCTTTTGCATGCATTTATCCCAACTGAAAACCGTAATTTTGGATGCCAAATATTCTAGGCTTATGTGACTTGGTAAATAAAGGTTCATTTTATATATTGTTCAAATGCAATTTTTGACATCAAATGATAAAAAAATTTAATATCTTTCTATTTTTGAACGTATTTGCTATTCTTTTGTTTAAGTCCTTTCCGAATATACCAACCTGGAGATTGAGTTGTTGGTTCATAATATATTTGAATCCTAATCTAAACCGTTCATCAGAAAATTCATACAACCTCATTAAATCTCTCAGTTATAATTGACAAACCATTGAGAATACCTAAATTTTAAGGGAACAAAAAAAACAATAATTTAAACCTAAGAACTAACAAAGGTTTTCAAAGAACTTTTCGTTTATTTAATAAGTTCTTTTGAACAGTTCAGCAGCAGTTGCCATGAATCTGGTCAAGAATATTTGAGTTAGTACATAAATTGTGTAATTATATATTGGTGATAATCAGCGAAGCAAAATTTATACACAAGTTACTCGATCTTGTAACGAATTAGGCCAACGGGATCTCAAAACCTTCTTGACTATGAATATGATGTGGCATATTTATATTAAATTACAGTTACTCTGTGACTAGCAATAGTTTTATAAATTTTTGAATTGTTTATAATTATTTATAAATTTAGTTATTCTTAATAAATATAATTTCATTGCTCACTAAAAATTCCAAGTTTATAGTTTTTTCTATTAATATCCCTTACATCATAAACATACTGAAATACGTTCAGCATTAAATAGTATATGAAAGATTTTTTTGTAGCGTTGGCTCTTAATGTTTATTTTAGTTTTTAATTGTCTAGGGTTATTTTCAATTTATAACCGACTCTTACCTAAACGCTTTCAAGATTATTATGCTATCTCCCCATGTACCCGTGTGTCTTACCTGATATGTCCTCCTTCATGATTATCCATTTTCTGTGATTCACGTTTCAAATGGTCCACTCTAATTTTTAATGTTTCTCAAAATTTGGAGCAGGGTGTAATGGTTAGCTTAATGTATTTTTATTGTGTTATTATTGTGTGTAGTGTATTCATCCTATTTATTTTTCTTGAATTTTGTTTTTTTTCGAGTTTGAGTGCCAAGGAGCACGAACGCGGTCCTCAATACACTAGCCAAATTAGGTTGGCACTCAAAGGGTTAATTTTGTATCAAATTAATTAAATTAGAAATTATGAAATTAAATTTTAAAAAAAGAAATCAATAAAAATAGATTCAAATACTAGACTACCGAGAGAAATATATTAACAAACTAACAACTCCGTTCAAACAAAATTCGATCCTGCCAACTGAATTCAAAAGAATAAACTTATCACTTAGAATTACTGAAAATGAACTTCTTTATTGTGAAATATTTTTGATAGGCAATTTACGAAAGGAATCTTTTCCTGTCTCATTACTGTTCAAGTAAATTTGTATTATTATTTAGTTATTAGAATAGACGTTCTTGTTCAAGTATATTGTTAATAATTTTACATTAGTATACTTACAAAATTTCTAAAAATAAAATTAGAATAACTTGCAGGCATCCTATCTGTCCCAAGATAAATTTTACCGGAAACTGCTAGGTTCAACAGATTCTCAGATACATACATACTACAAAACATATCCCAAACATTACATAATTATTTGCATAAATACCACATAACATTATATATTATAATACATAAAATATATAGCACTTACACAGGGATTCGCTCTTATTCCTCAAATTTGAAAAAGTAATTTAATTACACCAGAAGATTTGCGCAGCATTCCTTCCTTATTTTATGGAAAATTTTCTATTTGATTTATTACCTTCAATATCAATTCCTATGGAATTCAGCTCTTATTTCATCCCAGCGCAATCTGTTATATAATTTATTCATCCTACTTGTGAAAACTTTTCTTTCAGCCGCTAGTGGTTTCCGACGGTTGACTGAGTTACCATTTAGTGCATAGAAACCTTAACGTTGGTATCCATCAAAGTAAGGATGACATTGCTATTCGGTGCAGATCCTAGACCTGCTAACAGTCTAAGTGAGCTTATATTTTGGCGTCTCGTAAAGTACTATATCTAAATTTAATTTCATAGGGAATTAAAAACAAATAAAAAACATATATAGAACGCTTAATTACTGATAATATTAACATAGTCAATTACATTAAAAAAATAAAAATTTAACTTAAAAAACCATTACAAAAAAGTAGGTAACTGCGATCGTGAAATAAAAATGAAAACTGAGAAAAACTGTAAAATATTGTTCAGAATGAAATTTACGCGACTATTTATACTGTGACTGTGAGTTTGTTACTCCGACAATGTGTATATGCTCACACTTTTCCATACTTGTATGCAATTATTAACCAATCATTTTTATGTTACCGTTACTTTGATGTTACTATTTTTGGTACTGGTATTTAATTTATTTATTTTCTCATGATGTTATTGAAATTCATATTTTTTATGTATTAATTCTTCGTCAATTATTCGATATTCAACATTGTAGGTTTAATTATGACTCTTTCGTTTGTAAATACAACCATATTTATTAGCTCTCTTAATTTTATTATTTTGCCGTCATGATGGATTATCGATTCAAGATGGCAATTTTTATGAAAAAGGGTATTTTATTAATTCTATTTTATTTGAATTAAATGTTTGTATTTCAACGCCTTTTTAATTTATTTAAATGTATTTCATTTATTCTTCGTACTGTAGCTTACATTAATTTGTTTTATTTGGTGTATGATAATGCATTTTAAATCAAGATGATGTTGTTTCTAAGCTATGCATTTTGGACGCATTTTAAACAATTTAATTAAAATCCAGTGTTAGTCACACATTAGAGCCGAAAGGCTATATAGTTGGTCAAAATTGCTCATTTTGTATAAAACTATTCTGAAGTCAAATGTCTTTGATTGTAAGTCACAAATAATTCAAGAGTAGAAAGACAATATTCAAAACATAATATATAGAATAATGAAGCATTTGTGAGAAAATTCCATGCTAAACTCTGTAAAGGGTTCACGTTAGATAGAAAAGAGGATTTTTTACTTAGATATACGTTCTATTTATTACAAAAAAGATCAATTTTAATGTTTCTATTAAGAAACAATAATAGTTGTTTTGATTATTTCACGTATTCTTAGAAAATCATGCAAAACTTATTGGAATATCTTTTAGATTGATCATAACCTGAATAAATGACATCCTCAAACCCTCATCTTTAACATACAACCACATTCAAGTCATATTCAAGAACCGTTTTTGAGGTTTCATTCTGAGCGTTAGAAATTTTTGACAGATTTCACTTGTTTTTTTATTTAATAAACCTTGAGCCACAAGAGGTTTTAATTAATTTAAGAAAAATTATACAATCAACTATATCAAAAGCTCTCACTCATTTAAAGTCTAACAAACAGGCTTTATCTGAATGATGGTATTTATTTAAAATGGATGAATAATTTAATTTAAATCTAATTTAAATTTTATAAAATCACATCGAATAATTAAATAACTTTCAGTTGAACAATAAATCTCATCCTATGGGGAATGAGAAATTAAATGAAATAATAAAAAAATAAAAATCAAGCTAAAATTATAAGAAAATAAACATTGTAACCTAAGTTAAAATTACATAAATTGTTTTAATGAACTAGTGATTTTTATGAAGGAAATGAGATAAATAATATGCATATTATGCGAATCAAATGCAAATTTGCCACATTTAGAATTTAAAATTTGACAAAATTTTTTAAACAGACCGACATATAAATATCGAAAAGTTTAATAAAAGTCTGAGTGTTAAAATTTAGTGTTATTCTAACTATTCTTCAGTCATCCACGGATCCAACAGTGTTGAACATTCCATCCTCCACTGGCAGACAGTTTGATTTATTATCAAAATGCATGCAATAAGTATTTTTCCAAGAAAAATCAGGAAAAAGCACCAAAATTTCCGAAGATTTTTAAAAATCAATAATACAAAATGTTATGGTTAAAATTCCTCATTTTTATCGTTTTTCTCGCTATTGTTGACTCTTACTGTCATTGTTGTTTGAATTTCCCAAGATTCGAAAGACTTGGCACAACGAATCCTATTAAGACTTGTTTTCCGGAAGGTTTTATTTGACGCCAAATAAATGAATAAATTCAAGCAAGAGTCGAGATAAATGAGAAGATTCGGAATAATACCAATGTGAATATTGTTATTGTCAAATGCATAGAACGCTAGTTTGCTAAAGAATGATGGAAATTCAAGAACCATAAAGGTTATACAAACAGCCATTACAAGTGTTCCTGGGTTTCTTTGTGATCTCTGGAATCGATTTGAGGTTGCGTTCGTTTGTCTTTTACGTATCGCATGACGATTTTGAATCTTTCTAATAAGCATTAAACTAACACAGCTTGTAATAATAATCGGGCCACCAGATTGAAAAATAAACATTACAACTCCTAGATAGCCATACTGGAATACTTTCCTTACACTCAGGAAATCGGCATAATGACATATGACTGCTGTGTTTATGCAAATCTGGGGAGTAACTTCAAACATTCGTGGCAAAGCTAAACCAATACAGAAAATCATGAGGAAAGTGAATATTTTCGGTAAATTTTCGTTGGAGAAGAAATTCGATTGGTTATTTAGTCGTCTCACGGTTTTCGACCTACAAACCATATCGTACCGGAATAGTGCAAGAATCGTCACGGACCAGTTTCGTGCCATTTGGAATCCAATCATCAAGGAATCACAAATCAAAAGAAGAATCTCAACAGTTGCTAACGCTTTTAATCCAAAATACTGAAAAGGTTTCAACGGCTCTGTTAGTTGGCATATGTTATTGATGAAATTCAACAAATTGAAAAGGATTTCAAAGTATGAAATTGCTTTAAGAATTGTAGTTAGGACGGACTTGTTCCAAACACTATCGGAGAGAATGATCACAGCGAACATGTTTCCGAGAATATTAGTAACGACCAAGACGAATGTAATATAAGTATAGGTGATTGGCATACCGTTTTTCTTTTCCAAGCAGGAGCTGCAATTTCTAATGAAGGTTACCAAACCGTAGTCAACGACCAAGTTGCTGCTGTTGGCATTACTAGAATTCATTTGTAAATGATTTCTCCCAGTTTTACGCTAATTAATCAACAGGAAAATGATCCCATTTATATAAATATTAAAAATTCATGTGATTGGCCGATGGATTCATGCAAACAAGAGCAACAGCAGCAAATTGTTTTCATCAAATTTTACTAAAAAGATTTCATACAAATCATTTCACACAGAGAACTCAACTGAAAGTGAATGTCAAAAAATTTATTTGCTAAATAAATAAATATTCGAGAAAACCATTTATCTATTCGCAAGCGAATATCTCGTATATCAGTCTTAGAATTTGAGCAACTGATCAGATTCAAACTGAGACATTATAATTTTTTTGAATGAATTTTAATTTAATAATTTCTCTTCGATTGCCCACCTACCCCTTTTATTATTTCTGGGATTCGGGGAGACAGTAAATGATCAATTATAATCATATGTAGACTGCAATTTTGATCCATTTTCTTCTTTTTTGAACTAAGCAACTGCTCTCTTTAAGGAAATCATTAAACTCTTTTCGGACAATTTTTATTGGTCAAATGCCAAAATTTCACATCAAATCGATATTCTGATAAATATTGATTTTACAACGCGATTGGCATCATGATTCAGGATTTATGGATCACTTTTGGGATTCAGATTTCGTATTAAAATAATAACTTTTTATTCTTCTAATTGAACAATTAAATGCATTTTATTCTATTAAACATTATTTTTTTATAAAAATAAAAATAAAAATAAAAATAAATAATAATAATAATAATAATAATAATAATAATTATAATAATAATATAATAATTATATAATAATAATAATAATAATAATAATAATAATAATAATAATAATAATAATAATAATAATTAAATAAGTTTGGCAACGATTTTTTGAAAGAAAACGCCTTTCAAGCACTCGTACGATATATTTCTACAGTTTATCGGTCATCCACCAAAAACCAACTTAAATAATATAGATTAATTTATATAATTTAAACAAATTATTTTTTTTAATTATATATTTAAATACTTTTACACTAATTCTTTAAAATTTTCTTATGAATATTAAAATTTCTATCTTTATTATAATAAAATTTTAAAATAACAATTAAATATTTTATAAATTAAATCCTTTTAATAATATTGAAATTTAAACGTTTTTAAAAAATACTGAAACATCAATTTATCTCAATTTAACACACTCAAACTATTTTAAAATATTCAAAGCATTCGTAGTCATAGTAATCTGTACAATAATCTTTGTATCCATAGCCCTTATCAACAATGTCTCACATATAAAATGTTCCCAATAATTATTAAAGCTTTTCAACCAAACTTTAAAATCAGTCATTCCTATTTTACTTTTACAGTCTCTATTGTGCTCACTAATATTGGTCAAACCCTTCAAGTCGACAATGCTCTAAAACTCGAGTACAGAGATGACGGGAATCATTACATATTAATATTTATTTAAAAAAATTTAAAAAGTAATTTGTTTAAATAATATAAATTAATCCATATTATTTGAGTTGGTTTTTGGTGCCAGAAGATGACAGGTAAACTGTCGAAATATATCGTACAACGACTTTTTGAATGGCTTTTTCTTTTAATAATAATAATAATAATAATAATAATAATAATAATAATAATAATAATAATAATAATAATAATAATAATAATAATAATAATAATAATAATAATAAATCAAAATTATGATTTGTCATTGTTTAAATGCCGTTGCACTTTAAACATGAGATCAAAAAGGAAATGAGTATCATTATCGCCGAAGTTTGGCATTAATCAGTGATGTTAATGAGCAATTATATCTTGTTGAATAATCCTCCCGGTAATTAGATAAATAATTTCTTGGTTCATCCAACAATAAATCGGACAAATCTGTTTAATTTTCCTGATTAAACGAGATCGACATAAATCGCCTGTGTTCGCAAGTAGACATTCAAATGGGACATTATAATTACTGACTTTATCTTTATTTCCCATTCATGAACAAGATCAATCAATCAAGATCTCCGAATATTATCCATTGTGTTATAGAGAATAGTTTCAAATTGCCTTTTTTCCCTTTTTTGAACTTTTTCAATTTTATAATTGCTTTCAAAAGAAATCAAGAAATCAAGAAATCAAAAAATAATTTTACTTTAAAGTATTTTTGAATCTTGTGTTTAATTATTAATCAAAGGTTTGATATGTTAAAATGGTGGATGGGTCATAAATCCATCACAAATGGAAGAAATTGATCAAAACAATTTGTTAAAATCATAACTATATATAGGAAATGATGCGTAAATGGTAAAAAATCTCCAATAAAATATGAAAAGCATATCGAACGTTTGTCTGAATTTATTAATTAAATGCTGATATGCGTATGTGGGTATCCGGGCGTTTCATCGCCGGACGATTCATCGACGGACTGTTCATCACCGGAGATTTTTCTTTGCAATTTCTATTAATTTGTTTATTTACTTTGTTTTAACATAGTAATACGTATAGTAAGATATATCCAAAGCAAATTAATGGATCATGATGAATCGTCCGCTGATGAACCATCCTGTGATGAACAGTTCTCTTGATGAATCTTCCTCCTGATGAGCAATCCGTCGATGAATCGTCCGGCGATGAAACGTCCTAGAATTGCGTATATGAGTTTAATGCTATGGTTAAAACATCAATGAGGATTTATTTTTAACACATCCTGAGTTCGCTGCTTCTATATATATATATATATATATATATATATATATATATATATATGGAAATGCAATCAGAGGCAATTGAAGTACTAAAATCTGTTTTATTTTGGAAAGTACCTTTTCAACATAGCAACTATTGTCATAGAAAAAAAAGTTTCCAATATTTGTGAGTAATATACCAATTAGTTTGAAATATTTATCTGTAGCGGTAGTTCTAGAGACAGATGTCAAGGCTATAAATAAGTAAAAAATTAAGTAAAGGAGAAGTTATGAACAACAGTTTCACAGAATATTTACGAAAGTGACTTAGAAATTATGAAAAATGTTCTATGTATAATTAAGAAAATAGGTTCATAGGTCTACTGTTATACATTATACCCTTTTTATACCCATTTTCGATTATGGTTTGAAATTTTGTTTAATAGTCATGGCTGCTAGGATTGTCACTAATCGGATCTCGGAAATTCAATTGAGACATACTAAATGAATCCATAAAATTTATTTCAAAACAATAACAATCAAATCTATATTTTCTGTTTTTCTTTCTTTTATTTAAACAAACATTTTTTTTATTTTTAATTTTAAATTTCAAATATATATTTTTAATTTTCTATTTTACTTTTAAGATTTATATTTTTAAATAATTTTTAAATATCAACTTTAAAAATTTCTTCAGCTTTCCTCATTTTTTTAAATGTGTATTTCGATCAAACAACTTCAATATAAAGATCATATTTATACGCACATTAGCAATTACAAAAGCATGTATGTGGAATAAAGTTGTATGTCCAATAAAGTTGTATTTAACCTAATATGAATTAATTAAACACTCTCAAAACACTTCTGAATAAAGCTTTTTGTTTGTTGATCTGTGGGTTAAAGGACTTTATCATTAAAGCTTCTCATATAGTAGGTTCCCAATAATTATTAAAAATTAAATTACCATTGTTATTTAATAGTTTGTTTAAATTATATTATTTACAATTTAATTAAAGATTGTGTGAATATAGTTGTTCATTGATTACATATTTATACATTACTTCATTGAAAGAAATTCTTCGGGAGATTGTTTTAAAAATAATATTACAGAGATAATTATTTGTTGATAAAATTTTGTGATAAATTGAATTTTTATTATTAATCGTAACGGTAACCAAATTTACTATATAATGGATAGAACTCTGTATTAAAAGCTTGTTGAAAAGTCATTATTAAGGTTACTTAAATTCTTATTTCTATTCATTAACAATGTTCAAAAGATTTTAAAGATTTTCCAAACTCTATATTATTTAAACACACTTGTTAAATAAAACTTGGAGAATTTTAATTATGCATTTTCATATTCTGAGCGATGTCAACATACAGCATTCATACACATACTATTTAATATATAACATAATAAAAATAATATAAATATTTATAATAAATATAAATTAATTATTAGATTTATTTCGCACACCCCTCAATAAAACATTTTTTACCCATAGCTTTAAATTCTCTCAACCACTCGACATTTCTTGTAACATCTCTTCCATTATTCATTTTTATGACGTAGCTTCTATCATGTCTCTTATTTATGATTGTCCCTGGACCCTCATATCTGTCGTCTTCTTTTGTATGTATGTCTTTCCTTACTAAAACCTTATCTCCAATATCGAATTCTCGATTTGATCGTGTTTCATTTTTGTAAATAATTTTGTTTTCATTATTTTTGATTTCTTGATTTTGGATTTGTCTTTCCTCTTTTTGTATTTCCATATATTCATTTGGGTTCAGGTTAACATTCCCGACTAGTATCCATTCTCTAAATAATTTTTTACGATACACAATTTCAGCTGGGCTAAACCCTACTGTACTCTGCTTAGTAGAATTTAATGAAAACTCTACTTCGGGAAGTAAGTTAACCCCATTTCTATATACATTGTCTTTCATAGATATCTGAATTGCATCTCTAATTGTCCTAAATTGTCGTTCAATCATTGCATTTGCCGAGTGATGGATATGAACTCGAATATTCTATTTTCATCTTATGTTTTTCTGACAGTGATTTTATTAGATTGGATTCAAATGTTTTGCCTCTATCACACTTTATTAGTCTTGGCGCACCAAATCGTAAAATCCAATTATTTCTTAATATATTTGCAGTCGTAATTTCATCCTGTGTTGACACTGCATTTAACGAATATATCTACTGAACAAATCCATAATAGCTTGCCATTAATTGTAATTTTAAATGGACCATAAAAATCAATTAGTATCGTTTCAAAAAACGCTGGGATTTTATGCTTCATTATCGTCTCTTTGGTGCGTGTTGTAATTGTTTTTCTCTTTTGACAGTTTTCACAACTCTGTATTACTTTTTCAATTTGTTCATTCTTATTTCTCATATCAAAATTAGAAGATATATAATTATTAACTTTCTTTACTCCTGCATGACATAATTTCTGATGTGTATAATTTATAAATTCTACGTTGTTTTCTTTTGGAATCGAGATTTTATTGTTTTTAGTTATAACTACTTCATCCACTATTTTGAAATCTGTCTTTTTTTATTTCCGATTTGGTTCTTTATTTCATTAATCTCTGCTGAATTTTCTTTCTATTTCTTGCCACTATTTCCCATCATCAATGCCAATATTTTTGTTTTCAACCTCCCTTTCTTTGGATCTTCATGTATTGTCTGGCATTGAAAACACCTATCACAATCTTTTCGAGACATTTGGTCGACATTTGCATGTAGTTCGTCTTTTCTGAATTCGAGTTTCATATCCAAACTGCTTAAGTGATTAGTCCAAGTTTGAAATTGTGGTGTTATAGGTTTCTTAGTCTTTAACATAAACGTAATTGCTTCATGATCTGTTCGAAGACGGAATCTTTTCCCAAATATGTAGTGTTTAAAATGCAATGTAAAAAAAATAAATTACAAGCAAATACTTTCTTGTAATACAGTATCCCAACTCATGACCATTCATTGCATGGGAACCATATGCAAATACCTTTTCATTGCCATTTTTATCTTCTTGGGATAATACAGCTCCGATCCGATCAAAACTGGCATTAGTATCCAATATAAATTCTCTAGAAAAATCAGGGTACGCTAAGATTGGTGCTTTCATTAATTTCTCTAAGACTCTGAAATGCTGACTCACAAATATCAGTCCATATCATTTTGTTACTGTTATTTTCCACAAAGTATTTACAATGGTTTTGAGTATTCTGTATAATTTTTAATCAAACGCCGATAGTATTTTGTCAGATCCAAAAAACTTCGTAGCCTTTTTATACATTTTGGTCTTACATATTCTTTTATTGCCTCTATTTTATTATCTTCTATTCGAATGCCATCTTTATTTATAATATGCCCCAAGAACTTTGCTTCTTCTCTCAGGAAATGACATTTATCTTTACTTAATTTTAATACTTCTTTTTTAATTCTTTCAAATAAGTTTATTATTCGTTTTAAATGCTCTTCTTTACTTCGAGAAAAATTAATATGTCATCTAAATAAACTACAGTTTCCTTCCAATTTAGAGTGTCTAATACTTTATTCATGAGCTTTTGAAACGTTGCCGTAGCAGCAGCAATTTCAAAAGGCATTCTCTTGAAGCAATATTGTTTATTCTTTGTTGCAAACGCTGTCTTTAATTTAGACTCTTCCTCTAATTCTATTTGATAATATGCATTACTAAATTGAGAGCTCTAAAATCCAAACAAATTCTAATATCATCTTTTCCTTTTTCCTTAACACAAACTAAAGGTGAATTCAATGGCAATTCACACTTTTCTATAATTGCATTCTTTTCCCTTTCTATGATATTTTCATCAATTTTACTTATTAAATGCACTGGTTGTTATCTTGGATTAATTGCTATAGGGGGTCCTGTCGTTATAATTTCGTGTTTTATCATAGAGGTCTTACCGATATTCCATTTGTGTTTCATAAATATGCACTCGTAATCTATCAAGTCTTTTAATATCTTTATCTAATATTTCTATACTTTCTTCTATCAATACTCATTTTTAGATAAATACTAAACTCTTTTAATAAATTTATACCCCATATGACTTTTGGCTTTACTCCTTTAGTAATATAAAATTCTACTTCTTTTACTTGATTTCCAATTTTTATACTTAATAAAGTCATTCCCAACACTGCTATCTCGCTTCCATTTGCCCATTTCAATTTCAAATCGGTTTTTACTATTTTTAGTTTTGCTAATTTGTCTATAACATCATATTCAATTACACTAATTTTAGCACATGTATCCAGCATACATCTAGTTTCTATGCTGTTTCTATGCTGTCAATTTCAACACTCGGTCTCCCACCCATACAGATATAATTAATAAAATTCATCTTTCTATCTAATTCACAAATTTCGGACTGCATTTTAAATAGAGTATTTTCATGTGAGTTGGTGACTGAAGGTGTGAGTATTTCCATACAATTTATATATTTTTTTCAAATTATCTATGTTATCAGTATTATATATTATATTATTACAATTATTTGTATATTTTAAATTAAAATTAAAATCAAATAAATTAAAATCACCCATGCAATCACAATCATTCAACTCCATACAATCATCGCTCAAAATATTACTTACATTCACTGGATTGCCCCAATCGCCTCTCCTAATGATGGGCGTATTCGTTCGGGTCTTCATCTTTGATCGACTGATCGAAATCTTTTGATTCATCTCGTAGCATTGATATTTAAAATGATCATTTTTTTACAATGGTTGCAAGTAACATTTGGATAATTAGCTTGAATATGTCCTGTCTCTCTACATGCCCAACATCTTTTTGGCTGGTTAGTTGCTCCTTGGATTCTTTTATTTTGCAATTCATTTTGATTTTGTGAATAATTTTGCTGCTTATCATATCTATAACCTGATCTTCTACTTTTTTTCTTGTATTGTGGTTATATGCTTCCAGAAATCTTCTATTAAAATTTGAACGTCTAAGATTGAAACCGTTATTGTATTGGTTATTCTATGATCTATTTTGGTCCCAGTATTGATTCTGTCCCATTGTTGCAGCTTTTGCATAACTTTTTAATTGATTTTTATGTTGAATAGCGGCGATATTTTCTGTTTCCATTTCATCATATTTAATAATTCAACAGTTTTTAAATCTAGCATTTTCATATCTTTTTTAACATCTTGCTAAGTTAAATGGTTTAACGAATGTGTTTGCATTCTAATATTATAATTTTCTTCATTATTTGTTGCTTTGTATTTTCTTGTAGCTTCAATAGACAAAAAAGCTTTAATAAAAAGCCCTCGATGTTCCTCGGCTGCCTGTGTAAATTCAAAGAATTTTTTTGCTTCCTCCAAGAATTTTTCTGTGTCATCACCAACATTGAACATTTCTAGTGGCTTGATAAATTGAAGCATTGGCGTTGTCGCCATATTAAGGTTACTTAAATTCTTATTTCTATTCATTAACAATATTCAAAAGATTTTCTAAACTCTATATTATTTAAACACACTTGTTAAATAAAACTTTTTTCAACATACAGCAATCATATACACAATATTTAATATATAACATAATAAAATTAATATACATATTTATAATAAATATAAATTAATTATTAGATGTATATCACAGTCATTAAATCAGTGTTATCGGATGGGAGTACTCATCATTTTATATATCGGGAAAAAACAAAAAAATACCTCGCGTAAGTAGTATTAGTAACTTTGAGAATCGCGTTAGCACTTTGACTGTCGTAAAGTATTTTTAATTGCGAGGACAAATAAAATACACTCAAAAACCCTTAAGTATTTTTGAAACCCAAAGTCTGAGCTTAATTGAAATTTTAATGATTGGGAAAAAATATTAATTGTTTTTTTTGCTCTCGTGTTAATTGTTGAGAGAAAATTCATTGAAATTAGTGATTTTGAAAATTTTAATTTTCATGTTTATTAAAAATTTAGCAAGCATTACTTCGGAAAATTAGCAGACTCATGATCGAATAATCAAATTATTTTGACAGAATGGGATTTTTGTTTCGGGGGTTAATTGTTGGCGACTGGGCTCACGAGTAGAAATGATATGGAATTCTTCAATGAGAGAATGTTTGAGAAATTTCCTGTAATATGACTGAAATCTCTCCCAGAATGATGCTGGCGGCAATCATGAAGCTGACTATTAACCTCCGATTTTCATTGCCAATTAATGTTTCTGAAAGTTTCATATTCCTGTATGATCAGCTGAACAAGTATTTATTATTTGGACGATTAATTAATGCTTAATAATAGCAGCATAAAAAGACTGGAAAAAGAATAGCTCATTTTCTCAGTGGAGTTTTTGTTTTCACCATTAATTGCAAATGGCTTATGTTTATTATTAATTGACAATAGATCAATTTGCTATGAGATACACAAATTTTTGGAATTTATCTAAAATATTTTAAGTTTGCTAAAAATAATTTTTCTTAACAGGTTAAACTTATGAAAGAATTATAACCCTTCCCCATAAATGGCCTTCCGTCACAAAAATCCTGAAAACAAAATTAAAATACAAATAAAGCTGTTAAAAAAATACAATAATAAATTTATTTTTGTCTGTAAAAAAAGGATTACATTGTCTATTCATATACACCTATTTCTATTTTTATAAGATAGATACGTTTCAATAAAGCATGTCTAAAAAATAGCAAATTGATGATTGGTTGATGGTAAAAAAATAGTTTCAATAAATTGAACACCAATAGTCAGCGAAATAATGATAACATGCAGTGTTATAATTGTAGGAAAATGAGGTATGTTTTAAGAATTGTTTTGCAAGATCAAGATCCCCATCAACTTCATCCTCACCAAAAAGGGATAGAGTAAATCTTTAAGATCAAATTCAATGCCACTCCTGTAGAAGCTATGAACTCATGACTAGGTCATATCCAAGGAATAGTAGAAAATTTTAAAGGCCGATATTAATCACAACTAGATTCCAGAATGACAAATCGCAATCAGATAATATAGCTTTTATAAGAATTGAAAATGTAATGAAACAAGTGAGTCGACACTTGGATCGATTGATGTGCAAGTTTTAATTCGAGGAAGAATTTGATAACCATATTGTGTATGATTCGAAATCAGAACGGTCAGAAACAGATTTAAAAGCAAATGTAAATAAAGATGGTTTAGAAAATGAAGACGTAACAAATATTATGTTGAGTATTAAAACCTAATGGAATCGAGAGCAATAGAAACATCTAAAGTAATTATAAATCGCTAAAAGAATTGAGTCAAAGTTTTCGAAAATTGAAAAGTGTGATAGAGTTATGTGTCGATTATCATGACTAAAACTCAAAATTTAGATATGGAATTGAAAGCATGATGAAAATATTTGGAAAAACGTTCAGAGAAAAATGTTTTTGATATGTTATTTGCTTTTGTAATGCAGTTAGAGATTACGTAAGAGACTTAAAGGAGAATTGAAGGAGATTCACGGGAAATGAATAATAGAAAATTTTAAAAGTAGATGTTTAAATGGTGGTGAATATTTTGTAGATAGTGGTTTTACATTGGGGAATAAAAATAAGTTACAGGTAGTTTGTAAGATTAGCTATTATGGAGTGAAAAAAGGGATTCACATAAAATAATTAGGGAGTTAAGAGATGGTTTATGTAAATGTGATAGTATTAAAATTATTGAAAAGTTAAAATTAATTAGAAAAACGAAATTAGATGAAAATAGTAAATTAGAAATTGTATATATAATACGACTGTATGTATATAACAGATCGAGATATGGAGAATGACTAAAATGTTTATTACGAAGATTGAGTAAAGAGCTTAGAGAAAATATTATTAAACTAAAACTATTCGTGGTGACATTAGATTATAACGTATATGAAAAAAACGGAATATTTAAAGTAGCAATATTACACAAAGCTCAAAAAATTTATAAAAAAGGCCGCTTTTAAGAATAGGAAATAATGTAATGGTTATATTGATATTCAAAGGTGATGAGCTCAATGACGACAGATATTTATATAACTGTGGATTTGTAACTCAAGAAGTAGATGAAGACGGATACCTACGTTCCGATGCAAGTATAGGGTTAATTGTGCAGTAGCGATTGAAGGATAGAGATTATATACAGTAAATAAATTCAATGGTTCAGATACAGATATGGAAGCACAATAGGTAAATGAAATAAAATAACTGAATAGCCTAGAACAGTCTAAAGTAATGGAAGTACAAAGTAAATTATAAATATCAAAAATTGAAATGAACAAAAAATTTGTACTATGAAATTAGAACTCTATATGAGATTAAGAAGGGTCTAGTGAGATTTGAAGAAGAAGTTGATGAAATAAATGTATTATTAAAGAGTTTGATTAAATAAGTATATCCAATGTTTAAAATAGAAATAGACATAAATAAAGAGTAGTAGATATGGTGCGTGAAATGATAAACAGAAATGCAGAAGATTTGGTAGAAATGACAGCTTTTGCGATAAAGAGTAAATCGAAGATTCAATTTGAAATGTACAATAATTACACATCCGAAAGATAGGACCACTTATGATTGTTCGAAAGCGGAAATAGGAAAAATATATTCGTTGGTGAAAATGGCGGAATTTTCAGAAGCATATCCGAGTAAACTAAAAATATCATGTTTATAAAGACTTTGATTTACGACGAATTCGAGTAAGAGAATGTATTGTTTAACGGAGGACTTTTGTATTCAACTGTGACATATGGAGCCATACTTTGATGATAAAAATGAATTCAGCTCCTTGGCATGTGGAAGTAAAGCCAGAGAATTGTTTAACTTCGTTCCAAAAAGAATAAATAAAAATTAATTTAAAAATTTAATTAAAAGCGCAACTAAATCATATTATTTGAGAAACGGTAGTTGTAAAATGAACCTTCAATAATAATATGTAGAATGCTGCAGACATTTTGCAATTCAAGGCAATCCAGTTCACATACTGGAAAATCATTATTGGCAATTTAGGGTATTTAAAACTATGAATTTTTAAGAATTAAGTGAAGAGAAAGGCCAGACAATTTTAATGTGAATTTTAAACCAAATATAACGGTTAGATCTACTCCAATCTGGGCGCAAAAACGGCAACATTTTTAATGTCAAAATTACCAACAGATATCATGTGTTTTAAAAAAATGAATATCACCAATAAATGTGGTCAAGCAGTTTGCACAAAAAACTATAAGAGTATATGTATCAAAAATGAGTGTGAGAAACCAAAACTAGAATTCTTAAAATGATATTAAATTAACCCATTGATTTAACAATAAAAAAATTACTTGTTTCATTTTAGCCAGAACATCATGGAAAATATGTATCGAGAAACAATGTTAAGTGATTGTAAATTAAATAAAGAAATTCTCTGAAATCGAATTTCAATGGCTATTATAAACCCATATTTAGTCGCACCCATTTTATTGTCGGTAAATAGTTTATTTGCTAGATTTTTGGAGAAGCATTATACAGTTATAAATGTAAAGAGATTTCAGTCAAAATTATGAAGTATGAAAAATGTAGAAATGAATTGCCCGTAAGTGATAATGGAAAAATACAATTCGTTGAACCGATTGCATGAATATTAGTTGAGGAGTCCATTTAACCCAAGATCCTTCTGTTTACAAGATTGCTTGCTCCATTTTATCGATTAGTGCCAGATTCTTGAAAAACGCTTAAACTCCTGATAAATTTAAAATATTTAGCAAATTTCAAATGACACAAGTAGGTCTATATGCAAGTGAAAAATTTGAGGAAGCTCAAAGAAATTTATTATTTTTGTCAAAGAAACGTGTTATTATCAAGAATGATTGATACAATATATAGCACTGTTAATGATAAGTATCTAGTGACACCTGGTCGTTTCAAAAAGGATACATATAAAACGTTGGATGTGATGGTTTATTTGGAATTAATGTGATTGCAGTAACAAAAAAGTTTATTATATCTCAAATGTTATCTATAAGATATTCGTATTATCGTGAAGGTCATGAAAAATTTCATTTTTGGCTAAATTTTTTATCACACATTATCAATATAAAGGAATGGAAAACGTGAAAAACGATCAAAAATGATATTAAAATTTGGTGACAGAAATTATGGTATTAATAATAACAACGGCAATGTTAAAATTGAGAAAAAATACTTTCAAAATGAACAACTAGAAGCAAGATAATGCCAGAGTCCATGTATTTACTAGAATCAATGCTAAAACTTGGTGGAATTGATACTCTTTTAAAATGGTATACACAAATCGGGAAACATATAATATTCGAATTAGTCAAAATAAAACCAACGAGTTCTGAGATCAAACGGGAAAACAGGTTTGAATTACCTTGCAGTTACACTCTAATGACAAAAAAGAGAGAAAACAGCTTTGAATGAATCTACAATTCAATGGAAGGGAGGTCGAAGCCTTATTAGATTAGGAAATAAAGCAATGAGTTTCTCAAATTGGAAAGATACAGTTTGCCTTTCTAAACATGCCAGAAATATGGATACCATCTTATGTGCTGAGGTGGAACACATAGCTAGTACACCTATTTGTTGACACCATTATTGAAAAGAAAATTGATATTTGAATGTATTGGGATATTTTTCTTGTATTTAAAAATCAGAAACATGTAGAGCCGTGTTTTCATTTTATGAACAATTTACATTGTATTCATATGTGAAACGGAGAGAAAGTCATCGATTGTGTTTCTAGATTTATTAATTCAGTGCAACGATAAATGCTATGAGACAGAGATTTATAGAAAACCAACTGTACTGGTCTTTATACTTTTCTAGAAGGTTTTTGTAAATTTAAGTATAAGAGAAAAATGGTGAAGGGATTGATTTATCGTTCATGGTCTTTATCTTCTACTTTTGCTAATATGGTAAAAAAAGTGTTGATAAATTGGTTGATTAGTTAATAAAGATTGGGTATTCGTTACCATTTTTATTATTAATGATAAAAGATTATGTTGATAAATTGAATAACAATTCTAAGGGTTCATGTTTGACAAGGTCTAAGTGTAATTTGACCATTTAATGCAAATTGATTGTTGATATAAATAATATTAAAAATGTATATAAGAATAATGATTCTAAATTTGTGTTAGTATTGCCGTACTCGGAAGGTTTTACATATTATAAAAGGAAGCTAAGCAACCAATGGGAAATTTAGATTATAAGATTGTGTTTAATTTTTGTAAGGTACGCAATATGTTTATAAATAAGTCAAAACCTCTTGTTGGATTGTGTTCATATCTCGTTTATCAATTTACATCTAACGGGTGTAATGCCACATACATTGGGGAGACCTCTTCATCTCTGTACTCGAGTTCTAGAGCATTGTCAATTTAAGGGATTGACCAATATTGGTGAGTACAATAGAAGTTGTAAGATTAAAATAGACATGTCTTATTTTAAAATTGTATTAAAAAGTGTTAATAATTATTGAGAAAGTGTTATATAGAAGGTATTGTTGATAAGGTTATTGGATCCAAAGATTCATATGCAAAGTGATATGATTATGAATGATTTAAATAGTTTGATTTTGTAAAATTATGAAAATTGATGTTTTTTTGTGTTTAAAGAATTTTTAATTTTTAATATTGTTTTTATTATATTACGTAAAATGATTAAAATTTATAAAAACATTTAATATTATCTTACAAGAAGATCGATTTGCCTTAGCGTCTCCATTATGGTTTCTATTTATTGAAAACTGCAAGAAAGCTTATTTCCAAAACGGGAATCTCACCATTGATGAGCAGCTTTATCCATCTAAATGTCGGTGTCTATTTAATCAGTACATAGCTTCAAAACCCGACAAGTTTGACATATAATTCTTTTTTTAATTGATCTCCAGACGAAGTTTGTCTGCAACGGATTTCCATATTTGGGCAAAAATCTTAGCAGACCAGTCAACCAAGCGTTACCTTCATACGTTGTCCACACTTTATTACAAGGATATGAACGAAATGGTCACAACGTTACTTGTGACAATTATTTTACATCACTGAATTTGGTCAAATAGTTACAATGTAAAGGTATGAGTATGATCGAAACTATTCGTAATAATCGGCGTGAGTTGCCCGAAGTGGAATCGCTCATGAAGGGTAAAACGTTATTTGATTCCAGCTTCTTCATTTCTGAAAATAAAAATATTCTAACAGTCTATAAATTCAAGAAAAATAAAATTGTGTCCCTTTTCAGTTCTAAGTATGGCAAAATGTCAATAGATGCCTCAAGCAAGAATATATCCAACATTATCAATTTCTATAATTACACAAAATGTGGAGTGGATTGTGTTGACCAAATGGTGCGCCTATATTCTACAAGATGTCAAACTCGAAGATGGCCTGCGTGTATATTTTATAATATGTTCAATATATGTTTACTCAATTCTTGGATCATTTATAAATCGGTGAATAAGAGCCGAATTTCAAGGCGGGATTTTCAAAGGTCGCTTGTAAAACATCTTTGCTCATAAACTTCATTGCAACCGCATAGCCATATTATTGTTCCCAATTTACGAAATTAGATATAATTGTTTCGTTTCACAATGCCCTAACTTGTCTCTTATGCTATGTATGAAGTGTAATAAGAGTATTAGTGGAAACCATAAGAATGGACAAAAGTATGTTTAGACTATATGTGCTTCGTGTTCATCGTCCCACTCTTAACTATTACTTGTTTTGTAATACTAGGTATTGTATATACCGTCAATATATGATTGTTTTCGTTTGTAACAGAAGTCTAAAAAGGTATGAAAACTCTCGGTTTTTCACTTTACATAAACCTTTGACTAAAACTCATATTGTCTTAAACGCAGTCATATATAATAAAAAGAGATTGTGTCAAAACTGAAACATCCGTAGTTTTAGGTATATTTTAATTTCCGTGCTTCTAGTGTTAAGTAAAATAATTTAATATTTTAATTTTTAATATTAATTTAAAATTTGTTATTATAGTAGTAAATTTTTATATTTATATTGAATATTAAAATTAGTTTAAAAATATATATTAAAATATTTAATTAAAAAATAATAATTTCTTTAAAATATATAAATTAATCAGCACTATTTTGTTGGTCTTTGTTCTTGATGACGATATATGACGAAATGTATCGTAAATCAGTGTTTGAATGGCGCTTTCTTTTGCCAAGTTTATTTAATTATTAAATTTAGTAGTCAAAGGCTCTACTCGACTATTTGTATTCTTTTCGTATTCTTTGCAAGTAATGTAAACGAACTTCATATGAAGCGTCTCCTGCTCATAATTTGATTTCAGGATGTCTGGGTCCTCACCGAATGTACCTAATATCATCTATAGAAATACATTTGGTTTGTCGTATAGTTTGTGTACAGAAAAAGTTATGTGTGGATTTTTCTTTTGTTTAATCTTAAAATAGATACTTTTATTTTTACTGCCAAGGTACGCTGTAAATATCCTTTCATCCAGTTTGAACCATTAAAAACATTTACAGAAGTCATTATTAAAGAATTTGATTGTCATAGAATAGGTACTTGCAGATTTTTATGAAAGGGTTTTCAGGCTTTTTGTCGTAAGAATCTTTTTGAGCAAAATTCAGACACTTTCAGATACCAATACGTGTGAAGCCTGATCTGCAACGTCATGAATATAGCTTTAAACTCTTTCACTATTTATGACTCTAACATAAAGTCTAAGCATATTCCAGATCAGTATCTTTTCTTACTTTTACATCATATCGAAATAAATGTCTTCATTTCTTTATGATTCTTTTTAAATGGACTGAGAATGCTTTGAAAGTAAATAGTTTTGTCTAATCGTCAATTGAACTCGAATCATTGAACTCCAAGAACGCAAATATTAAATTTTTAGAATAAATAAAAAATATATTTAGATTGCATGTTAAGTTATTGTAAAAAATAGAAATTTTAATTTTATCTTTCCCTCAATCTAAAAATTTCGGTCGTTGTGAAACACTTTTCAAATAAAAGATTTAATAGTATTTGTTTTAATGTGAGTATATTAAAAAAATTTATGGCTGTCGAAAGAGAAAAATGGGCTTGATCTCAAACATTGGGAAAGTAATTAAATTAAATTTCTGAATTTTTTTATTGATGCTATGGACCCAAATTTATTTTTCCTCTATTGATCGTCGAGTTTTGGAGATAAAACGAGCAATTCCTTACAGTGGCCCAGCAAATGAAATTAAGTCGAATAAAGAAACATTTTACTTGATTGAGATTGAAAATTTATTATTAATTGAATTATTAAATAGAAAGGGAAATAATTCATTTTCTCAGAAATTCAGAATCGTATTTTGAACATATTTCTGTCTCTATCTGATAAATTACTCTGTAGACTTCCATGATTTGGAATCGTAGAAATTATTGGAGTCGCATTTATAATTTGATAATTTTGTTTTCATTTTTTTGATCTAAATCTAAATAAGAAAAATTTGAAAAAAAAAATTTATTTAAGCATTCAAAAAAATTCGTAAGGCTAAAAATGAATTCCTTATTAAAAACGGTTCGGGGATATTTTTTATGGAGTCAGGAAAACGAGTAATAATAATAGTGAAAAATAAATTAGAAAATAATAATTAAAAAATAAAATTAATCAATTAAAAAGTGCAAAATAACAAACTCAACATAGAAAACAACAACAACAAGGGCTGATAAGTGGAAATGAGGAAATTGGGAAAACAATTTTTTGATAAGCTCGTAGAAAGCGGAGAGAAAAATCATCATTTTTGTTAAGAATAAATTTTGTCTTAAAATATAAATTGGCCAAGAAAACAAGTTGTAATATTCGTAAAAGATGGAGATTCTAATCATTTCAAAAAGTAAATCAGAGAATTTCTATATAAAGAATATTTTTCGTGGATAATTGGGTAGACGTGAACATTTGAAACAGACTAATGGATCCAAGGCCTGGCGCTAATGGATAAAAATATCGAAAACTGCAAATTAAATGTCACAAATAGGGCTTGTAATCCCGGGATTTTAGGATTCTTTGATAAATTAATTTTCATACATAATAATAAATAATAAAAAGATTAACAAAACACAAGTTTTTGGCAAACTAAAATGTATCATAAATCAAGTGGATTCTCCTGGTTACATTTGTTTATCAATGAAGTTCCAGCAATAACACGAGTTAAAGATAGAACCCCTGTGATTGTAAGTTTCAGTTCAAGATTGTGCTTTCAGGTAAAATGATTGATTGAGATGCTTTTCATTTTGTCAGCATTTGTTATTCCATGATGTTACGTTCAATTATATCATTTTTGCTTGAGTTTTATTCTTCAAGGTTTAATATTTATTTTGCGTTGAAACTTTTTTTAGGTCTACAGCTTACGCACATTTTTATATGCAAGATAGTAAACTCAAATATACATCAGACGCAGAGCGTTAAGTTTAAGGTAAGTAAGCTGTTTGGCATCCCTATTCTAGTGGAGACCGGTAGTACTGACTGGTGGAATGCTGTAACACCTCGCCAATCTTTTCTAATTAATCCTAATCGGCTCATTCGTCACATGCTTCGTATATTTGCTCGGCATGGGGCTATAGGAAAGTTTAAAAATCTCTTTAGAGATCAGGTGGTGAAGATAAGTTAATTTATAGGGTCTTTTCGTCTTCAATTTTAAATTAACCTAAATTCATGAAGGTTCTTTGGCAAAATCAAAACACCCGATGGAGCAGTGAATATAGAATAAGATTGATACCTATAAAATGTTACTAATATATTAAATATTCAGTGAATTGAAATTAATGACATTTGAAGAATACTCTAAAATATCAAACCTGTCCACATAATCCAGCAGATGCCAAAAAAATAAAATGTAACTTGCATGGATAGTAATCCATCAAATATTAAGTATAGCCAATTGTCTTAAGAACTAGACTAAAATAAGTTAATTGTTCAGATGTAAAGTGAATTACAAAAATCTAAACTCAGTTAAATTCGTTAAAAAATCCCCATGTAAAATTATAAATGACTCAAGTTCCCAAACATCCTACACCTACCAATGTTGGATAGGTTGATAAGGAGAATTCTTCACACAGTCAATAAAGGCAATAAATTTCTGGTAATCATCAGTGAAGTAAAGAACAACAGCGGAAGACTGGCGAATTCGCAGAATCATAGTTTATGCTGCGTACAGGGTACATGAAACATAAAAGCTGTATACAAGTTCTGGCTATACCAAAAGAAATAAGTGCATATGGATTAAATTTAGATTTAAGCTACAGGGAAAATTAAATCAAATCCCAGATTAAATGGAATGTTTTTACAGAAGTTGGATGTCATAAAATATCGCAAATTTAATTAAGACTTAAGAATAAATTAGATTTTATTATCCCTCGAATTGATGTACCATTTGAACTAAATTTAGTACATCAAATTTTAGCATATACATAATAACGATTTAATGTATACAAAACCAATGAAGAATCTTCATAGCAAACAATTGGATAGTTTACCTAAACATTACAGAACTTTATGCTTGAAATGAATAATGAATGTATGACGAATGTATGAAGCTTCATGTAAGTAATTATTCTGTAGAAAACTATAAACTTTTGCTGGTATCGAAACCGAGGAGGAACTACGGGAATATTTAGTAGGATAACCGTGAATCGCTTATGTATAAAAGTGTTGGGCAAAAACTAAGGTTTTGAGAATTTTGTTTGTCTGACACGACCTCCGATAAAATCTAGTAGCGGAAAATTCAAATGTACGACAATTTACTAAATATAGTCATTTATCGTTAAACAAGACAAAAAATAATAAAAAATTATAATGAGATACAAAAGAGATATACAATTGATTAAAAACATTATAAATTGAATGTCAAAACAACAAAAAAAAAATCATCCAATTTAGTCAAAATCAGCTTCAAATTCATCAAAAACGATTATATTTTGGAAAATAACTGAGAATCAAGCATAAAATGTAATTAGAAACTTGAATAAAAAAGAAATATGAAAATTTGACAGCTAGGGGAAAAGTGATGAAATATAGTAAAAACGAGTAGTTGTTTTGTTTTACGGCATCAAAAGAATGCGTAAAAATCGATCATATATAAGTCAATGTCAAATTGACAAAATGGTTACACTTAAATTTAAAGTTTTTCACAAGAAAAGAAAAAGAAATCAGGAGTAAGGACGATTTGATTTTATTTATTTTCCATTATTACCTGTTGACAGTAAATTTATAAGATTTAAACTAATGCCGAAGGCAACTTTTGTTTATTAATTTCAGTCGATATGTGAATCTTTTATTTAGGAGTAGTAACCTTTGTGGGTTTTCATTAAATTTTACTATCCAATTCGATTTTGTTTTTTTTATTTAATTCATATCGAAATTTAACTATTAAGAATTTCTAGTAACCGTTATTCTAATAAATTTTTTTTGCCAATTGAATATTATAAAAGTTTTCTTCCATGGCATCCATTAGGCATGATCCGAGATAGCAGAATCCCATGATCGGAATCAATCATACTTATTCAATTCAATTAATTAACTAACCATTGTTATGATACTTTTTTAAATTTTATATTTTTATCAATTTGATTAATTTATGATAACCACATGCACACAAGAAAGTAAATCAAAAATTTGACCATCTAGTCTTTAGCCAGTACTTTGGTTGGGAGGTACCCGTGTTGGGCCAGAACACATACGGCCTTGGAAAATGTTTAAATGGATCGGTAACACACATGCAAACATAACATCCAAATTTAAAATAAACCTATTAAAACATCAATTAAACCCTATCAAATATGAGAAAAAAGATAATTACATATAAAATAATAAACATAAAAATAAATTAAAATAATAACAAAATGCAACAAGATCCGCACGATACAAATACAAACATAACATGAAAACCCAACAAATTTGACCGAAATTTGATAAATCAATAAAAGTTCATGAAAATGAAATTTAAATCAAAGAATTTGAATTAGAAATAATTCAATAAAAATTTTAAATAAAAAATTAGCAAAATAAATGAAAAAATAATAAAAATAAAGATTAGAATACACTAGAAAATCACAAGGTCGAATTTTGTTTTACTAAACCAAAATTAACACGCGAGGTTAGGGACAGAAAGCAGGTATAAATACCGATACATTTTCACATAAAATTTAACCAATTTTGAAACAAAATTTTTGCTAATTTTAAAAATCTACTTTGAATTATTTTTAGGTGAGCAGTAGTTTTATTTGGAAACTCTCTCTCCACGTCACATTCTCGCAACCTCGGTAGAGCTCTGCTTGGATGTCGGCGTGGGGGGAGATGTATTTTTATGTTATTTTATCGAATGATTCGTGGTCAAGTAATTTGTATATTGTTTTTAATATATTAGTAAATATTTATAATGTTGGTGGGTTACAGGGTTTCGTTATTTGTTTAAATTATTCCGTGGTTGCCCCGTAACGCCATACAAAAAGATGCTACCTGCCACTTGGCACCCGTTGCTAGGCAACGTTGGTAATGTGTTCAAGTGGTGGATTGCCCGCAAAAATTGAGTATCATTGGCTAATACTATAGTTGCTCGGACAATCCTCGGGTTCACGAGCTGTCGATGGAAGACCTGTGCTCGCTTTAATTGTTTGGTCCCCTTGCGTTTAAATTTCTATCGTCTATCCAGCTGTTTTATTGGCGTTAGTTTGAGAAAACAAGAATAAATGGTGGTTTTTTATCTAAACCTTCACAACGTTATTTTAAAACCTTACGAGGACACAAATGTAATGAGAGATATACTGAAAAACAATACAGTTAACAATAGTTTATTTATCTAGGAAATGCATTGCTTAGAAAGTCGAGCGGCTCGGCGCTTAGCTCGCTCCTTGCGACCAGGTCGTCGACTAGATGTTGAGGAAATTGTTGGAGTAGGGGTTTCGACAGGGGTTGGCATTGCGGATGGGGTCGGATTCGCTTCACGGTATGCTAATTGAGCCGGGGCGAAAACTAGAGGGTAGGTTACCGCTGCCCCTCTTGACTGGCGGACAACGCTACCTCTAGCCCCCTGATTTGAGTTTTCAGGCTTTTTACTAATTGTCTTTCTTCGGCCCACCCTTTCTGGGCCGCAGCTAATTTTTGATATAATGGCTTGACTCTTGTGGGGTTTACCCACGTCGCCTTGAGTTGTTGCGTTTCTCGGGCCATCTGTACAAGTTGATCGTGAAAGTCCTTATTTGTCTGTCGTGCTCGGGTTAATTCATTTTGTAGTAACTTCACGGGATCCATCTCTAAAATAGTAAGGGTGAATTTGATGACGACTAATATAAATATGAGCAGTTTTACTTAAACATATTTAGGAAAAATGAGAGTTATAATAATGATAAAAAGACGAGACGGAAAAAACTTTGTTTTTAGAATCGATCACAATGTCACTATAGCAATAATAAATGTTCAAATCAATAGAGTTTACTCCTCCGCGAAGAATCGTTTGATCCCCTCTTCCGGATCGTATCCCGGGATCACGAGTACCGGTCGCTTGAGGTTTCTGATCGGTCTTGGAGAAGGCGGGTAGTTGTCAGCCAGTCGTCCTGCCGCTATGTCATCTTTGACATTGGCTAGGTAGGTTGTGGCCCATGCTACATCAGCCTCGACTTGTCGCTGATGCTGTAGAAGGCCTTCCAGAAGCTCTTGGGCCTGCATTAGAATATCCCGTGACGGATTGGGTTCGTCCGCCGCCTTCCGAAATCGTTTCATGAACTCCTCCGGCAATATTTCCTCAGATTGGTTGTCCGCAGGCACATCAGGATATCGCTCCTGGTATGTCCGACCCCAGGCCTGCCTCCATTGTTCCACAGTGTGAGTGGGCATATCAATCATGGTTCTCGTGTGTTCTGAATAGAAAATATGGTTTTACTCAATATCTCTCCTACAGTTTTGATGGGAACTGTGATTTGGGGTTCACTGCGAAACGCGGTCTCTCACGTCTTGTAAAGGAGAACTCACTAGCTTGAATCTACATGCATTAGGTGTTAGGGTATTTTGTGAGTACGGCAGTTGGTAATGCTGATAATCTCGTGTCGTAAGGGTGCGTTAGGCCAAAAATATCTTTGCGGCTCGGCGAAATAGTATTGTATTTCCATTTATGATTGTGTCTACCTTATATGTGCCGGTTATTAATAGCATAAAATTACATATGTACCAGTTAATTTAATAAGTAAAATAATTCTATAACGTCAGCCTAACGTATTTCTAATGAAAACAAAAATAAAAAGGAACTATTTATCGAAATATTTCCTAAGTAATTATTACATTTGGGCTTTAACTTCTCGTCGAAACTGTTTGCGGAATTCATGGTTGGCGAATTGTGAAATTGAAAACGAAATGATTCGATTATCGACGGTGATTTGACGAATTACAGTCAGGCGACAGGAACTAGATGTCAATTTCGGTTCAACTATCATGGTGAATTGCCGGATGTGCCAATGATTTGTTTAATTTCGTCATGCCATTCATTATCTAGTATGTTTATTTTAAGCGGATAAATTTGTTTATCCGGTCAGTTCACATCTATTGTGGTCCTTATATGAATTCTCGTATGATCATGCACTTTTCAAGTAGGTGAAATATTTTATTATGCTTGATTATTAACGAATTTTTTTGTTTAAGGATCGCTAGTTATATCGGGGTTGCAATTTGGAATTTTTGTGTCGTGAGCACTATGTTCTGGGAGCTCTCTCAACGTTCATTGGGGAAAACAGGTCATCTTGTCACCATGGTCAAAACAAAATCAGTGGTAAGTATTTCTCATTGTTAAGTTCTGCATAGCTAGTTATTAATCGTTTTATTTTTTAGGGTTCGGTTTTATTGACACAAATTTATTGGGTGATTTCTAAATGCCACTCTGTTAATGCTGGATTTGACGCAGTCCTTATAATCGCTTTGTTCAACTCTTCGACAATGATTTTAATGTTTTACGTGAGGAATTATAGTCGTTACGTGAAGGGTTTTTCATTTGCTGATTTTTATTTTTATCAATGTTGTTAATAAATTTCTTTGATTATTTTGTTTCGAAGTGGTTAATCGTGGTAAATTTGTTGTCAATGGCTTATCTAACTAAGCAAATGATATAAATTTCTGTTTTGATAATTTTGGTCACCCATTTTACTCGATCCATGTCTCTATTCCATGATCAACAAGTCAAAGTCCTTTTTTCACTTCGTGGATTTGTTGGATTTATTGAAATATAATTTTTCTATTATTCAAGAGAATCGGGTGTTCATCGAGGGATTACTTGGTTCCACTCATAATTCTCTGTATGTCACTCCACGAACTTACGATAATCGCGAATTCACATTGATTGATTTTTGTTCTGAAGTTACATCAAGGAGGACTTTGTTTGTTGATCAAGAAATTGCATCGATTCGATTTGGTAATTATTTTGTTTAATACGGTACGCATAACTAAATTTTCGGTAATTCGTGATTTATAAACTGCTTATTTTTATTCAGATACTTATTTTTCGGTATACATACTTTGTAAACTACTTATCTTGTTCGAGTACTTATCTTTATGGTCTAATAAGTTAAGCAATAATTAAATTAAAATCAATGAATTATCTATTAAATGAATACTTATTTTTACGGTATAATAATTTAATGAGTCAAATTTCTTTACTTTAAGCCATTAAAATCAATGAATTATTTATTAAATGAATGCTTAATTTACGGTAGAATACTTTAATGAGTTAAATTTCTTTACGTTAATCAATTAAAATCAATGAATTATTTATTAAATGAATACTTAATTTACGGTATAATACTTTAATGAGTTAAATTTCTTTACTTTAAGCAATTAAAATCAATGAATTATTTATTAAATGAATACTTAATTTACGGTATAACACTTTAATGAGTTAAATTTCTTTACTTTAAGCAATTAAAATCAATGAATTATTTATTAAATAATCTCTATCAATTTATTTGACTCGTAAAGTTAATTCAGTTTGGAATATTACTTTTGAATTATAACAACGATCTCCATTTAATTTAACCCAGTTCCATAAGCCTTAGGCGCATATTGTGTTTACATTATATTTATTGAGTGCCCACTGGACTACTCGGTGTGATGATTTTTAGCCGTATGTAGGATGAGTTTAAGTCGATTTTACAGAAACGAGGAACGAGGAAGCAATCAAAGGACTTCTTCCTTATTCCTCCTCTCATCTATAGGGATAATATTGACGATCCAACCCTGCGTTCCGCACGCCGGGTCTTCACGGGCACAGATCATTGGCGATATTCCACGCACTTACACGAATCTGAATTGTGTGTATATTTTATTTACTTGCATTATGTATCGGCTGTGGGCCGGAAAAATTTCGACATTTATAAAAGCATATAAAATAAGTTATATATATTCATAATATTTATTAATTATAAAACAAAAATAACAAGTTACCATCCCAATTCATAAAATAGCATAAATTTATGTATCATACAATAAACCAAAATGCCTCTCTCCCCACGCCGACGTCTGAGCAGAGCTCTATAGAGATGCAAAGAACGGGGCGTGGAAAGAGGGTTCCAAAATCAATGATCCTCACCTAAAATTCTGTTGCTGAAAATTCAAAAATAAAATTGAACAACGATCTCAAATAGATTTAAAGTATTTAACTAGATTCAAATAGTTTGAAAAATGGTTTTATGGTTGTTTCGAAAAACGGTGTTTTTTAATGTGAAAATGGATCAGTATATATACCTAATTTTTTGGTGTGTGAAATTTGATGTAGTAAAACAAAATTCGACCTTGTTCTTTTCTAGCAAATTCTATTATTTATTTTTACTATTTTTCGATTTATTTTTATAATTTTTTATTTAGAATTTTTATTGAATTATTGCTAATTCAAATTTTTCGATTTAAATTTTACTTTAATGAACTTTAGCTGATTTTTTCAATTTCGTCGAATTTGTTGTGTTTTCTTGTTGTATTTGTGTAGGTATCGTGCGGATCTTGGTGCATTTTGTTATTATTTTAATTTATTTTTATGTTTGTTAATTTATATTTAATTCTTTTATTTCTCAGATTTTATAGGGTTTAAATTGGTGTTTTTAAGGTTTATTTATATTTGCATGTTATGTTTGCCTGTGTATTTCTGATCCATTTAAACATTCTTCAAGGGCCGTTTACGTTCTGGCCCAACAATGTTAAAATCGAATTTGTTTTTCATAATTAATTTATTTGTCGAAATTTTTCCGGCCCACGGCCAAGACACATCGCAAGTCAGTAAAATCAACATACAATTCAGATTCGTGTAAGTGCGTGGAATATCGCCGATGATCTGTGCCCGTGAAGACCCGGCGTGCGGAACGCAGGGATTGGAACGTCAATATTATTCCGTATAGAAGCAAGGAGAAATAAGGAAGAGGTCTTTTGGCTTCTTCCTCGTTTCTCGTTTTCTTTAAATTCGACCTAAATTAACTTACACACGGCTCAAAATCACCACACCGAGTAGTCCAGTGGGCACTCATTAATTATAATATAAACATAAAATGCGTTTAAGGCCTATTAAAGGGAAAGGGTACGGGGAATAAATTAATATGAAATCGTTGAAATGAAATGAAATAAATTAATAAATTCAACTTAACTATAAACTATAAATTTCTAATCGTTATCAAATAAATCGCTTCAAACTCCTGGTAAAGTAAAGAATTTAATCAGGGATTAGACGCGCCTTTTCAAATACCTTATAAAAAACGGGATCACCGCTATGTAATTAAATGATTATTTTTCTCGTAGATCTAAATTTGATATGAATTTTAAAAAAGGTATTATAAATTAACGGTATTGTTAAATAGTTGATAGGAAACCCGATAAGGACATAATTGTAACGATAGCTATTGAAACCAACTCACCCTAAACCTTCAATAAAGCAGAGAATCTAATTAACTCCAAGTTAGAATATGTCCATCGATAAAGTTAGCAAACGCACTCCTTTTCGAATACCCTCATAAAGAATGACATCAATAATAATTGAAAACCAACCATAACTTTTCAAGCTATTACCATAATTCTAACTATTAAGCGATTATTGCGATCATACCACCCCCAAAATTGTCTTGTATCGAAAAATCCATAAAGTATCCATCGAGATTGTTACTTGGTTAATAATAACCCAAATCATCGGAACAAGTGATGAGTTACCGCGCCAATTATGCATTATTAATAGGATTTATGAAACGTGATAAATACAATCGAGTTAATTTGAATAAAGAGAAAAATAAAAACTCATTGAGTAGACAATTTTATTCCATTAAAGATGAATACCACTGACCAAATTAATTCCTCCACCAAATTATATAGGATACCTGAATTAATAGAACCCCATTGAAATCCCTACAATCTCTAAAAAATTATGCGAAATAAATTAATTAAATTACTAACCCCACTTGCGGATAATCAGCATCGACACAGAAATAATAATTCATCCGATAAAATAATCCAAAGTGATCAGTATAACCCAAAGCAGGAATAGATTTTCGAATTCGTCCCCGGCATGTTTGGCAGTGACATCCATCGCCAACTAAAGAAAATTCGTTATAATAAGGAATAATCGCATAAAAAGGAGTTACTAGACAATATAGTAGAACAAACTCCGAATTATCACTAAATCACCGGAAAATTGATCACTGTAAAATTTCACATATTCTGATGTCTACGATGAAAAGTTCAAATTAACTATACGCGAACCAATCACTCGACCAACGGATGTGGAATTTAATCTAAATATTTAAGTCGCTCTACAATCATCACCAAATAAACAATTCATCAGGATTAATCGATTTTCCGGCCATCAACAATCAGTGTGTACAGACACCCCCGCTTCTGCATCTAAATAAAACCTAATATCCATACAAAGTTATTCTGGATTTATTTTCTTTCTGAACATGAATACACAACCAATTTCTGGCGAAGTGGCGTCGACGCCTGGAACATTTAATGAGGAAGCTACGACGACGCAAGATAGGATAATGGAGAGTAAGATTATTATAAATTATATTTAACTTATGATTGTAAATGATTTTTCTCTTATTCATATATATTTGAGATTTTAAATGATTTTTCTCTTATTCATATCTATTTAATCGATCCCTACACCAATTCATATCTATTGTAGTCCCGTCACCATTAACATAAGTTTTCCATTATTTCTCCGCAAATAAATTCCTAACCCCCGATCGAGTGTAGTTAGTCCACGAAATCGCCGACCATTACAAATTCCCCCTAAAGTATTTATACGCCTCTTCATAGTAATATCAGCTATGTTCTCATACTCTACATTTATCATTTCATTCAATTGCAAAAGTTTCAGGAGCCTCACACTGAAGGGTTAATTATAGTGCAAATGTAAAATTTAACGAAATAGTCATGGTCGATCAGTAAATTTTGGAGATTTGAGTTCGTCCGATACTCAACAAATGGGTGATACAGGAATTTATTGTCATTAAATTTTCGGGGGTTTATTGTCATTAAATTTTATCCAAAAAATCCATGAATTACAAGGGAAAATTCGTCGCAGCCCTATTCCCAAAAACGCTAACTTCTATCCGAGGGTCAAGAGAGTATTTCGTCCCCAAAGATTCCAACGGACGCATTTTTGCAATATTACGTACTTGATGTTCTAAAATAGCATGAAATAGTTAATTACAAGTATGAAAATGCACGATAATCATAGATATGCATAACGATAGTAACTCAAACAAACATTTGAAATGAATCAATTATTCTCCTTATAGGATGTCCGCGAGCTCAACTAAAATGCCTTATATAATAGTAAAAGAAATAGACTTATTTGATTGCAAGAGACCCATCATAATAATTTTCTGTCACTAAGATAAGCCACATTAATAATGTTCATTCCAACAACTAATTCGACGGATCAGACGACAATCTCTCTCGCAGACCGATGGAGGTGGGCCTGGGCTCAATACAGACAGGAGAAATGCCCCGAGTTTCCCCCGTCGAAGTTTCTTGATAGAAACAATCTAGGGCAGGGAACAGCCGACCAATGGAGCCCGGCCGAAGAGATCTACCAACAGGCTCGGCGGCTGCTCACAAACCTGGAGACCCATCAATGCGAAGTAAACCTGCAGGTAATCCGAGCTCGCCAGTACCTGGCGAACGTTGAAGAAGATTTGCTGGCGGGTCGGATCGCCGACAACTATTGGCATCCCCAACCAATCTCCCCGACCCAGGACTCGACAACCGTTACGACTAGAGCCCGCAATACGAAGAGACCGACTATGTCGATCTCGGGCTATACACCCGAGGAATGGGTGGCTAAAAGATTCCCATAAGTAATTATAAACCAAATTTCGCTTGGAGATTGATTTAAACAATGGTTTTTTTCGGCATTTTGATTGAATTGTTGATAATAAAAATTAAATTTGTGAATGTTTTGTTTTTGTTGTTTTGTTTTCGCTTAATTAAGATTTTTATTATCATTAAATGATTTTGCATTAATTTGTTTGAAAAACGAACCTAACGTTATATGACTGCGCTCTATCAATAAACCACCATTTAATTATTTTATCGTTATTAGCCATGGAACCCGCCCAATTGCTACAAAATGAACTATCTCGCGCCCAGAAATCCAACAAATCCTTATACAAGCAAATAATTCAGCTCACTAAGGAGGTGCAGCAGGTGAAATCTACCTAGGTGGACCCGGCAAAGCTCAAATCCATCCACCAACGCCTCACAGCCGCTCAAAAGGGTTGGGCGGAGGAGTGCCAACTAAATCAGAATCTCCGGACGCAAATCAGGGGATTGGAAGTCGCCCTGGCAGCCAGTCGTGAAGGAGAAGCGGTAACTTACCCTCTCATCTTCGCCCCATCTCAGTTGGCGTACCGGGATTCAATCAACAATTCCACATTAGCAGTAAATCCATCAGCAGTACCGTCAAGCAATCACCGGCCGGGACGCAAGGAACGTGCCCGACGCAAAGCTGCACGTCTGACGAGCCAATTGGACTAAAGTGTCCAGTACCATTCTAACACCGAATTAACTTACAGACATTGTATATTGTTAATCGTTTTCTTGTCTTTTTAAATAAAATTGTAATTATTGGTGAACAAATCTAAAGTAGTAGGTCACGAGATATGATTAATATTGAATTGTCGTCGAAAAGTCGTGAGTACTCACACCGCGTCACCGGAACATCGTTCTATTTCTACCGATCAACATGAGTCTGATCTTGAACTTTCTCACACAGGGGACATTGTAAAGCGAGCATAGGTCTTCCATCGACAGCTCGTTGAATCCGAGGGTTGTCCGAGCAATTACAGTATTAGTAATAGTGCTCACTTTTTGCGGACAATCCACCCACTCGAACACATTTCCAACGTTGCCTAGCAACGGGTGCCGAGTGGTAGTCAAAGTAATATTTATATGGCGTTACCGGGGCAACAATAGGATGGTATAAACAAATAGCGAACCCCAGTAACCCACCACCCGTAGCGAATGGAATTTCGCTGGGTCAGTTTTCCTCTCCAAGAACCTCAACGCCAGACCCTCAGTAGAGCGCAATTGCTCACGAGGAAGGAGTAAATCTTACACAAAAGAAAAGAAGAATATATTACTAGTAAAGAGAAAAAGGAAAATAATATAAGCAGAAAAAAGAATAAATTAAATATGTCAATGGAAAAAGATCATGATAATGCATTTTCGATCAGAATAATTTATAATCTTTTATGAATCCAATGAAAACAATGTCCAAAAAACAGAAAAAGACAAATCTCAGTTAGATTTATTGAATTTAAATTTAACTACCAGAACACATATTTAAATGCATAAAAAGTTAATTTCAATATTACTGCAGAAATGAAAACATCAAATTGACAGCAATACCAACAAGGAATCTGCAAAAAAAATTATTTTATAGTCAACACATTTTGTTCAAACCTTTTTGAAAACTTGTAAAATTAAATCGTTATAGGATATCATATAATTCTGTGGGGTTAGTGGTTTATGGCCTTAACCCCTTACATACAACCTTTCTTACCCGCCAATGGTTACCCGGTTCTAGGCAACGTTGGAACTGCAACCACTGGTTATGAGACCACCAAAGATGAGCTCTTACTTAAGAACTGCTAATGCCCGGCCTCATATTGGGTTCAGCGAGCTGCTATTAGAAGGCTTCTGCTCGTCTCATTACCTTTGGTCCCTCAATTTCTTTTTCGTCTAAATGGTTATTCAAATAATTCAATCCACTATATTTATTTTTTTCTAAGGAGAATTTAAACCAAACATTTATTGTTCTAACACCACAAGTTTTATACTATAGACATAATATGTCATTTGGGATTATTTGTCTGTTGTATTCGTCTTCGATTTCTCTCGGCTCTACCCGACCTCTCTTGTTTAGTTTGTTCGGTCGGTCCTGATCTCGATACGCCAGTTGTGCCGGTGCAAATACTAAGGGGTACGTCACCGTACTCCATTCCTGACATGTTGATAGCGTGACCTCTAGTCCTTGAATTTGGGTCCGCTGAGCTTGCGTTAATGCTGTTTTGTCTTTCCATCCTTATTGGGCCGCGGTGAGACGTTGATATAGCTTTTTCACATGCGTCAGCTTGACTCAAGGGGCCTTGATTTGCTGTATTTCTTGGCATAACTGTAACAATTCTCGATGCAGATCAGTGTTCACGTGGCTCAATTTCTTGAGTTACTGACCGAGTATCTGAGTCGCCTCCATGCCTGAATTCAAAATAAATTTCATTAATCTGCTATACCGTCATTAGTTAGCGTTATTAATTTGATTAGTGATAGTTCGAATTGATTGTTATTCTTATCTAAGAGTTTCATAATTTTTGTCGTCTTACTAACAGAGTTATGCATCTAATGTTAAATCTTTATATGCCATAATTTCTTAGAAAAACTATTAATTCGATAAATCGGTTAACTATTTAAAGGCTAAAATTTTTCTTAATAATTTCGACACCAAATCAGCACTAAATCGAAATTACTTAACATTTATTCCATAAAAATTTCGTCTACAACGACTTCAAATCATCGCTTTGGAAATTTATTGTACTTCTTATCCGTGGATTTCCGTTTTGGGGAACGCCGTGTGTAAGCGTAATCGTCTCGTGGCCCATTTCTCAAACTATCCAATAAATCCGGTTGGATTAAGCGAGTTGGCAGAACGAGTTGTGTCGGAGCCTTCAACTTGGAAAGTGCGGGATCGTCCCGTTTGAAGGAGACCCCGTAGTCTGGAGCAAAACCATCAGTGCTTGGTATTATGCCACTCATGATGTCAACGTTTATTCGTTTCAGTTGTCTCCTTGCTATGTTGGCTTTCCCATGGAACTTTCTTTCTAAGTGCTTCAAACGTTGTAATGTGACTTCGGCTCTTTGTCTGATTTCCCTGGCCGGGTTTCAGCCCGGTTTCCTTTTGATGGAGATGCTTGGAAATGCCACTTCATCGTCTCAATTCGTATTTCGGTGGAGCCATTAATTTCTCCCGTATGTTGGTATAGTGTAACCTTGATCCCAGAGTGATTGGCGGTTCTGCGCCGCATGTTGAACTGGCTGTCAAAGGTGAGCTTTGTTACCAAAACTGCTAAGACTCGGTCTACAGCTGGTTCAGCGAGCTACCGATAGAAGGTATGTGCTCGTCATGCTTTTAGGTCCCTTACTTTCTTCACGTGTTTCCTCATCTGATTTATAGTCTAGCATTAGTAAAAATGTCTTGGCGATTACCTGATTGAAATATTAACCAACTTAAGAACAACCGTTTATTTGTAATACTACAAGCGATTTTATTTACAGATGGAAATTAAATTTAAATTCACCAGAGCTTCATCCTAAGGCCATTTTCAACCATTATCTCTTGGATGTTGAGGTCTTCGGCGCTCTCTTTCTTACATTTTTAATTAATTATAGGTTTTTATTTCTAACAAACCATCTTAACGAGTGAACGAATTATAACACAAAACTTTTATTGGATTATTACAAATGTTTATCATATATGACCGATGTTACATTCACATCAAACAACATTCCAAGGTGATGTTCGTAATCAAAATTCAATTGTTTTTTAGTTGCATGAGCCGTCGGCGGTCCCTTTCTGCTCGCCCTGGTTTTGTGTGAGTCTTCGGCTTCCATTGAGGTTCCTTTGGGAATGTCCGTTCTTGATAGGCAACTTGTGCCGAGGCGAATACCAAAGGGTACGTAACGGCACTCCCTTCTTGGCTTGCCGCTACTGCTACTTCTAATCCATTAATTTGAACTTTTTGTGCTTGATTCAGGGCCTTCTCTTCTTTCCACCCTCCACGTGGCCTTGGTTCGCTGGAGTTCACGAATGAGTTGCACGCATTGCTGGTGCAGGTTGATATTTTCCCGTCGCAGCTTCTTTAGCTCCAGTCCAATCTCTTTGGTTGCGTCCATGCCGCAGCATAGTTCTCTAGCTTATAATGGTGTTCTTCGTTCTTCGCAGAGCCGGTTTCGTGATGAACTACACCACACTTTTTTGGTTGATTAGCATCCAAATTTTGCATATTTTGAAAGAATAATAGAACTTACCAGGTCAGCTGGGTATTTATACTGGGTTCCATTGCGTGAATGAATCAGGCCACTCGTGATCTATACAATCACGAGAATTTATTTTTGTCCATGGTTCGTCGCCGCTGCTTATTGGCTACATTATAATTTATAATCTCCAATTTCTTCTCTACGAATGATTATTGCTTCGAGAAATTTCGATGATTCACATCACTAGCAGCAGTTCTGAGCGGGGTGCGGGTGTGCGTTAATGGTAGATCTCTTCTATTTCTTCTAGTTGATGCACACGGAGTTTTGGGAGCTAGGTAGTGTGAGACTATTCAAAATCACACGGTGAATTGATTTATCATTACGTAATATTTGATATTTATTAATTTAGGCATTAACGTGAGATTGGAATTTAGTTGTCCTGACTTCCTCTCTGAATATTCTAATTATTTCGGTATTTCCAATGACTCAATGATAAAGCCAGTTATATTCCGCCACAGATTCAAAGTTGTTGTCAGTTATATCCAAATTCCAATTCCTCGATCTCAATGACACTTCTCACATGCATTCATTGGTAAACAATCGAGATCCTCTAAAACACTAAAGGACTATTTGAGGAAAACTGGAATTTATCTGCGAAATTGATTGAGTGGTAGTTCGTGCTTAACGTTTCCCCTGATAACTATACTGATACAGATGGCATGCGGGTGAACTTTACAATCTACTACGGCCTTATTGTACATCTGTTGGATACTGCTGTCGTGGAAAATTTCCCTTCGCTGTTGAAATAAGATCACTTGGAATTTTCAGGTAGGTTTTCGGTTTTTCTCTAATTATTATTTTATTCTTTTTTACGGTAGATTTTTATGATAGTGAGATTTGCTCGTAACAGACAACTCACTCAACGAGGAGATTTTTTGGCATCAGATTCGGAACTCTTTTAGGGACCTCCTCTCGAGGGATCCGACATATGAACTCGCGGTTAAATTACCTGGTAATCTTGGTTATTAATAAATCAGTTCGTTAGTTGTCTTGTTATTTCTTTTATGTCTTATGAGGCGAAATGGTTGTTTTTGTTTGCGATTACTTATTTGGGGCCTTTTTATGCCTCTATTCTTGTCATTTATTAGGATTGATTGGGGTGGGGGAATTTTTAGCACCGTTAAGTTTCGAAATTTTATGGTTGTTACGTCGAGATACTCGGCTGTCATTTTATATGATCTGTTTTTCAATGGTAAGGCGGGTATTCTCGTACTTAGTTGGCGCCAAATGATTAGCTCTAATTTTATTGACTCAACTTTTAAGTGTAGATACTCTTATGCTTTGCTTCTACTCGTTTTTGACTTTACTTAATCCTTAGGTGATTAATTTATTGTTTGTGTACTAGAATTCGCTTTTGTTATTACATTAACATTCTATATTTTTATCGGTTTTAAAGCATAATTACTATCCATACTATTGGGTATGGTCTTATGCGGGTTTATAATTTTACCTTTGATTTTACGAATTAAATGACCGTTATGATCGTTACATCTATTTCCGCAAGCCCTCTTCCCATTAACCAAAAGTTGATCCTAAGTTATATGTATGTTCATGTTAGATTTTAGGAGTGCCCACTGGACTACTCGGTGTGATGATTTTGGCCGATATGTTTCAAATTTTAGGTCGAATTTTCGGGAGTGGGGTGAAAAGGAGTCAGCCAAAAGACTGGTTCCCGATCTCCCCACTACCCCTATAAGCGAAAATGATTTGACGTTCGATCCCGTCATTACGCACGGCGAGGACTCTCATGGGCACGAGCTATTGGCGGATGAACCGCACTTACACCGCTCGATAAGGATGTCTGATTTTAATTACTTGCTGCTGTGTGGCTATGGGCCGGAAAAATTTGGACAGTAGTTAAACAAATTCATTTTTCTCGAATCGTATAATTGTTCATAATATACATCGCATAGTTACATTATTTATATGGCACACTCATAAAAATTGCTCATGCTCACTTCGATAGTTCCTGGTAAATAATAGTTCTAGACTTTTGTTCCGGACGTTTTGTGATTCAATACTGTTTTTTCTGTTAAAAACGCAAAATTTGAGGTCTCACTATTGCTAATCGAGATCTCAACGTGCACTGGTATTAGTTTATATATGATTTAATATATAAAAGACAATTTCAATATGATAAAATTTATTAAATTCAAAATTACCAATTTCTAAGTGATTGCAAATTCGAATTGATGATAAAATACAGTTTACAATTTCTAATAGATGCGTGCGAATTATGTTTTGTGTTTATGTTATATATGCGTGTTATGTTATCCTTGCAAAAATTATGTTGAGCTCTGCTCCTATTTAATTTCTCTTGGAGATTGCCTCTAGAAGAATAAGCAAGTCGTTAATTTTTGGGCGAATATACTGAGTTTTGCGTCAGTATATTTACTGATTTTATTATGGGCTTTTAAAAATTAATCTATTTTATTTTATTAATTACACCAGATGTTTCCTATTTCTTGTATTAGGCTTTTAAAAATTTATCTATTTTATTTTATTGCTATAATCATTACACCAAATGTTTTCTATTTAATTGCTATTGCTTTTTGAAATACTATTAATCAATAATACTCAAGGTAATTTTCGTTCCCTGTATTAGAATTAATACTAATAATGAATAATAATAATAATAATAATAATAATAATAATAATAATAATAATAATAATGATGATTTTACCCTTGTATATTTATAAAAGTTTATGAAAATATATTCTACTACATAATGAATTACACAAAACAGATAACCGATAAATAATAAGAAAATATTGTTTGATGTCAATAAATCAAACAGATAACCGATAAATAATAAGAAAATATTGTTTGATGTCAGTAAATAAAATGAATTACACAAAACAGATAATAATAAGAAAATATTGTTTATGCACAGATGGTGTCAATAAATAAGTCAATGGTAGATCGCACGCTGTTCAACACAAGGCTTTGACTTTGGATTTGGTTTGGGATTTGTTTGGGATCTGATTGTTGGTTATCTCTCTACGTGGATATTGACTCGGTACTTGTTGGGCCCAGTTCTATAATATTTTAAAAGTACGAAGGTGTTTAAAGTTTTTCCTTCGTCATCTAACACAAGAGCTTTTTAAGAGAAAAAGTGATCCCTTACAAGTGATTAAATTTATGCGAAAATGAATTGGTATATATACCTGTTTTGTGACCCTAACCTTGCGTGTTAAATTTAATGCGATAAAATAAAATTTGACCTTGAAATTATTTGTATAATCTAACTCTAATTTTTATTATTTTCTCAATTTAATTCGACAATTCCTTTTCTAAATTTTTAATTGAATTATTTCTAACTAAAATAATTTTATTTTACTTCAACTTTTTCGTTAAATTTTTTTTATGTAAATTGTCTATTTTCGTTCAAATCTTATGTTATTTTGTTATTTTTATGTTATTTCGTGCGGATCTTGATGCATTTTATTATTATTTAAATTTATTTTTATGTTTTTTGATTTTATATTTTAATTATATCTTTCTAGCATTTTAAGGTGTTTATTTGATGTTTTATGGGTCTGATTTTTAAATCTGCATGTTGTATTTGCATGATGTTTCCAATCCATTTAAACAAAACTCAGTGCTGGCCCAACAATTGTTTTAGGTCGTTTCACCTATCAGGTACCAAGCAATATCTTTAGTATAAATGTTCAAGCAAATCATATGATTTTTAAAATTATTATAAAAGTTTACTTAATTACTTAATAAAAGAACTTTTTAAGAAGTTTATGATATTTCGAATAATTTATTGTTTTTAATTGTCTTGTTTATTTAAGATGATAAACAGTTACTCATTTAAATTGTTAATCAATATTCAAAATATTAAAACATTTAGAGTATTATTATTAAATATCTTTTATATTCAAAAGATTTTTTACAGTTTTAATTATGATAGTAAATCATTTTAAAAGACAAAAATACAAGAAAAAAATCCGACGCAAGAAAAAAAGAATTCTTCAAGCTCTATTAAGAGGTTTTTATATTTAATATTTAATTTATATATGTTTTTTGATAGATACTAATCATGAAGAAAACGAAAAAAGCCCTCAGTCAATCGAAGAAATGTTAATTTAGTGATATTTTATCTTTTTGTAATACTAGTTTTTCAGTAATTATGAAGAAATCAAATGGCAAGAAAGGGAACGTGAAGCACAAGAACTGTGGAAAATGAAACAAAATTCCATAAAAATTACTGGGGAGAAACAGTTAAAAGAAAACAAAGTTAATAATAAAGATATCAGTAACACGGTAGAAAGTTCATTTTATTATGGACTGGAAAAATTAATATCTTATATTTTCATGTATCCTATTTTAAAAAATTATTTTATTCATAGCAAAAGTTTGTATAATTTTCTAATTATTAACAAAAAGCTTTCATCTGTTTTCCTGAACTGAATTTATCTAGTGAAACTTTAAACAATTGTTTGTTGACTTTGTCGACTGATTTTCTTTCCATAGGTTGTAGAAGTTCCTCGTGTAAAATTGCCATTTGATCTACCCTATCGCAATCCGTTTGAACCGGAATTTTTAGATCAATCTAAAAAGGAGATTTGTCATTTTTTCCGCAAGACTGGCGTTTGCCGTTTCGATTTGAGGTGGGTTTAAAATGGTGGATTCGTAACTTAGAATTAATAATTGTAGATGTTCACGGCTTCATGAGATGCCTCTAGTATCAGATACGATCGTGTTTATGAACATGTTCACCTCAAATTATATGGAAATGTTAATGGCTGGAGGGGATCCAGGTAGTTTTTGCATTATTTCCCGGGGATTTTTATAATTACGCAATTCATAGACTTTAGTTTGGAATGCGATGAAACTGAACTCATCAATGAGTATGAGGAATTCTATACAGACATAGAGACGGAATTTTCATCGTTCGGTCGCGTATTGGCAATTCGAACCTGTCGGAATGCTATGCGTCATTTACGCGGCAACGTTTACGTTCAGTATCGCAAGTGAGTAGAATTGAGATTGCGAACATTTTCTTATCGAGTTGTCAGCATTAATGACGCAGTTTATGCATATTCTCAACTGAACGGCCGATATTATGCCGGCACTCGACTTTTTGCGCGCTTTGTTACGCTCGATAGTTGGCGAGAATCAATTTGTGGTAGGTTTCCATTAGCTATCGCTTGAGTACTCCATGTTCAGGTCTCTATTTCAGGGGCAAATGCCCGAAGGGCGGCATTTGCAATTTCATGCACGTCCTACTAAATAAGGGAGAATCGCTGCGTGATCTCCATCATTTCCTCCGTCAGTCACGTTCTCATACGATTCCCAGGTAAATGTTGTCGCACTCTGGATTTTAAATGTTTGGTTAGGCGCTCATCGAAATGTTGTCATCGCAGTCGAACTTGCTCTAGCGTTGATAGTGCCAGTACTCCAGAACTGCGTTCGTCACACAGTGTAGGCAGCCAGCCAAGCATCAGACGTCATCGTCGCCATAAATCGAGTAGTAGAAAGAAACAAAAGTTGATTATCTTTTATCTGTAGTTATGATTTTACACTCGACGTCCGTGTAGATCCCGTCGGTCAGATAGACGCAGCCGATCCTCCTCACGTGATCACAGCCGGCATCGACACAAACGGACGCGTCACAAAAATTAGATTTTTATTTTGATTATTTTTAATAAATGCATTTTATTAAGATTTTTTTCATCACTGTGGTTGCTAGGATATGAATAGGATTGAGTGCCGTGTTCATTATGGCCCGATAAGGCGGGCTAGTTAGTGGCCCTCACATTATATGACTAAATCAATATAAAAATTTTCATCGTACCGCCTCATTTTGGGTCATTTAATATTTATTGCTATGACCTACTTAATTTTGTTTGGCTCCCTGGGGAAAAGTACATGTGATAAAAATATACATATTTTCGTGACCGACATAAAATTTCGATTCGACCTAGATATTTTGAGGGGGTCTGAGTTAGCGAGATCCTATCCATCTACTAGCATATGTGGGATAAATAGTGAAAAATAATCTGGGCTGAGGAATTTGAAAAAGCTTTTGAAGAAATGAAAATAGTGTTAACCATAGCAACAAAATTCGTATTTTAAGAAAGATTACATAGTAGATATAGGCGCAAGCTTTGATAAAATTGGAGCTGTTTTATCACAAATGGGTGAAAAGGGACATGAACACGTTAAGGACCATCCATTAAGGACGTCCCCCAACAATAAGCAATTTTTGATCTACCCTACCCTTGTCTCTTTCTGTTCCTTTTCACGAGGACATCCCTCCAAAAATAGATATCCATTATTTTCAGAAGAAATTTTAATAATTTATAAGCATAGTAGTACACAATATTGGTTGAAAAATAGAGAGAAAACATGCATACACAATTAAAATGATCAAATTGGAAAAATAGGTGACATGAAACATGCCGCTTTTAACTTACTATATATAGTACATAAAAAAGATAATAGAAATTTTTTTAAAAATTATTAATCCATCATGTATGGCATTTAAACGACCAATTTAACTTGACCGCCAATCCTTTTTTGTTCTTTTTGTGACGACCTCTGCTCCCCTTTTTATGAGACGTCCTTAATGGATGTTCCCCAATATAATTTTTAATTTAATAACCCCAACATTAAACAATTCTTAAGGCTTCGATCGACTAAATACTCCTCATCATCTAACTTTTTATTGATAAATTTAAGTTAAACACAACACTCATTGTAATTATGCTATATAGACTCATTTTTGGAAACATAAATTTAATTTTTTGATTTATCTATATGAGTTAATACGAAATTGAAATTTGATATCATAGATTCGTCAGCTTCCCAAAAATTCTCATTAACTCCACCATTTCCTCATCATTATAAAACTTGCACATAAATCAATGCAATCTTACTCAATTTATTAATTCACTCCTTTTATTTGGGATTTTTTAATTTACAGTGTTTCCAGCCAGCTTTCCACTCTGGTCAATAGCAACGTCGCTTTTTCATTTAATAAATCATTTTCCACTTTATCAATAAAATTTTTATTCACTGCAGATACGGCTTCGTCGTTATACACCATATGAAAGTTAGTTTCATCACCTTATTCAAATTTTGACATCAACTTGTTTAATTTTTGTCTCATTTCCCATCTTATCTCTAAATTTATCTTTCTGAGTATTTGCAGCATTGGTACCCATTTTGAAATATGGTAAATTTTTTTAAAACTTTCTCAATTTTTAGACATTACAAAGCCACCTGACCATATCCTTTGCTCATTGTTAATCACTTTAACGGACTGTGGAGACATGAAAGGTGACCTGATCCTTGAAAAATAGTTTATGTTAATATGGATCTTTCCCCACAACAATAACATTCAATATCATAGTCTCTTTTCCTATTCTAAATGAACATTATTTTGGTACTACTGTTTATGTCGTTTCTAAAGCAACATTGATCTGAATAATGACCAACCTTCTTGCAATAATTGGATGCAATATTGTTCGATTTCACATTTTTCTGAATGTGAAAATCTGCTTTATTAATTTCAATTTTAATCTTGGAGATTCATTATTAGTTTGCTTTATTTTCTTTGATTCCCACTGAGTTTGAGATGCAGTTATTGAGCCTTACCGCTTTTCTACATTGATGGCAAATATCTATGATGTTCTGGCACTTTTAAATTCAATTATATTTTCATTGCATTCTTTACCAATTCATCAAAATTTGTAATATACACATAACACAATTTCAAAATGAGCTCCAGTTATGATTTGATATCGAAGTAATTCTTTCACCTGCTTTACCATTTCAATTGGTTTTGGGTTTCGCTTCAAATAATCTTTCGACTAAAATGGTTGAATGGCATGCAAATTCGCTTTTTGATTCATTTGCATTTTGAATTCTACGATGAAACCTGTGACACATTATTCTTTTGATATTTCCTCCAACCAACTTCATTGCCATCTCATCTTTCAATTTTAGACAATTGTTTCAAACTACTTTCTTTTTCACTTTCTGCTCCCGTTAAATATAATGGGAATCTTTGTACCATATAAATTTGTGACAATTCATGTTCTGAAGCATACATGTGAAAGTCACAATAAATCCTTAAATTTAATCGTATCTCCTCCATAGTCTTGGGGACTTGATTTTGAAGACAATTTTATATAAGAAAATGCCATCATTAGGCACTGATCACGAGTGACGTTAGAAATGTGTCCTAATAAGCTGTATTCAGTAAAAAGTGAGCCATATAGTCATGACTGGTGATTCGCACCATTGGGACCAAGACCTACAGTAGAATGTTTATTGCTCATTTCATCCTTTCGATTTCTTTATATTTTAACACAATTTTAATAAATTCAAAAATATTGATTTCATAGCAATATAATAAAAAATCGAATATCATTATTTATTCCGACAATGAAAAATTTCAATGGCCTTTGTTAGATGGTCTAACAAACGAGCGACCTTCACTTTTCTCATGCGATTCCGTTCATATTTTCCCGGTCGGGGTTTTGTTGGACATACATGGATCAGACATGACTGGAATTCTCATCTCCCTTCAGCATTCTTGCTGTTGTCAAATTGCAAGTTTCGTAATCTTTCTATCCCTGGAAACGTGGCACATTAGTTCAGTACGGATTTAATGCTAAGCATCAATTTGATTTCGGAGATCTCTGATGCACTTGCTCAGTCCAACCTTTCCCGTGGATCTTCTACACGCTTACCGTCTGTCAAATCGAGTTTTCTTCCATGCGATTGCTTCCATGCCTTTTCGTGATAATGAAAGACATCTTTTACTTTCTGACTTCGCAAATTGTACTTTTTCCATTCTATATCTCAAAAAATAAATTAAAATTTGCAAACCCTTTCCACAATAGATTTTTGAAATTTTAAATAATCTCACTAAGTAATCTATATATATATATATATATGGATTTTATTAAATAACACACAAATAATACCCACATCGTATATTTATATTATACAGATTAAAAGCCTACGCCAAATATTACAAAAAGAAACGTTTGACCTGACTATCAGATGAACCTCACTGTAGCTGTCTTTATGACAATTATCACCTTTTTGATATTTTAACTTTGACTCGATTTCACTTGATCTATTGCTCTTTTTAGTTTTCCTTTTGTCTTATCTCAACTAATTTCCTTAAACCTATTCTCGTTTTCCTCGTCCTAAACTGAGACAGAATGCCGGGGGTTTTGAATTATATTTTACGATTATTATTTTAAAAAATATTATTTAATTGTTTACTATATACAGAAGTCTCAAAATAAAAATTGCTTACTGTGTATTTAGAGCTTTAATCACCTCGTCTAACACTGGAGCCTCCTGGTTTAGGGTTTCTTCTGGTTTATCATACTGATGTGGGGTTACTGGCTAGTGATTGATATGGCCTTGACCCCAATCATAATAATGCTAACTACATGCCACTGGTTACCTGTTGCTAGGCAACGTTGGTACTGTAACCAATGGTTCTGTGACCGTCAAAGGTGAGCTTTGTTTCCAAAACTGCTATGACCCGGCCTACAGCTGGTTCAGCGAGCTACCGTTAGAAGGTCTGTGCTCGTCTTACGTACTTAGGTCCTCTACTTGCTTATCTTTCTCGCATATACGTTTTCACCCTAGTGAGGCGTCGGAAAGTTAATTAAAACAATAAGATAACAAAGTTTTATTTATTCCTACACTACTGATTCGTATTCAATTCTGTTCATTTCGTGATTTATTCTGCTTTTGTCTCTTTCTTTCAGCGTGGCCTGGTCTCGCGCGAGATTTAGGTTGAAACTGGGCTTGCGTTGGTTTGGTGGCAGTTGAGCAAGCTATCTGGGCTGGGGCAAATACCAGCGTTTAGGTCACAGACTGTCCTTCCTGCCCTGCCGCCACAGTAGCTCTCAGTTCACGTATTTGGATCTTCTGAGCATGGTTCAGGGCTCTCTCTTCCCGCCAGCCCTTCTGTACTGCGTCGATCTTCTGATAGAGTCGTTTCACTTTAGTCGGTTCAGACCAAGTGGCCTTAACTCGTTGTAATTCCCGACTCAATTGCAGGCATTGCTGGTAGAGATCCGTATGCTCCTTCCGGAGGTCCTTCAATTCTTTGCTGAGCTCCCGTATAATATTCATAGACGTGTTGCCTTAACAATAAATTAGATCTAAATTAGGTTTAGGAGATGTCGTTAGAACAAAATGAAAAATAAAACATATAAAGCACGGCCTTAGTTCTTACCGGATGATCATCTCGTGTCCCGTAACAACAAACAACACAAAGAAAACGTCCAGCACTTTATTCCTCTAGTTTTCATATGGACAATATACTATTTAATAACTAAAAGAACTACCGTTACAATAAGTTTATCTATTTAACAATTAAAAGAACTACTGTTACCATAAGTTTATTAACAATACAGATGAGGACATTAACAAAATAAATGAACTATGCTACGGGTTCTTTGGCCTCAGTTTGGTCGTTTGTTGGGAAATCATCTCCGTGAATAAGCGTGCTCCTCGACGCCCCGATCCTCCAGTACATCTCGAATGTCGGGCTGGAGGAGGCTCTTTGGTACCAAAAGGTGTACTGGTGCATCCATTTCAAGCAAGGCTGGGTCTCTATGGTCATAGGCGATCCCGTAAGGAGGTAAATATCCATCTGAACTTGGGATACGTCCACTACGGATATCCCGATTAATCCGAGCGAGGTATTCCTTCTGCCGTCGTGCCAGGAATCGATAACGCCATTCCGGCTGTTCTAGGCGATGAAGTTCACGTTCTGCCTCTTGTTGGATTTCGCGCGCGGGATTCCGGCCTGGCTCCCGTTTAATCAGGACACTGGGAAGTTCAATATCATCTCTCAGCTCATCAGTCTTGCGCTTCGGCCACTCGGGGGTACCATAAGTTGATATGGTATAACCCCTATCCCACAGGGCCTGACGATACCGGCCGGCAAACCTGGTCGGCACCGTCAGAGTGGTACGGTCCGCATCTTTCCCAGCCAGTATGTGGAGTACCTGTGAATGTCAAAAATAGAAATAATAATAGGAATATATTGTTATTGCTTTCTCTTTCTTTTAAGATTTTATCACTTTGGGTCAAATTCGTCTGAGCTGTTAACTTAACTCATCTTAAACTTCCGTTAGAACTGCATTGTATGGCGGTTTGGGGCACGGTGGAGAGGGGACTAAGACTCACTAACGAACTGAAAGAGGCGCATTTATACAATTTTCGAATTCACTAAGATTGAGTTTACTTTGGTTAGAAAATAAAATGATCTTTTTATTAAATCGAAGTGTTAAGTGTATCTGATAATTGGTCGGACAAGACTAAATATATAATAATTGATTATCAAGAAATCCAATTTATCTAGAATTACTAATTTACGCTTTCGATGTTCCTATGGCGATGATACGGGAAAGAAAAATTATCTCCAAAGGGAAAACGGTTACTCCGGTTGACTAATCAGTACATTACTGCAGTGGTACAATTTATCAGTTGTTATCTCGGAGCTTGATCGAAGTGATTTCGCTCCCTGAGAAAGATAGGGACACGACGATTAATTTTGTTATATTAAGGAAATGATTGAGTCGTGTCGTATTCTAGTTAATTCACGTATAGGATTTATATCCAAAAAAACTCTAACGAACGGGTTGAATCCTAACCCCGATATTTATTATGCTTTTATAACCATATCAGGATGCATTAGAGTTTCATTCATAATTTCTAATAACGAGTTGCAACATAATCAAAATATTTATTTTGGTGGGTTACAGGGTTTCAAATCTTGCTTATCCTTCTAGTTGCCCTCGTAACGCCATACAAAATGATTCTGATCCACTTGGCACCCGTTGCTAAGCAACGTTGGTAATGTGTTCAAGTGGTGGATTGTCCGCAAAAATTGAGTATTATCGCTAGTACTGTAATTGCTCGGACAACCCTCGGGTTCACGAGCTGTCGATAGAAGACCTGTGCTCGCTTTTGATTCTTAGGTCCCATTATTCTCCTATCTCCTTCAAATGTTAACCTATACTCTCATATCATTCATTGTTATGTCTATTCTCATAGTCCTTCTTATCGTTGTCCATGTCGAAGATTATTCTTTGGCCTGTACTCCCTTTGTTATGTTAAATACACCCACATTATATCTTTCACCCTTATCCCTATTGTAACTACAATGTTTCCCATTATTATTACTAGCATTATCACTGTTACTATTATATATATTACCTTTATTAATTGTTACTACTATTACCTATATTATTATTTTTATAGTTATAACTACCATTATATTTATTGTTATTGTTACTATGAGTATTACTATTATTATTATTGTTATCATAATTATTATCAATCATTACTACAAATACCATGATTATTATTATTATAATTACCATTATTATTATTATTATTATTATTATTATTATTATTATTATTGTTGGGCCAGTACAAGCTTTTGTTTAAATGGATTGGAAACAGCACGCAAATACAACACGCACATTTCAAAATCGGACCCTTAAACATCTAATAAACACCTAAAAATGCGAGAAAAACACATAATTTAACATATAAAATAGAAAACATAAAATTAAATTAAAATATTAACAAACGCACCAAGATACGCACGAATGGACATAGAAATAACATGATAACAAAAGATTTGACCGAAAAAGGGACAATTTACGAAAAATTAAAAGAGTTCATGAATAAAGCGAACAAAAATAAAATAATTTTTAATCAGAAATGATTGAAATTAAAAATAAATGAGTAAATTGTAAAAGAAATCAAAAAATAATAATAAATTAGAAATTAATTAGACACATAATTGCAAGGTCAAATTTTGTTTTAACGCATAAAAAATAACACGCAAGGTTAGGGTCACAGAACCGGGTATAAATACCAATCCATTTTCACAAAGTTTTAATGAAAAATTACTTTTCACTCAGTGAACAAATTACTTTTGTCAGACCAATTCAAAGGAGCAACTCTCGATAACCGTTTTCATTCTGCGAATCAAGTATCTTAATGTAAGCTCTACTTGATCGTATGTGTGGGAACCTCTTGTCGTATGTTGATATGCATGATCTATGAACGAGCTATGATGAAATTGTTTCAACAAATATATGTATTTATGAAAAAATGAATCTTCAGTTTCATGAGTCGAAATTTTTCTGGCCCACAGCCACACATCACACAAGAAAGTAAAATCATAACATAACTAGTCACACTGTGTAAGTGCGGTTTCTCCGCCTACAGTGTGTGCCCGTGAGAGCTCTGTCGTGCGTAACGACGGATCTCGAACGTAAATATTCTACCGTATAGGGGCAGTGGGAAGATTGAGAGCTAGACTTTTGGCTAGATCTCTTTCACCCATCTCCCGTAAAATCGACCTAAATATTTAATTACTCATCGGCTAAAATGATAACACCGAGTAGTCCAGTGGGCACTCGTAAAATCTAATATGAACACAAGAACCTTAGGACTAAAATTAAGGCTCGGGTAGTGGGGACTTGAAACCGATGCGATGCAGATAAATTTAATAACTAAATGGAAATTAAACTAAATTAATTTAAAGTAATTGAACCCATAATATTAAACTAGACGTGTCGTAAATAAATTATTCCAATTAAAAATTATGAAATAATAACTAAATTTGTGACCAGAACATTCATACGAGAAGACTTTTGCAACGTAACCAGGAATAGTAATTAATTAAATAAATGATCCAAAATTAAATACTCACGTAATGAAAACCAAGAAAAATTTAATAAGTATTAATGATTTAAAGTATCCTCGGATCTAATCTAAATTAGTAAATGACTTATGAGTAAGAAGCCAGAGAAAATGAAGTAAAGAAACGAAACAGCAAACGACAGAGTAGACATAACGGATTCCTAGAAAAGTACGACAGAATATGGATTCGCTAAAATTTCATAAAAGTAATAATACTTAAGGCATTAAGGCATCGATAAACTGTAAACTAACTTAACAATTAGATTTAAATCATTGAAGGATAAATACACGATTCATGAATCCGAGAATAATAAAATTTATTAGGTTACGAATAACTAAAAACTGAAACGACCAAAATAATCATATTAATCGCACACGAATAAATCAATTAAGAATTGTACACAACGATAATAGAACAATATAACAAAATATCATAGATGATTCACAGACGTAAACATAATAACTCAACTTTCGTGAAGGGATTCGAATAACACAGACTTGCCACGAACGATATTGAATCTTTGAAATCGAATAAAATTAGGAACACCCTGAAATTAATAAAAGCGATAAAATCAGAAGTTCCAACCAAGAGAACAAACCATAGTGCAATAACATGTCCCAACTAAAAATCCAAATGAAGATTTAGACCCTCTCCTAGCCATAGTATCCTCTTCATTGAATAACGGTCATCAAGTATTCCGCCCAGCAGTTTTCCCTAACCAGCACGTACGATTAAATCTTCTCTCAGTAATGACAATAGTCCAGAGCGACTTGTAGTGTTTTCTTGATACATCGGCGTCGAATGAGAATAGTAATTCGAATGATAAGCACCAAAATTCCAATCGACAAGTGAAAATCGTGAATAGATGCACATTGATACATAGACCCAATACAGATCAAATTGTTTGTTCATACGCCAAGTAAACTACGGATAGGTCATAGTCCGAGATTACCGCCGAATAAATCACCAAACAAAATCTGACTCGAATGACAAGTCGATGACGATGATCGTATCACCTCATCATAATCAAGGAAGATGAAACGATCAATAGAATGAACATTTACCGCCGAACTAAACAAAATAAATAATAAACAGTATCAAATAATCAACAATAAATAACTAAAATAATTATATTGACACTCCACCGCGAAAACCAATAAATTGAATGACAAATCATTCACCCCACCACGCCCTCGCAAATAATTCACGAATATAAAAGAACCCAGTAAAAACTCACATTTCATGCCACGTAAATGAACCACCTAACAACTAGCACCGATAGTGGTCGTGTTCGAGCTCGAGATTCTTTACGAGACCGGATCTCAAGAAATGATACTCAGAGGCCTAGCGAAGGAGAAAAATCAGGTAATTTCGCACGTTATGCTTCAAATTTTAACATAACCAAATTCACCCTAGTAACACTCGATAGGAAAATAGCATAAATCACTAACGTCCATGTTTGCACACGCAGGCGCATCAATAAGAATGATGGTAATTAATTATTTTCACGTTTAGATCGCAGAGACCCGCATGGCAATTGGAGTGACAATTCTCGAGTGACTCTACAGATCCCGAGCGCTTCTGCCGCTCGATACCGACAAGTTCTGTGGGATAACGGATATCTGTTATCCACTTACGGAGACTCCAGTTGGCCAAGAAGATCAGAATATCAAGCTGAAGAGATCGAGCTGCCGAGTATCGCGATTAAGCGCGAGCCGGGCCACAACCCAGCACGAGAAGCCCGCCAGCGAGCCGAATATGCGGCCATGAAGATGGAAGAACTCGAAAGAAAGTACCACCGGAAGGCGGTGTTGGCCCGACAGCGACTAGTGCAAGTGAACAGAGATATCGCAAGTGGTGCTATCCCGAGTACCGATGGATTCTCGCCAGAATATGGAGTGTCTTTCGAATTAGACGACCCGAGGCTGACACAGATGACAGCACCGACTAAAATGGTGATACCGGAGAACCTCGTGCAGTCAACTCTTCGAAATCGACTCGGATCTCGTCAAACCGGCGATCATACCTATGCGAGCAGGCATCCTCAGTGGAATTACAAACACAACAATCAAAAGAGTGAATGATTTAATGGTCGTGAATGAATTAAATCGATATGTTTTAGTTTTTTTTGTTTAATAAATGTTTATGTCTCACGGGTTAAATTTTCTAAAGTAATTACTTCGATAATTAATGTAACGAAATGAGATATAAATTTTACACTTTTGCAATAACATTCTAAAGATTTCATAGATAATAAATGATAGGAAAAGATAGAACGTTTTGGCCATTAAACTTTGACCACCCAGAGCATTAACACTAATCCACTAAGACGCATGAGACACAGCCGATAATACCTCGTAAAAATTATTAATAGAGAGAATCAGTCGAGTTGAATCAATATTGTAAACAACTAATTATTTAAATATTGTAATTTCAGAAATGAAAGCCACAAAAATATTGTACCAAGAACTGAAAGAACTCAGACAAGAAAATCAACACCTGCACCGACAACTTCTACAACAAAGTCGAGAGATGCAACAGCTGAAAGCCACTTGGGCCGAACCCGAGAAAATGAAATCATTATACCAGCGCCTCACTGCCGCACAACAGGGCTGGAAAGAGGAAAGAGTGTTGAACCAGGCGCAGCGAACTCAAATCAAAGGACTGGAGGTCGCCTTGTCGGCATGCCAGGAGGGAAGTGCAGTGACTTACCCTCTGGTATTCGCTCCGGCACAATTAGCCTATCGCGACCAAGAAAAAGCCCAATCAGCTAGCAAGAAGCCCAGATCACACGCTCGACCGGTCGAACCGAGCGGTTGCGAAGACGTGCCCAAGGAGTAGCCAAATAAAATGAGAAACTTAATGTCTGATGATAATTTAATTTGTTTGTCGTTAAAAATAAAATTGTTTCGTTTATTATGATATTATTTGTAAATAAATATAGAAACGAAAAGTATTAAATAGAAAGTGATAAAGGGACCTGAAATAGAAGACGGACATAGGCCTTCTAACGGCAGTCCGCTGAACCCGACATAGGACTAACCCTTAGCAGTTCTGATATCGGAACTCACCTTTGGACGTCCTGTGACCAGTGGTTACATTACCAACGTTGCCTAGCAACGGGTAACCATTGGCGGGAGAAAAAAAAAACTATTTTATATGATTGGGGTGAAGGTCATCCACACCACTAACCCCACATATAAATTTGGGGGCTCAGCCGGGATTGAAGCTTTGTCTATTGGAAAAATCAACCCAACCAAGTCAAGAAACAACAGAAAGTTTGCCAGTACACCCTCAGCCGGGATTGAAGCTTTGTCTATTGGAAAAATCAACCCAACCAAGTCAAGAAACAACAGAAAGTTTGCCAGTACACCCTCAGCCGGGATGAAAGCTTGATCAATTGGAAAAAACAAAAGCAACCTATCAAATAGAAAATGTCGGGACGACATTTTTGCAGAACCCAGGAGAGACGACAGAAGATGACAGAAAAAACAGATGACAAATTAACAAGAATGAAACGCATAATAAATGGAAAACAACCAATCTCACTACAAAAATAAGAAAAAATGATAAGAAAATAGACGATTAGCCACCAAGTATAAATTTGGGGGACTCAGCTTTGTCATTAGGAAAGATCAACACAGCCAAGTTAAGAAACAACAAGGAATTTGCCAGTATACCCTCGGCCGAGAATGAAAGCTTTGTCATGTGAAAAGACCAAAGGAAACCGAATCAAAATCTCACAAGTAAATAGAAAAACGGAACGCAATAACAAATGATGAAAAACGACCAATTTGACTACAAATAAACGATGAAAAACGATCACAATTGGAAAACGACCAACTTGACAGTACAAATTTGGAGCCCTGTATAAAATTTCGTTGATTGGAAAAATTAGAAGTATCAACCTTAGAACAACGAAAATAAACAACCCAACGACCAAGGAAACATAATAGATCAATAAACAAATGATTAGTCCACCAAGTACAAAAAGTAAAATAGCCAAAACTATGGAAAACGATCAAACCAACTACAAGAAATGTAACGCATAAAAATAACAAAGCAACGCACATATAAAACAAACAACATTTAATTAAAGGGTAGAAATCGGGATAAAATGAAAATGGGGTAAGTTAAGAGAACGAAAGTAAAATAAATAGAATAGAAAGAATTTAAACGAGAAAAAATCAAATAAACCTAACGTGAGAATAAGCGATAATAAGTTAATATAATGACCATATTGATTAATGTTTTATTAATAGATGGAGCAAACTAAACCGATAATAACGAAACTAAGAGAGATACTGAACATCGAAAATGACAACCTAGAGAGATTGATAAATAAACAAAAATTAATGAGAAAAGTTAAAGAAGACGTCGCATCGATTTCAAGCCTCTACCCTGATGAACTATGTATTCTGATAAAATTAATTAACATCGACGAAGAAGTAACAACCGAAAAGATATATGAAATTTTGTTTATGAGATTGGAGATAGCCGAATTTGGCAAAGAGTGGAGCATAATGATGAAAAAGGTCGAAACAATGGAAGATGAGATAATGCGAATGATAAAAGAGCAAACCAAAGCCTATCGGGAATGTTATGTATGTCGAACGGAAGAAGCACGAGTGATGGTAATACCTTGTGGGCACCTGAGTTTTTGTCAGGGGTGTGCCAAAGAATCGCATTGTGTGTTGTGTCAGAGAAAGATAAAGGAACGAATTACAGTGTTTTATCCATGAAATTGTTGTGGTAATCGATAATAAATGAGTTGTTGTAATAGTTAATAATTAAATGTATAATGTGTGTAAAAGAGTAACTGATAAATAAGAGTGAATAAATGACGACAAGTAAAATTAAAGTAACATACGAAAGCCGAATCAGGGAAAAAATTAACTACATGCACAGAGACACAAAAGCAGCGGAATCTATCTAGACCGCATATTTGGACAGAAAAATTTCGACACCATAGGTTTCCTAGTGTATATTTCTTTTATGTTTTATCTATATTATATGGAGATAGGAGGAGGAAAAAGTGAAACCTGAGTGAAAAGTGATAACATGAGCTATCAAAACGATAGTACGCTCACCCGAGGGAAAACCCTGATCAACCTGACTGAGAAATGAAGGGGTAGGCCAAGTCGCAAATGTCAACAAGTAGCCGGCGAGAGATTGATCACCTCTTTTGGGAGACTTGTTGATGCGATTACCACAAATTTTGATGGGGGGAAGTGAAGGGATGAACTGAGAGGTGAGAGAAAATGCGCATGATTTAGACGCCGAAGGTGAGAGAGCCAAAAAGTCTCGTAAAGGTACCTAGAAACATTTTTTCCCTAGCTGGTGGTGAGGCACCAGAGGACAGCGGCGGACTGTCGAGTTCAGGTTGTTGCTAGCCAAGGGACTAGTGACGCTGAACCGCTCGATACAAAAACCCGGATACCACACCGAGTATCGACCGAGAATTTTTTTTTACCTGGGTAGGGACTCGATACACAACCCGGATCCCACACCGAGTATCGAGGACACCAAGCGGTAGGTGAGATGTGAACCAACCGGTAAATGGTTCATACTCGAAAGGTCCTACTAAGGATCAGATTGAGGCAGCCAAGCAGAGCTGGAAATCTGACGCGGGGCGGCTGACGGTAGATAGAAATAATAGAAAATTGCAGCGCCCAAATTTTTCTTCCTTTTCTTTTCACTATTCGGGAAATCAAGTAAACCGCTTTTGGAGCTTGATTGAACGTCTAGGTTTTCCATTCTTTTATATTCTCCGAAGTACACAACCCGGATCCCACACCGAGTACTGAGGGAATGTTTTTTAGATTATTAACCCAGCGAGGAGTTCGGTACAATAACCCGGATCCCACACCGAGTACCGGATATCCGAGTGGCGGTGAGGCAAGCGTAACCGGATAAATGCGCTCCCAACAGACGCCATGGATTGAGAAGTCAGTGTGAGGCCTCAAGCTTGTCCATCGGACAAGTCACCCAATAGGTCACTGATGAAAACTCAAGTCCGAGTAAACAGAGAAGGCCATAGAGAGCCAATAGAGAAAATAAATTATAGAGGCCATAGAATGCCGAATGAGACGAGAATTTAAGGCCATAGCGTGCCAGTAAAAAGAGAATAGGATTTAGATGAAGGCCAGAAAGTGCCAGCGATTAAAGATTAAAAGATTTAGATAAAGGCCCAGAGAGCGCCAGTGATTAACGATTAAAGATTTAAATAGAGGCCCATAGAGCGCCAATGATTAACGATTAAAGATTTAAATAGAGGCCCATAGAGCGCCAGTGATTAAGGATTAAAAGATTTAGACAAAGGCCATAAAGTGCCAGTGATTAAGAATCAAAGGATTTAGATAAAGGCCCATAGAGCGCCAGCGACTGAGGAATAAGCAAACAATTTTTGAAACAGAGAGACATAGGAAAAATAATTAATGAATGAAATGAATGATGATATGATGATACTGATTTTATTTGATAAAATATAGATAATTGATGCGACTATATAGATAACTGATAAGACTATATAGATAATTGATACGAGTTTGATAGATAATTGATACGAGTTATAGATAATTTAAATTGGACTTAAAATGATGGGGGTAAAGCAAACAAGAAGGATCACAGCGGAAACATGAACAAGGGAAATAAAGTATATAGTATAATAAAACGGAGGAGCAAAGTTGTATAAAGTATAAAATATTGGAAGTGTTATTTATTTTTAAGCAACGACAAAGCAGTTGCAGAGCAAACGCAAAGCAATTCAAAGCAAATTCGGAGCAAATCAAAGAGAAAAGAGATAATCAATTTAGAGCAGTTTCAGAGCAATCACAAAGCAATTCAAGCAAATTCGGAACAAACCAAAGTAAAAGGAGATAATCAACGAAGTAGAAACCACAGCGATAAACCAGCGGATAACCGTAATCATTGAGAACAAAAAATATAGTACGAGAAGCCAAACCAAAAGAGAGAAGAAGAAAGCCTATTAGAAGAAGAAGAAAGGATAAAAGCAATAAGTGACAGAAGCGTCAACACAGCGATATCAACAGTAACAGTAACAGGAACCGGATCAGAAAACGGACCAGACGATTTCGAATATAGTAGCAGCCAAGAAAGCAGAATAATTAATACAGAGAATACAGTAGAAATATCGGAACCAGGAAGCGAGGAAGAGATAACAAAAAGTCGAGATAATAATCCGAACATGACAACCGATCCGAACTCAAATACAATTCCAACAGCCAACCCAAATACAATGATGAATACTAATAACGCAACAGTAGGAGAATTTAGAGAGAAATTCAGGGAGAGCTTTCGATGGCAACCTCAACAAACTAGATACATTTATCAAGGAGTTCGAAGTATATAAGACATTTGCCATTGGTCAGATCAAAAAGTAAAGGAGCGACTACCCCTGTATTTAAAAGGGAGTGCACAGGATGTATTCGTGGAGGAAGCAAGCAATGCAACGAAATTAAATACGTGGACAGAGATAAAAGAATTTTTAATAAAGATATTCGGAATAGAGAAAAAGGGAAATAGGAAGATGTTAGACTTCCTACACAGGAAACAAAGACGTGACGAATCCAATGCAGTATACGCATGTGAATTAAAAAAGTTGTGCAAAGAAGCTTTTGGAGATAAAGATATACCAGAAGATAAAATGGTAGATGTTTTTGTAAGAGGAATTAAAAGAGAAGATATAAGAGCCAACCTCGGATGCTTGGCACCAGAAACATTGGATAAAGCGTAGAAATCGCGAATAGATGTGAGGCACATCTAGGATTGGATATCAGGTAGCAGTTATGACAACGGAACAAACGACACCAACAACAAACGCAAATACCAACAATCCAAGCAGCAATGCGAATCCAGCAATGAACCAGTTCATTCCCAGAGCGCAGCAGATGTTCAAGTCACCACCGACAAGGAACCCCGAGAATGGAGGTAATAACCAAGTAAGTTATAAATAATAATTTCAGGAACAATTCCAATACAAACGAGACATGTACTACCCTGCCAACGGACTGGACATCGAACGGAAGAATGCTACCGAAACCACAACTGCCAGAGATGCGGCAGGAGAGGACACACCGAGAGGATATGCAGACAATCGGATAACAGAGCATGCTACAATTGTGGCCAGAAAGGACAATCTCGCGAGAAAGATGTAACATAAAAAGAGGACCAAATCAACAAGGAACAAACAACCAGACGAGAAACCACAGATTAATGTGATACAAGAGATAGACATGCTGCGAGAGACATTACAGAGAATGCCGATGGAATTGAGAGAAATGATGCAGCAGATACCCGCCAATACGCAGCAACAGCGAATCAACGTAATGAGAAGTAATGAAGAAACGTATGAACAAAGAACAAAAGAATATCAACAACAGCAACAAGCGGAATGGCAAAGATTACAAACAGAAGAAGCCAAGAAATTCAACAGAGATGGAAAAATAGAAAACAAACTCCACGAAGAATCAATATGATGAGATGGAAACCCCAGAGAAACCCACACTGCGGAGCAGTGTGTTTGAGAACGAAGGGGGAGATGATGCCAACGAAAAGATAAACGAATTGAACAAATGGAGAAAATAGAAGCAATCAAAGAATTTGCGGAGGAAGAGAAACAAAAACGTCGACAGCAAAAGGAAGTGAAAATAGAGAAACCAGAGGAAATCGAAAGCCAAGAAATAAAACAAGAGGAAATACCGGAAGAGCAAAACGAAAAATCACTAATGTACGAAAGTGGAAATCAACTCGCAAGAAGAAGCAGTAATTCCAAATTAGATAACGCACTCGAAAGGAGGGAGGCAGGAAGAAACTCTAGAGCAGAAAAAAGGACCAATTAAGGAAGAAGGAAGAGAATCTGAAAACATAGAAAAAGGACCAATTAAATAAGAAAGAACTAATACAGAAATTAGACGAAGGACTAAAAAGAATAGAACAAAGAACAAGTATTAGTAACAGAAAAATAGAATTATTAGCAGAGAAAGCGCTATCGCGAGGAATGGAAGGAAGAGCAAAGATTAGAACTACAAAGAAACGAACAAGAGCATCAGCGTTAAAAGAAAAAGAAGGAAAGATGGTGTCAGAAAACCAAATAATAACGAAAATCGAATTCAGAGGGTACTCTCTACAAAGAATAGAGGCAAGATTAGAAAAGAGGAGCCAAACTTGGAACGAGAACAAATCGGAACAAACTAAAGAAAATATGGCTCCAACAAAAAGGGCAACGAAGTAAACCGAGGAAAAGAAAAACCTCATATTAATTATGTTAAGACAAATACAAGAGAACAAACGATGAAGACAAAAGTGAAATAAGCAGCCTTGGAAGGAAGTAGATATTTCAGTCATGGTGAGGAAAACAAACCAAATAAAGACGAATCGAATCAAGAAATAAGAAGGAATGGAATAAATGTCCCAAGAAGAAGACGAAATAGAAATAATAAGGAAGTCAACGAGATAGTAGAAGAATTGGTAAAAAATGAGATGTTTTATCAATCTAGAAAGATACAAACAACCTTACAGTAGAATAATGAAAATTACTTCGCAAGAGGGAATATCACAAAGCAATCGTTATTTTCAACAGCGTCATGGAAAACTATTAATAAAAGGATACCAAGAAAATCTAAAAGAAATACGATAGAAAGGAATATCAGGTAGTTACGATCATCCAGAGATACCAAGAACAAATCATAGCAACAAGAAGGTGAAAATACCAACGAGACTATACGAATGGATAACAGAAAAATTAGGAACCAGTTACAAATAAACCGACCACTGTATTACAATATGGAAGGAATAAAACGAGTGTACATTTGGCTGATGCATTCTAATATGGCCAAAGATGGAATAAACGTGGTAACTTCGATAACAATGAAGTCGAGGAAACGTTATAAGCGGATATATGCCAAAAATCAAAAACAATGTATATTAAAGAAAAATACAACCTGGATTTAGAAGAAAAGAAGACAAAAGATCATGGAGACAGATTATATAGATAAAAAATGAAACGAACTAGGCAAAGACTAAGCAAGAAAATATATAATAGATTATCAGCTAACAAGGCCAATTTCAATGAAAATGTTCGTATAAGATGTAAGAGACACGGACATCATGAGATTGACAATGAAAAGAATAACGGACGAAGTTGATAGCCAATATACGGAGAACAATCAAAGAGATATGAGAGGAGACGAAAACGATAAAAAATAAGGATAAAATTGCCTAACGGACGAAATAAGGAAATATCGGTAGACCCCGACTGTCAAATACACGGAATTATTTCGACGAATTAACCAAGGTAAATCATCCAACCAATCATAGAAAGCAGTGACGATGGAATGGTAAGAGGACGGGTTATAATGTACGCAACAAAGCGACAATCGGACCAACGAGAACGAAACCCGATAATAACGAACTAGGTAATATGGGAAAAACGGAAAGCAGACTCTATAAACATAGTAGCCATGGACCGAACCAGAAAGGAAAAACACGAACGAAAAAAAGAACAACAGATCAAGAGAATTCCAAGAGGAAATGAAGAGGATGATCGATATTAACAATATATCAAGTTGGAGACAGGATCCAGTTGAACCATTTTCGAAATTATACAACCAGTAGACGACTCATGTTGTTTCGAGTGCGACACCATGGAAAAAGGTGTAGCGATGAAAGCAAAGAAAAGAATGGAAATGGGAAACGGTGAAAACAGAACCAAAAATGGGAGAAAACACATCCAGGAGAAGCACCAGAAGAGGTCGCCAACGAAGTAACTTTAGAAAACTATAATGAAAGATGTCCATATGAAAACCTACGGAAGACATAATAAAAACGAAATGGAATGGCAACCGGAGGAAGACGAGGAAATAATGATCAGCCAGATTAAGCAACTATACCTGGAAAATAAGCGGATGGCAGAAAAGTAAAATCAGCGGAAGAAGGAAAGAATTCACTAGTCTAACCAGCCATCAGTTTTTATACGGAAATCGGAGGATATTCGTAATGAAGTTGAGATATATGCCAAACGGAATGACTGAGGGAGTGGCAAAAGGAAATATTTATCTTATTTTTCCTTCTACAAGAGGAAGGTACGAATGGAAAAACTAGAATGGCCATCAACAGGAAAACCGTAAATCTCGATAGCCAAACCTGGAGCATTGGAAGAAGCGACACAGCGAAAAAAATTAGGAGTGGAAACCAAGATCAGCAGTGAGGTCGAAACCGAGAACCACAGAAAACGTAGCAAGGAGGAATGCCACAGATTTCTACTCAAAGAAAAATTCATAACAGGAAGAAACGTCGCCATTTGTGAAAAATGTATTGCGATATATATCACTAATCGAAGTGGAAACCGAAAAAGAGATGAAATTAACGAATTCAAAGGGAAGAAGCTAGACCACGAATTTAACGTACTCGAGAAACGAATGTCCCGATCAAGGTACTTACCTAAGCAGATATGGAGCGACTCCAGTGGAAGAGGAACTGACACAGACTAACCGAAACTCAAAAATGCAGAGAATTTAGCTACGATATTAAGAACCGGCGCAAAGAACCAAAGCGACAGTTACAGAACTCGCAAAGTGGATAATCGAGTCATGCAAACAGAAAATAGAAAACCTACGAAATACAGTAAAAGAAAATCGAAGAGTATAGAAGAGTTTACGTATGTGCCGCCCGGAACAATCAGAGAAATCATCAGAAAGTGGAAACATGCAGAATGGCAGCCGAAACAATAGAGAAATATAGTTTAAAAATCATGACAACCGAAGATTTCGAAACCAATAGAAAAAGGATTTCTATATCACAGCCAAAGTAAGTGAAAGTAAAAAAAGAGGATACCATACGAACTACCATTCACCTACAACATGAAGGGACGATCCTTAGACGACGATATCGAATAGGAGTTACACCGTTACAATTAGGAAGAGTAAAATGTACTTAACAGTAAACGAAAAATGCGGGTAGAGAACTTAACAAAGAGAAATGCAAAACGAAAGACACCAATAGGGCGACAGGAAGCCCTAAAATCGCCCGGAAGTTCACCTGCAACTGAACGAAGTAACCATCGTAACAACAGGAAGACGAAAGAAATATTAAATGACCTAAACGAACATTGTAAACGAGGAAGCAAACAGGAAAATCCCAGAAATCCAGAAGATTTTATTCACTCACAGAATAACGAAAATGAATAAGTACAAACGACGATTTGAATGGATTGTATGCGCTCAAAAGCAACCAGCTGAAACAGTAAGAACGATACAGAAGAGAAGAAGGAAGAAAAAGAGAATAGAAGACGCCAGAACTCAGCAGGGACGAATGGGATAATTGGATAACGACCGAGGAAGCTACAACGTCAAGGGATACAACAAACACACCCAAAACGTAGAGAAACGGGTACGGTAATGGAAAAGAAACCAAGAGGACGACCAAAAAACGATAAAAAGGCAAGTCGAAAAGAAAAAGTATAAGAACAAATGCAAATGGATCAAGCTAACAACGAAGCCTAAATAAACTCAGCCAAGTAACAAGCAACTAAACAAAGAAAAACTGACTGGTCAAGAACAAGGAGCAAAATGGAATTAATAGATTAATAGCGCGATATGCTAGGTTTAGCGAATCCAGAAATAAAGAGAAACGCTGAAATTAAATAACATAGGGAGCAAGAAGCGAAAAACAGCTTTGGGCAGCAACAAAACCGATAATAACAAGATTCATGGGATAATAAAGTACGGACGCACAACCAAGGAACCCCGGAGGAACTACTAACTAATAATAAACCACCATCACAAAACGATCAGACGATCCAAACAGAATATCTAGTAAGGAATAGCTTACCTGATGTATAAACCATAGCAATCTACCGAAAGCGAACAACCGAAAATATAACCCAAATGAGCTTACGAGTTCGCAAATACAGACTCAATTAGAGAAAGGTATCGAACCATCATTTTAACTCAAGGCGGATGGCAAGCCTTTTATAAACTTGGTAAGTGGAGACGATCAAACAGACATGATGCAAACGAAGTTAAAGGAATTACTGACGGAATTAGAAAACATAATCAACGCAGTGATCCGAGACAGCCAGAAAAGGAATGAATGCAATTATCACATGAAACAATACTTATATGGATGATGTGCATAAAAGGAGTGGACTTTTGTGGTTTTAATTAACGACTGCCGATAATGTAAAAATCGGCGACAAATATTCGCTAAAGGAAACAGAGGAATGTAAAGCCGCAAACCCCGGAAGATACAAAAGAACAGCTGTAGCAGTGTCATATAATGTGTAACCAAGAATAGATTTCAATAAAAACAGAAATTGAGAATGCACGGTAACAAGAAAAATAGTAGCCATTCCATTGCTGGATCACCATTCACATTCAACGATCATAGAAGCCGGAACAGAAACGACAGTAAGTCACGGTTAAACACGAAGCGAAGTGTGAGGAGGATTCAATACCGGAATTATATAGAATAGCAGGACGAATCCAATTTAGCAGCGGAAGATGGGATAAAAACTACTAGAATAATATGCCGCAGGAAGAATAACGGCAGAGAGATCATGTGAAGGAGGAGAATACACGCTACTCAATCATTAGTTAAGGCGTAGTAGTGATAGAAAGTTACCAAGGTTAAAGTTAGAAAAATACCAAAGGCTACTTTGATCCAGATAGCGAATGCATGAAAAAGTACCCACAATGCCTAGCCACAGACAGATCATGTACGACGGGAAGTCAACAATCGTAATATAACGCCGGATACCAGAGCTTGTCGACTCACCCTATTGAAAAGCGCAATATTCGATGAAGTACAAGGACAAGTTACACAGCGAAACGGAAACAAATACTCAGAAGAATGGCATGGTAAGAATTGCGAAAAGGACCGGAAAAATCGGAAGAAAAACTATAAACCACTAATATCGGTGCCATCAGAAGACACCAACGTAGTAATTTTCAACCGACAGTACGATAGGAATGAAGATTCATAAAAGACGAAATGGTAAGGCAAATGGACCGAAATGGTGATCAGCACAAACTACAAAGGAAATATTTCTATCACGATCAACAATATAATGAAAGCCAAATAGATACCCAAAAGATGTGAGTTGTATCCTTTAATGAATAACAGAAAAATGGAATTTTTTTCTATACCACAGAGGCCTAAGCATCAACAGAGAAAATATATTATGACCTGATAAAAAACGAACTGTATATTGAATAGAGAAAATATTAAAACCAAGTTAGCTATGGCTATTACAAACCCAGACAACGCAATTCCATTATTACCGCTCCAAAAAGAGGAATAGTTTCGGAAGAATCGTAGGCGAAAGTAAATGTAACAGACGTACAAATGCGAAAAGACAATTGCAAGATTACCAGAAAATTCAACGATCCCCAGAGAACAAATGCATAAATGAACTAGAAATTTAGTATACAAAGGAAAAATCAGATTTGCCAACCAGGTAACCAAGAAGATTAAACCCAACTAAATTCGTAACCGAACATGTTTTCGCTGCAAGTAACGGTAATACGGAAGCCATTATTCGAGACAGGAGACGGAAAGTTGGTTACAGTTCCCAACCCGAGTGATAGTAGCGCACCAAAAGTATTTGGAGGACCACGGATAGCAAGTGAAGCGGAATTTAAAACGGGTAGAACATAATCAACGAAGTGGAATTTATCAAACAAAAGACCTTACGAACGTGCTCGAAGAACATCTTACTATTTCCAGCAACAGAGACAGGCAATATTATCAAATATCGTGACGATAACAGGGGAAATAACTACGGAGAAAACCGAACTACGAATTATTATTATCACCAACCATTTCCAACATGCAACCAAAAATATGTGAGCATGTGGGGAAGATTCTTAAATATTTGGACAAATGATGGCAGGGATATTAGGGATTATACTGATTATCCAAATTGTGAGAGTGACATTCTAACGGCAAATCTAGCAATGCTTTGATATAACAAAGAGAAAGGAATAATAAATTGGAAATGGCAATAGGATTCTTACCCTTTTCTTAGCAAAGACAATAGTACTACATGGACATTCGAAAGATATTCCATAAGATGAAAGAGATTAATAGGAATTTTGAACCAGAATGAAGGGCACCGACCGAAGAAGTTGGAACGAAATTCAAAAGCAATAATGAGACTGGATAGCCGAAAGAACTAGAAAATAAAAGAACAGAAAACAAGCAATTGGAGACGATGGCTAGACTTTAAAAACGACAGTAGCATAACGTGGGATAACGATGACACCAAGGAGGAACACAGATGCTAACACAGAAAAATCCAACAATGGAGAGTCAGAAATAAAACTAAACGAACAATACAATCATCCACCAAGTATAACGAAATGTTTGAAAAAATCACGAATACCCTAGTCCGAGAGAACATACCAATAGCCAAAAGCCCAACAACGCTAAGTAGCAATATACCCAAACACCATACGAACCAAATTGGGCAGACTAATACCAAAGAACTAAGCCGAAGATCGAAAGCGTAGATCAAGATGTAGACGCGAACGAATAGATATGCTACGAACACCAGCAGGACCAACGTTAACGATACAATAGACATAAACGGAATCGAAATAAAGGCAATGATTGACCACGGGAGCAAACATTTCGGCAATAAAGATGGACAAAAATCCCAAGGAAAATTATGGCCATGCACGAAGAAACAAATATGGATGTAATACCTGCAGTAAGGAATCTGTATCAAAGTCATAGGAAAAATTTGGTCAATAATAGAAACAAAACGTAAATGCAAGCACTTACCTAAGCCAGTCATCAGAAAACTAAGCGCAAGATTTGTATAATCGGAACAAGACCTTATGCCAGAACTATTAAAAGAAATAAATAAAATCGAATCTAGGATAATGGAACTAAGCAGACAAAACCGGAAGGATATGTTGCATTAAAAATCGGAAAGTGAGATGCTGCAGAAAAGATTAATAGTACCAGGACGTACCCAAATTGATTTGCTACGTAAAAAGTAAACGAAGAGACCAAAGAGGCCGAAATGATCTTTTGAACCTAACCACAAATTCGAGAAAAAAGAGAGAATTACACTAGCCAGAGAAATAGTATATATAAACGACAATAGCGAAATCCGCAATTAAATCCAATTCGATGAAGAAGATAAAATAATCCATGAGAAATGAAAGATTAGGGAAATTTAACTCCATGATGGATTCGAACTGCAACGACGAAAACCGAAAGGAAAAGAGGATGAGGAATTATGGGTAATCGATAGCAAATGTTAAAATGAGAAAGAAAAGGAACATACTAACAAAAAACTGTTAATAGGAATTCAAAAGATATATTCGCAGCAATCTGATCTAGATCTAGCACAAGCGACGTACACAACATACAATATCACTAATGGATGATACGCCGATAACGTACGACCATACGACTAGCAGAAGCCCAGAATCGGGTCGCAGAAAAAGAAGTCCAAAAGATCTAGACGCAGGAGTAATTGAACCGACGTTGCTCACCATGGCAATTCCCAGTAGTGAATGGTAAAGAAAGGTGGCCAGAGTATTCTGTTAGACTATCGACGTCAATGCAATAACAGAAAAGAGATACAATACCCACTGCCGGAATATAAACGAAATGCTAACAAAACATTACACGGAGCCAGCCTACTTTAACATCGTTAGACTAAAAAGTGGATTATTGGCAGATTTAAAGTTAAAGAAGAAAGACTCGAGAGAAACTTGCGTTTAACAATAGGAAAGACTTTATACAATTCAAGAAAATTGCCTTTTGGATTTAACCACCACGCACCAGCTTCTTTTGGGTGCTGATTTCGTGACACATGGCATTAAGCCAATGTATGGTAACATTGAATGATTTCAGATCTATCCAGCACTTTCGAAACACATCTTCAAGGATATAACGAAACGTATTATCCGACTGCGACAATGGAAACTAAAACTAACCCTCGAAATGCGATTGGGCCAAGAGAAAGTCACCTTCTAGGACACTAGTATCGGCAAAGGGCAGGACCAGAATCCCAAGGACATCGAAAAAAGTAAAGAACTGCCCGCAATACCAAAACCGTCACGCAAAGTCAAGAAATCTTAGGCTTAAGCGGATATTACGAAAGTTCTAAACTATGCAACCATCGCAAAACCAATACAAGAACTAACAAAGAAAGATAACCCATTCATATATGGGAAAAGGAACAACAGACAGCATTTCGAAACACTCAGGAGACAATTATATCAGCACGCAATACTAGTCCCCCAGACTTCAAGAAGCCGTTCTTATTAGCAACCGAACGAGCGATACGCATCAGGAGCAGTCCTAGGACATGGGATGGGAACGAGAACGAGTTAATCGGATACTACAAGTAGGACATTCAAGAAGCATGAGAAAGAACTATTCGGTAACAGAAAGAGAGGCAAATTGGCTATAATCCAAGCAAATTAAACACTTTAAATATTGTATTATGGGGGTCACGAGATATATAATTAACCACAGATCACCAAACCCACTAGTATGGTTAGGCAGCATAAAGAAGCCTCTAGTCGTTTATTAATGAGATGGGCCATCAACTGCCAAGAATATTCACCGTATTATTAAATTCAAGGCAGGAAAAGCTAACGCGAACACAGAACTGTATGTTTCAAGAAATTCATGTTTGAAAGAATTAATGGACCGGACGTAAGACGAATTGTATGATAATCGCAGAAAGATATCGTATTTCACAGAAAATTGAAGAATGAACAGAAAAGAGGATGACGAACTAAGACGATAATTGAATTTTTAGAAGAGCAACGACATGAAAATATTCGACAGACAATGTTAGATTAGAGCATATGGAGAAACTTGTTCCCTAGAAAAGGGATGGTTACTACTGATGGATGGCGAAAAACGATTATGTGCTTCGGAAAGCAGACGAAAAGAAGTATTAATGCATATCACGACGGAAACTAGGAGGACATATGTCCGCGAAACAAGACAGGAAGCAAGACTACGTCAGAAATAATTACTGGCCAAAATATTGGAGAAGAATGTGAAAGAAATGGATAACGACTGTTTAAATGCGCAATCAGAAAAAGCACAGGAAGTAAACTGAAGGCACCATACTAAAAACCAATGCAATCCCGCCGAACCCAATGACAATGATCGCAATGGCGTGTAGGACATTACCAGAAACCAAAATGGAACATCTATATATTAGTAATACGGATTATCTTCAAATTCCGGAAGCATTCGGCAAATCCCAGATTCAGAAAGCCAGAACAGTTGCAATGAATACTAGTAGATAGAATATGTTGTAGGTATGGAACACCAAAGCAGATGCCTAAACCGACCAAGAAGCAAATTTCATGAGCGAAATAATAGAGGAAGTACAAATTATTTCATAATTGCGAAAACCTAAGGACTTCGCCAGTATCACCCTACACCGAACCGGACACGGAGAAGATTCAACGGGATTCTATAATGATGTACCAATTACGTGAGGCATCAGAAAGTGGGTAATATATAACCTATGCCTCATGGCGTATCCGAATGTCAATACAACTCAGCAACAAAATGAGTCCTTCAAAACTAAATGTACGGCAAGAGAATGCAACATGCCCGATTGATTTGGAATACCCCACCAATATCGCATATATGGAAATTGACGACTACGTACAGGATTGAACGTGCAGAAGTATGGAAGACCGCAGGGCATGATATTCCGATTTAACCAAGAAAGCTACAAGGAATTACACGATAAAAACAGAATGTACGCGAACATAACTTTCGTAGGGACCTGGGTATATAGCACACCGAGAAATTATTTCCAGAGTAGCTAGAAAAGTTACAAAGAAGCGGCAAAGGACCATATTGAATAATGTACGTAAATGAACAACGCACGGGTCATTAGTCCAACAACCCGCTCACGAGACGCCTTATGTATGTGTTAGATGTAAAGCGATACGCCTAAAACAATAACCAAAGAACCAGAATCGAGGTATGAGACCAGATCACAAACTCAGCAACTAAGTAAAACGGGCCTAATGTAGTCGAACAGAAAACCATAGACAAAAACCGCGAATTGAAGGAGACCGAAAACAAGACGAAACGCAAAGACAACATTGGACCCAACAAAGATAAATGTAGACAAGAGGACCATAATAGTCAAAGTTAATGAGAGAAATAATGCAGAAATGGGCCGAAGGGAAAGGATGGATGAGAAATAAATAAATAAAAGCGGAGAGAATGCAATAGAGTATGGCCAAAGGAGCCAGAAGTCCACCAGAAAATGAAACCTCATAAAAGAAAAGATACCGATGATATCACCCATGACAGACGTAGAAGGAAACGTACCATTAACAACTTGCGGTACAACAGATAAACACCAAAAGAACCATTGGATATCATCCGATTCAAATGGGAAGAATGCGGACAAACATGCCAGCATAAAAAACGAGGAGTAGACAACCCCGTTAATGTTAGCAGCAGCAGCAGATGTCTCAACAGACCATTTTGAGAAGAATTACTGAGAACCGGATCAACATTTAAAGAAAAAAAGATATACGAGAAACAACGTAATTGCAATAATCCACTAAAATCAGACAAACAAGTGCGGTAAAATTCATCATCAACAATGCGACAATAATAGATAAGAGAAATGATGGGAAAAATATCCAAACACTTTGGGAGTCCATCGACGCCAAACAGACGAAGCAGCAGGCGTTTAATGAAGTGGACCTACGAGAATTCACGCATTGAGAGTATTTGATTAAACCATAAATTGGGGGTTCGAAATAGAAACATTCTATTAAAAGAGACAATATATGCCTACTATCTTCCAAAGACAATAAAGCAATGTTAAATGGAAAGACTAAATTTACCAAACGAACCCATTAGAAGCCAACGCGAATCGGTGAAGGAAAGAACAAATTACTTAACTATAATACACAAGTGGCACCGAAAACAGACAAGATTTCAAAGGAGCAAACAAGAAATTAAAAGAAAGGATGACTTAAAAAGCCAGGATAATAAGGGTCTAACGAAGAAATAAATCGAAGCAATAAATGTGAGGACGAACATTTTAAAGAAGACCCCGGATGAAAACAAGAAAATAAATGATGGAGGGACAAAGAAGGAACCAGAATAACAGACAGCAGATATGAATAAATCTACGCAAGACAAATCAACATAACCAAACAAGAATACCCGCAAGAAACAGAAAACAGAAAGGAACAGAAAACAAGAGCAACAGCGAGGAAAAACCAAAACGAAGAACACCACTACATGATAAAGCTACAACGATCAAGAGGGAAATCAAACCGACCAATCCTACTACAAAACTAATGATACTAATTCAAGCCAGTCAATCGCTGACGGAAGCCAATAAGGATACCCAATAGTAGAGTTGAATCATTTATTGTTTACGTTTACAAATAGACGACAAAGGGAATCACAAGGCCAAGGAATATGCCTTCATATGGCAAGAGAGCAGTATAAGCTGTTATTTTTGGATCAAATAGGAAAAGCCAAGGCGCCTAGATATACAGTCACCAGGATCGCATCATCTTGCTGGATCGCAAAAGATATATGCAGAGATACGGAAAAGGAAGACAGAGGTAAAAAATTCAAGTAAATCCAGGAATAGGCCGCAATCCTACGAGTGACAAACGTGGGAACTAAAAAAGACTTAAACAAATATGTGTAACGAATTTAGTCACCAATTGTTGGGAAGGAAACATGAAGAAGGGACAAAAATGCGGATGGGAGAACAAGAAACGACACAAAGATACATCGTTGTCATGAGAAGATAAACAGAACAATAACCTGTACAATAATCAAGAACAACTGGAAAGAAAAGAGTATAACAGAAAGATAATTCGCAAAGGGAAACCCATCAAAACGGCAAGGCAGAGAATGAAAATAATAGTAAAAGTAGAACAAAGCCACAAGGAAGAAGAGGTAATAGTCCGAAAATAGGGACAAAGAACCATCACAAAGAATCTGTATATACCGAAAGCTAACAAAAAGCGGAATAGTCAACACGAATACAAATGCAAGACGTACAAAGAAGGAAAGGATCAGAAATATCGCATCCCAAACAAAAGAAAATCGGAAAAATACGAGGTACAGCCATAACGAAAGGAGGAAATATCTTCTGGAAGACCAGTAAACAAGAACCACAAAAACTAGTCCTCGACAAAACCATCCAAGAAAGGAAACAACCAAAAAAGACTACAAGGATAAACGCCAAGAAAATATTTATAGTCAAAGCGGACGAACAGTCCCACCTATCAATACAAGAAGTACTACAACTCCAGAATCATTGAATAAAGGCACAGCAAATAATAGAAACAACGCACCGACAACAGAGGAGCAACGACAAAACTAAAAATCGAGGAAACCACCTAACGTAGTCCAAAATGATTTACGGATAACAAGGCGCAGTGCTAAGCGTCATAATAATACTGATAATAACCCAACTAGCAAGAACCACTAAACAAGTGGTAAACGAATATGCCGAAAAGGAAAAGGTTATGGCCAGCAGCGGAGAAATTTCAATTTACGTTATAGAGATACAAGGTAATACAGAAGAAGCGGAACGAAATACGAGCCTTAGAAAACGTAAAGCCAAAGCAACAAGTGGAATCTGGATGAAAGAACTACAAATTATAGGAATATCACAGAGAATGGTCAAACGAATTCGACGTATATAAAATGACAAATGAGAGGTACGGGATATACGGACACTACGTAATAGAGCCCCTGGAGACGATTGGTATAAAGCGGAAGGAACATTGTATATAGTGGTAAGAATATTAAATAGTATTAGTAGTAGTATTATGTATAATAATGTATAAAGACAGTAAAAAGCCAAAAGAATAAATAACTAGTCAAGAGAAAGCGGTATAAATTAACAAGTATCATAATTAAGTAGATGGACACCGAGTAACGATAACAGACAGTATCAAGCCAGGATACCACCATTCGTAGAAACAATGCAGCAGTCCAGCAACGCGCAAAAATGTACCAATTGAAATAATAGAGCTAGATAGAGGATATACCAAGAATCAAGGAATAGAAAAGTAATGGAGACAGCAATGCGACTAATGACGCAGATACCAACAACGCCCAAGGCACATAGAATTAACACCCATATGGACTAAGGAAAAGGTGTAAATCGAGGTTTAACACCAAGCAGCCAGAATAAAGACGCAACAACGAACTCATAAACTGCAACTCTCAAAAGAATGAATGAACAATTGAATAATCAAGTTAGATGGGCAAGTCCGAAGAAATTAGAAGGTTAAGAAGTAATCGAACAGGTATAGACCCAGCAAGGTTGGGTCGAATGGATAGCAACCATGCCCGAATTCACGTCCGCAAGAACCAGAATTCAAACAGAAGATTAAAATAAAGGATAAGGCCGTGTAAATATGTATAAATAAATAAGATAAAAAACGAAACAAAAGATGTAGATAAACTAGAATTATTGTAGAATATGCAAGCAATCACCGACAAAATTTAGAGGAAACGAGAATCCATACTGAAGCCATGAGACCGATAAATGAAAGAGAGAATTAAAATATTTAGAATAACCTAGAAAAGAATGAAATGCTGTAGATGTAAAGGACTTATATGATCGGAGCAGACAGACGAGATGCCGGATGTAGAATATTGCTACAGATTGCACAATAGAGCTAATAGAAACAAAAATAATAAAATGCCCCGGATGCGACGAAAACAATTCGAAGGGAAGACGATCCTACAATACTAGATAAAGCCACAAAACAAGGAATAACCAGCTGTAAAGTTCAATTGCAAACTAAAAGATGTGAATGAAAGGATTCTGAGGGAAATAGAAAATCATATAAGGAAGTGCGGAATACGACGAAATACATGCGGGAAAATGGTCCATAAAGATAAAGATAATGAAAGAATGAGAGGAACATAGAATCGGTGCATTATGATGAGACGAAAAATGCGAATTCTGTTGGAACTACCCGACAAATGGATATAATAGAAACAGGAACCATCGAAAACCCAAAAGAAGACTGAATATGCGAAGCATAGCGAAGGGATATGTACTCAACGCTGTATAGAAAGACAAGTTAACTGAAAGCACATTGGATACGATGTACGCAACAGGCATAAAAGTCCATTAGAACTA